>JALGBA010001203.1:1200000-1717500 GCA_023970755.1 Azemiops feae
GAATTTTTTTCATTAAAGCTGCCTGTGTGCAAGACTGCAGAGTTATGTAGCTAGCTGTTGTGTGTTGGAATTGGCACAAGGTTTGTTAATTTCAGTATATCTGAAGGCCCCTTCCTTCCCATTTCTTAGAGCAGGATAAGTGATAAAGTCCTGGACAGAAGTCTCCAGCTAGACAGACAAGAGGTGTTGGGAGATTCAGCTTGATTGGTGGCAGCCTATCTTAATTATCTTTCACTGGGAGCCTTTGGAAGAAGGGGACTGCCACGGAGGTTTTAAATTATCTCCTGCCTAGTTAGGTGACAAACCCATAAGCAGAAATGTAATTCTCCAGACACTGGTATTTTCCCTGTTCTCTCACCAGAAACAGCAAGTAAACACAGAAATTGGTATCACTTGGGAATTAACCCCATGAGAGTACTTGCCTGTGTGAGTGGTCCATTATGTTTCCTCCAACACAACACTTTTTCCCCCAGGGAGGATTGTTAACATGCTTCACTTGCAAAGTGTCAGGTGCATGTGTGAACCAGCCTTCGCAGATTTTTCACAGGCGGGTCAAAAGCCAAGCAGACAATTGACACAACAGACCAAATACCAGAACACTGACCAAGCCAACAGGGCACAAAATCTAAGGCAAAAGAAGTCAGGTCCTGCCTACACAATGAAAAGAGTTAGGAAAGGCTCTGAGCATCCCTCTCAAACCCTTTGAAGTTTCAAACGCAAGATAAGATGATGCTCCCTTTTTAAGTCTAATACTGGAGTGTGTTGAATGTTATTTCAGCACAGATGGTAGAATAACATAACTAATAGCACCTAAGAGTAGCAGGCTAGCTTAGATAACTCAGGACAGGCCTGAAGGGATGCAGAATTGTCCTCCAACTGAGGGGGACCCTCAGAGGCAGAGAACTCTGGAACAATGGTTCACTTACCCCCATTGGCAAGGCCAGCCTGCCCCCATTGGATTTACAAGATGGTATCGTTCATTAGACCAATATTTGGCAAGAACCCAAGAGAAAATAGGGAGATTTTTCAAAGCCTTCCAACTGAAGAAAAGCAGATGCACAAAGATATGCTTCAATAGCTGGTCAGCCTCCAAATAACTCTCAAGACTACAGTGAAAGCAGCAGTTTATTACGGGCAGACGTGAGAGCGGGCAGACACCTTTCAGAGTTAAAATTAGCAAAGGGAATGAATGTATGTTTCCAAATGCAATTCCTCACTAATCAGAAAATCCCCATTAGGTGGGCATGGGATGCTGGAGACAAGTTGTATTTGTAAAATATAATCAATCCCAAATAGCCACTGAAGTAATTCCACTTCCTTCCTGTGTGATCTGGCACCAGGCCATCATGCTACTTGGACCAAGAGATCCAACTGGGAGGAAGGGAATCTCAGTCCTACTTCTTCCAGTCCTGATTATTCATGACCTATCACTCCAAGAAAAGTACTGGCAATGTTTCCTTCTTCAACGGGCAGGCAGTAGCTGTAGAGGTAACTCAAGAGGTGCAAGCCCTTAGTATTTTATGGGTGTGGGCCTTAACACTGAGTTTTGTTATAAAGCATTTTAGCACTTCTTCCCTTCTTCCTTGGAGGGCTCACTGGAAAGCATAGGGACCACAAGCCCCAAACAACATAACTCAGCATGACTGGGGGAAATGCTTTAACTAACAGCTGAGTCAATTCCTTTTTGCTTAAAATCATCCCTTGCCTCACTTTAAAATGATCAGGTTACTCTTCCCAACACCCTCAACCTAGAAAAAAACATACTTGAAATTCTGTTGCACAAATGCAGTCATACACTCAAGAATGTGCCAAATGGCAAGCAAGTGTACTCACAATCTAGCTCACCTCCAGGGGTCAATACTGAAAAGGTAAGAACATAAACTCAGTCCTGTTTTTTCCTCTGAAATGTGTGGTCCGTAATTGCTAAAATACTGGGACTGCCGGTACTTAATACCAATAATCGGACATGCTCATTGCAGCTTGTGTGTTTCATGAACTAAGAAGGCACAGATACATACATACACAGAAAGTTTGGAGGAGGAGGAGGAGGAGGAGGAGGAGGAAATAATACTTTGGCACCAAATGAGAAGAGAGGGCTCATTGGAAAAGACTCTAATATTGGGAAAAATAGAAGGCAAAAGGAAAAGGGGAACGATAAAGAGAATAAGACAGACAAGTGTCATTGACGCAATGAACATGAATTTGTGTAAACTCTGGGAGACAGTAGAGGATAGAGGGGGCCTGGCATGCTATGGTCCATGTGGTCGCAAAGAGTTGGACTTAGCAACTGAACAACAAAAACCTTCCATCTCAGTTCTTAACTTCAGGAGCAAACCAGAATTTGGCTCTCAGTTCAATACACTGATATAAACACAAGAGAAAGATATTCACTGCTAAAAATCAAGGGAGACAAACCTTTCCCTTCTCGTTTCCTATCAGAAGTCTGAAGTAGATTTGGACCAATTGGACCAGGCAGTTTAAAACTGATAAAAATGGAGAAAGGGCAAGTTTCATTCTCTCTAATGTCCTTTTCCTATATGGATTAACCTCTCCGTTGTAAGAGAACTATATACCTGTGTTACTTATGATTAACCTGCACAACTGGGTTGGCCTTAGCTGCAAAATATAAAAACTGCATGTGTGAACTGGCTCTTTGAAGCACTGTTGCAACCCAGCTATGATGTGGGTTAAGCGACTCCCCTCATCTTTCAATATACAAGTCATTGTAGTGTGGAAAATTCTGCCTCAAAATCCTATGGATGCATGATGTCTAGAATTTGAGGGGGGGGGGCAAAAGAAGACAGATGTCCCCAGCGCAGAGATCCCAAAATAATTTCCAGGATGAGATAGGAGTATCCCCTCATTAAAAATATAATAAAGGAAAATCTTTAGCTGGATTAGTAAAGACGAGTGGGAATATCTTGTCTTGGAGAAAATGAGCTATCCTTCTGAGATAGTATAGTTTTTAAAAAAAAAAAAAAAGAGGAAGGAAAATTCCTGGTTGGTTAATACATATAACTACTTTGTCTAGCTCAGGGGTAGGCAACCTTGGCTCTTTTATGACTCGTGGACCTCAACTCCCAGAATTCCTGAGCCAGCTGTGCTGGCTCAGGAATTCTGGGAGTTGAAGTCCACGAGTCATAAAAGAGCCAAGGTTGCCTACCCCTGGTCTAGCTTTACTTTTCTAGTTTCGTAGTTTCAGAATTGGACACATTTTGTCTGCTTCTGAGATCCATTTGCCTCCTAAGCTTCATCAGACTCATCATCCCTCGTTCTCCTTTACCTGCCTTCCCAAATCTCTCCCACCTCTTTCCCACTATTGCTCTGTTAGTGATCTCTCTCAGGTGCTTCTTATTAGCAAGGTCCTGCAGCACACTCTTTCAATTTGAACATGTGTTGTGTACAAAACCATCCCTGAACATTCGCGATCACACTATTCAGAATTCAGAAGCTCAACAGTGCTTTTAACAACTCTGCTCAGCCCTTCTCCAAAGGCAAATAAAGAGCCCCTTCTATTGATTTTCCATGGAAGAAATGTGGCAGCTTGGGGGCGGCGGGCGGAGGGAAATGCTCAGAGAACATCTCTCCAAATGGTCTTTAGTAAACTTGGGTTTAATGCTTCTGTCCTTGGAGGAGCCACAATCATGGAAGGGTTTAACAATAGCAAGAATTCACGTGGCCAGTTTTCTTGAGGGTCGTGCAGCAATTATTCCAACATGTCTTACAAAGTCTAGGATCTGGAGCCACTTTTTTCATGATCTTCTTTTCTTCTTCTTGACTTTTGAGGAAAAAAAACCTGTAGATTTGAAAGCAGACTTTGTTTCTTAGTAACCTTTTTGGTGAAAATAAAGCAAAATGAAGAGTAAACAGCTATAGGCTGATCATAAGCCTTCGAAATTAGCAGCAACTCATCCCTGTGAAGATCTGGGCTCCTAACTTCTATTCCCAGAATGTCCCATGATGCTGGCAGTGGAAAAATCAGATGCTCCAGTCTACATAAATTGATTTAATCAAATGTTGTGGCATGCTTACATCTGAGCAGCAGACTAAGTAGGCAAAAGAACTTCCAATTTCTGTTTAAATTATACAAATCATTCCCAAAATCATGTACATAAAAATTAGCATATATGATTTTTTTAAAAGCGAGTATTCCTCTTCTATCTTCTGGCTTGGTAATCGCTTTCTATTTTTTGGAAATGAAACTAGAAACCTGGTTTGACAATTTTTTCTATGCCATGGCTTGCTTAGTTACACTTAGTTACAAAAAAGTTTGCCTGGATTCATACAGCAAATTAAATCATCAAACATGACTTACAAACTACAATGTATTATCAACGGGGGGGGGGGGGGGAAACCAGGACAACTTTATGATCTGTGGACCTCAACTCCCAGAGTTCCTGAGCCAGCCAGGTTTGCCCAATATACTAAGCCAAGGCAAAAATAGACATTAGTGTTAACATTCTCTTCCAAAAATGTGAAGATAAAGGATAGAGGAATTGTGAAGATTTTTGTGTACTGAAACGTTTTGCAGAATATGGGGTGGGATATGGTATGATACAGCATGGCATGGCATGTTTTTCACTTATAACCATTGCAGCATCTCCATGGTCACATGATTGAAATTTGGATGCTTGGCAATTGGCTCATATTTATGATAGTTGCAGTGCAGCATGATCTAACAAGCAAAGTCAATGGGGATGCCAGATTCACTTAACAACCTTGTTACTAACTTAACAACCGTGGTGATTCAGTTAGCAACCATGGCAAGAAAGATGATAAAATGGGGCAAAACTCACTTATCCACTGTCTTGCTTAGCAGGAGAAATTTTGGGTTCAGTTGTGGTCGTAAATTGAGAACTGCCTGTAATGAAGCATACAATGCAGCAGCTGCAGTTTTGGAGGAACTGCCCGTGCCAACCAAATTTGAAATATCCTCTAAGGACACTTTTTGGTAAACACAACACACTTCATGGCTAGCCAGTGATGAAATTAAATCTTCTCCAAGGAACAATTGCCTAAGCTGTCCTCCCTTTCTTGTTCCTTTATTTAATTTGCTTGCCTGAATGAGGATTTCAGTGAAAACCTTCTGCTGAGGGGAATGGAGCAAGTTCTAAGGTCTAGGACAGGGATAGGCAACCTTGGCTCTTTTTATGACTCGTGGACTTCAACTCCCAGAATGGCTCAGGAATGCTGGCTCAGGAATTCTGGGAGTTGAAGTCCACCAGTCATAAAAGAGCCAAGGTTGCCTACCCCTGGTCTAGGATAAGTAGAAGCTGGATCAGCTCTGTATTTTCTTCCTTGAAGCCAAACTCTGGCAACCAAGAATAGATCCTGGTGGTCTGGGAAAGTAAGGAGCATCTCTACACCAGGGAGATGCTTCCAGAATATACTCTGCAATGTAGGAACCACTATACATTTACTTATGTAACTTCTATGTCTTTTCATAACCAAGTTTTCCCAAAAAGTTTGTGAGCAAATGTTGATTTATAAAACACTCATAAAGTTTGAAAATTGCTGTGATATATTGATGTGTATCAGCCATTGTTAACGGTGAAATACTATTCTAGCTCATCTATCAAATTCTGCAAAAATATTGGCTGCTGGATGTCAAATACTAAAATGTCATATCATTAGGCATCCAATGCAGACATGAAATATTGTTGAGAATATTCAAACCCTTAAAAAAAAAATCCTAGAGATTATTCTAATGGAACAATATATATACAGCCATAGGAACTGCCACTGCTTCTAGTTGCAAGTATGGTTCTTATTTCTCTTTTTTATTTCTCTCTCTTTCTCTCATACACACACACACACCTTCTTGTTAGAGGTTTTTCAGTTGTTACAAGAGCATCCCGGGAAACATGTTTTCATGGTCATTACACATGTTCCTTGATTGTGCTGCCTTTAAACATTGTTTAAGCACTGGAGTATCAACCTTGGAAAAGCTGTTCCTGTTAACAATACGTCTGACTTTTCAATGCCATGAGTATCTGAACGAGCTATGCTTACTGGCTCTACAACAGAGGTGTCCAACTTTGGCAATTAATTTTAAGATAGGTGGACTTCAATTCCCAGAATTCACCAGCCAGCCATGCTAGCTGGGGAGTTTTGGGAGTTGAAGTCCACAAGTCTTAAAAGTTGTCAAGGTTGGATGCCCCTATTCTACAATATAAAACAATACAGAAAGAGAACAGTAGTCTCCCATTTTTACTGGCCTTGGGAACTAATCCCACAAAAGCAAGAAAACTTCTAATTTTCTAAGCTTCTAAGAAGAGGTATAACTTATCGCATGCACACACCAGATGCACAAAAACCTACAGCCACATAGGGAGTATAATTTTTTGCCGCTTCCTTTTTTTGATTACGGCAATAAAATAATAATTTCCCCACAATTCCAAGGCAGGAAATACATGTATCCAGTAGTGTAAATCCCAAAATAGACTTAGCATTGTTTTCAAATGCTAAGGAAAGGAAAAACCATCTACCAAGATATCACCAGAACCCAAGGGAGGAAACAACAAATCCCAGTGTTGCCTGCACGTCTGGCATAACCCTCCCAATTATGTATTATCGTTCCAGTCGCTGTGTTCTTCTACCGTCCCCAAATCTATTAAGTGCGGTGCAGTCACAACTTTGCCCACCCAGGAAACAGGGTTACATGTTCATTAGAGCAAGCAAAAATCTAGCCTCCTTTGCTGTTTCTCGTTTCATATCCTCATAAAGTAGCCAAACACTGACTGGAGGGAAAATACTGTACAGATAGTCCTCTACTTAACAAGCATTCATTTAACGACCAAAGTTACAACAGCACTGGAAAAAGTGACATGACTAGTTTTCATAATTCACCATTTAGTTGTTAAGAGGATGAGATGACCGTCGCAGCATTTCCATGGTCAGAGGATCAAAATTCAGATGCCTGTCAACTGGCCTGTATTTTATGAGAGTTGCACTGTGCTGGGGTCACGTGATCACTATCTGTACCCTTCCCAGCAAGGCTTCCAACAAGCAAAGTCAATGGGGGAAGGCAGATTTGCTTAATCACTACGTGATTCACTTAATGATCGCAGTGATTCGCTTACCAACTATGGCCAAAAAAAAGCTCATTAAAAGGGACAAAATTCACTTAACTGCCTTGCTCAGCAACGAAAATTTTGGGCTCAATTGTGGTTGTAAGCTGAGAACTACCTGTGCAGTAATGTAACACACTTTCGACTTTATTTTTCTTTGCTACAACTATCTCTAGGAAATGCTTGAAATGTTTGAAAAAGATACAAATCACTGGAAAAAGAAACTGAAAGTAGTACGAGGATGAGATAACTTTTCATTAAAGTCTTCCCTCCAAATTTCCATGGAAAAACATTCTGTGATATTCTAGATGCACAAAATAACAATTCAGTTGATTTCAAACAATCTGGCCTGGGTAGCAGTAATTATGAGTTATATTATGTAGTGTAGAAGTACTTCATACACATACACACTCTCCCATCAATCTGAAAAAATATACAAACTCCCATTTATCCTGAAGCTTACTTTCTCAGCCTGTTATTAACAAGACAGTTAAGATGACTTATGCTAATTTTACACACTATAGCTCTTAGTAGCAATAGTAGTGGTGTTTTTAGTTGGGGTGTGCTTATACCCAAGTACAATAAAACCCAAACAATAAATGTTGTAAAACAGGCTAAACCAGAATCAACACTACCTTAGAGTAATCAATTTTAAAACATTATCTAATCCTTGCACTACCATAATTTAAACTGGTTTCAGATTCACCTGCTTTCAAGAGAACATTGAAGACTGATTCTTTCTATAGGGACTGAGTTAGGACACTATGGCTATCCCATCACCCTCCCACTCCCAGCCCCCAGCCAGTAGGACCCTGTTTACTTATCAGATTCCCCTTTCCCCCCAATGTGGCTGTTTTAATCCTTGTTAGCTGCCTAGAATTGGGCATGAGGTGGCTGTAAAAAGTTGGCTAAATAAAATAAATAAAATGTACTGCCGCTGAAAAATTCCAGCATCAGAAAAGTCCCATGAAGAAGAAACGTTTTAAGAGTATTTTTGAATCTCAGGAAATTCGACTCTACACAGTTCAAGGGAGAGTCGGTTCCAAACAGCAGGAGTGCAATGGAAAAAACGCTCTGAAAGGACAGGTCGCCAATCTGACAGTAGAGAAAACCAAAAAAAACCTGATTGCGTGATTGGCCTGAGTGCACAGAGCCTGAAATTGTAATCAAGGTATTGAAATAACTTGCTCTTCCTGCACAAACTGCCCAGAAGTTCAGCACACATCACCACCAAATAAATAAAAATCTCCAAATCAAGGTCTCAGAAACCCGATTTGAGGAATCAGATGGAGAACTGTGAATCTCTATGGCTCTTATGTCACTTGGGAGTCGCTTCGGCAATTGAGGCGGCTTTTCATATTGATGAAATGAAAGATTTCTCTGAAAGGGAGTTCCATAGGCTGATTGCAGCCCGTTTGCCTGTACGTCTGGGCCACTCCTTTTCTGATAGATTAATGGAGAGCACGCGAAGCCCATATGGCATAAATTCAACAGATAAAGCTCCCCTCCCCATTTTTCCTGGCATGGCGAGACGAAGTGACAACTGACGTTTGGATTCGAGATTCCCGCGTAGCTTTTAAAGATGCCAGCACTGCCAAAAAAAAAACAAAAAACCAGACCAGTGCTATTTGCTCAATTTAAATCTGGTGCCAGTGAATCTGCAAAGAGGCACTTCCCCAGTTTGCACGCCACACGAAGGCGAGGGGAAGCACCTTCTGCCAATTGTTATCTATACCGCGGGCGATTTTACAGCGTTCCCCTCCTCCTGTGCCACGCTGCAGTTTGCTCGCCCGTTCGCCCCGTATCCATGTTAGACACGTTATAGCGTTTGAACCGCGCCGGGCGAACTTATCCAGTTCTACCCGCTTGCCGCGATTTGGTGGGAACCGCTATCTCTCGCGCCCTCCGTCCCGATCGTAGAAATCTAATTGCAACAATGGCAAAGCAAACCGCGGCTGGTTCCCCGCCTGCACCACCACGTGCGCCTGGACAAACCCTTCCGTCTCACAAGCAACCTTGGCAGCGGCGAAGTTCTCACGAGAGCAATCAGCCAAATGGAACTCAAACTGCTTCGGAAGTCGAGAGACGTGCCCGCTCCCGCTCCCGCCGCCACCACCCCCGCTCCCACCCCCACCCCCCGTCCAACCAGGCAGAACCCCGCCCCCCTCCCTCCCTCCCTCCCTCCCCACCCCAACCTAGCCGCATCCAGGGGCATTCCCTACTGCAAAGTCTTTGCGCCTTTAAATACCCCGAGCTGTGGCTAAGCAGGCACCTTCTCCAAACATTCAGGCCCATTAACATTGTTAAGCAGTGAGTTAGGGAGTGTCAGAAATGTGCTATTTTCACACGCAGCCTGATTGATGAAGGGCGCCGCGCGCAGGGCCCAGAATTGGCAGCGAGACAAGCTTGAACAATGAGGGGGCCCCCAGCCAGCCAATAAATACCAGCCTCTAATCTCATTCCCCCACGTGGGGCCAGACGGGCAGCCGGAGCTTCGCGCCCATTGGGCGACTCGCAGCCAACCAGAGGGTGTCAAAAAGAAGCTTTGCGCTCCCGTTGGCTGGCCGCATTCTCTTTTGTTCTAGCTGCCTCAGAAGGGTTAACTCTTTCTTCTCCTTTCTCTCAGGAAAAGCCGGTTAGCTAAAGAGGTGCGGACAGTGCCGGATGCATCAGAAGTGCAGGAAAGAGACACGGAGCGGTTTTCAAAATAAAAGTTTTTTTTAACATCCCGTGTCATTAGCGGACACGCAAGCTCCTCTGCCTGCATCCTGGATGGAGGAAGCAGCAGCAGGGCCTTTAGCGCTTGCTCGCGCCCTCTCCTTAGCTTTTTCTTTTTCTCGAGCTGCCCAGGACGGGTGTCGTCGCGCTAGGAGATCACGGGCTTTCAGCACGCCCCAAGGCAAAAGGGAGAGGCCACGTCTGTCTGCCCTCCAAACAAGCCTTGCGGGGCCAAGTAACAAGGCGAAGATCCAAAACGGGTTTTCCATTGCGACAGCTCGGCGGAGCAACAGCGAAACACAAATACATCCTCTGTCTCGAAGAGAATCACGTCCATGTACTTTGCCCTCTTAACGGTGGGCAAATCACGCCCAAAGCACGAGAGAGCTGTTTGGGGGACAGCAGCCCCCAGGCCCTCAGCTAGAGAAAGACCGGCAAGGGAGGGTAACATTAGAGATCGATCCACGAGTCCACGCCAAGGCATTTTGCATTGACTTGCCCGTCCCCACGTTTATTTAACACTCGGGGTTTGTCATCGCACATTTGGCTTACCCGCGGGCTGTTGTCTAAGCAGCGTTGGCTGGGTTCACACATGTTAAGCTAAACCAAATCGCAACCCGTGAATTCTTATTAAGATTGTATGTACGCTCACCCAGAATAAATGCGGGGACGCTTGCGTCGGAATAAATACGACGCCGTTACATTCAGATGTCTTTTATGTTTCCGCGGGCCTTTGGGGAGAGGGAAGGAAACGGGCTCGCAGGAGTGGGCAGGAAAACTGAATAACTAGACCCCGGGAGAATCTTCCGCGTCGTCTGAAAAGCGCGGTTCCAGTCGCGTTTCAAGATGCTGAGTGGGAGGGCACCGAGGCCGTCCAAGCGCCTTGCTAGTAAAGGGAGGCGAGATTTCTCGCACCTGCTTAGGAAACGCGTAACTCTCATCCTGGGCTTTTCAAGGAAAGAAGGGCGGCCGGGTGAGTATCTCGCAAGGCTCATCTAGATGGCTTAGTCCAGGAAAGACGTGACTTGAGAGCAAACCTGGAGGACAGATCGCCAGCTAACTCTCGACAACTATAAGGCGAACGTATCTGGGTGGGAAAACCCGGACGACCTCTAGGTGGCGGCACCGAGATCCAGAAATAGCTAACTCTTTGCTGCCAACAAGCGGTCGACGGGGTTTTTGCAGGGCCGATCTCGTAGCCCTAGAAGACCTCCGCAAGGGCCTGCTGCAGCTTCCGCGACCTTATATTCTCTGCTCCAAGGCGCGAAACAAGTTATTGTCCTTCCCCCCCTCCCCCCGTTGTGCTCAAAGAGGGAAGCCCCTGCTAGTCTACTCGGGCTAAGTGATCCCGAAGAGAATCACATTATCCGGTATCGGGGCAAGTCCCCTTCTTTTCCAAGGCTTTCCTGCATGCTGTTCTCCTTAACCCTTTCCCCTCTTGGGCGAGCCAACCCTTTTCCGGCGTTAAGAGGAAGTCGCTGTTGTTTTGAAGCTCCTAAACCCCTCGCCGGCACACAGCCGCTCCACACTAGCGATTTATAGCGTCGCCCAGCCCTCGCGTGGTGATGTATGGATTGTTTGATCAAACCATGGAAAATTTCCCAGCTTCTGGCCTTTTGTAACCTTCCCAAGTTTCTCCTCCCTCTCTCCCTCGCTGCCTGCCTGCCTCGACAAAGCCAGAGGACCCGACTTCTTCTCCCACCCCCAGCAAAGCTGCGGGGAAGCGACTGTCGCCAGCCAGCCGGCGGCGGCGGGTTCTCGAGTTCGCACCAGCTTCTGAAGGGTTAAACCTGCCTCTCCCGCGCGTGCCTCCCGTGATCAAGTCACCCTCCCCAATCCGCGGTATAGCCGCCTGGCAGGGATTCCTTCCAACGCCACGATCTAAGAAGTCACCGACTAAGCAAGTTAACAAGTGAACAATCATATGCAGCCAATTTGGCGAGAGCTGAGCTGTGAGGGATGCCAATAGCGAGAGGTTAAAAAAAGGAAAAGAAAAGGGAAGGGAAGGAAGGAAGGAAGGAAGTTAGGATTGGCAACTTTTGCTACCACCTGGATAAGGACAGACACACATTGGCAAACGTCCCCCCCGGCACCTCCTCTGCCGCCACCGAGCTACGTTTCCGTGACTTGATTGCCAAGCTGCAATTTCAGCAAGACAGTAGTTGCGGGCCGCTCACGGGGGCTATTCAGTCCAGGGAGCAGCTCGAAAAGAAGAGCAGGTTGTAGTGAAAAGGATTGTCTAGCTCCTCCTTTTGGTACCTTCTGGCAAGCAGGGTTGTCCAATATTTGAACCCGGGATCAGTTTTACTCCCAGATAAATGAACTTTGCAACGTGCGCTGGCTTTGCCTTGGCGTGTTCCTATGCTGCCTACCCTCAGGTATGTTTTACATTGTCAAAGCTCAGTGCTCAACTGTGGGGAGAAATTAGTTTTTGGCATGTTTTTACAGGCTTCCTGCTTCTCGTGTTCAGCCTTTTCCATACCAGGGTGCCTCCCAAGTTTGAGTGGACAACAGATCCCATCATCTCCATCTCACAGAGCTATTGATCCAGCATGCGGTCTCTAGCCAGCAGCTGGAGCTTCAATGTTTAGCCCAGTATTTGCTTGGAATTTCCTTTGCATTCAACTGGAGCTTTTGGTAAATTTGTTTTAGGACTGCAGCTCCAGCCTCCAATTTCAACATCTTTCCTTATTTACAGCTGCAGGAAAGCATAGGCCTCCCAGAATTAGCTGTATAAGGACACTTTAGAGAGAGAGAGAAAATATTTTTTTCTGCCTGCCCTGGAACAATATGATATTGAGTTACTGTGCAGGATGCATACAGAAAATCACAACCTTTTATTCCTAATTAATAAAGCACATAGTTTCCATCCTCTGAGTTCCTTACAGCCACTCAAACCATCCCACTGCAGTCACAGGCATATATGAATAGAGATTATGAATGTATGCAAAAAAGGGGAAAGAATTAAGCCTTTTGTCCTCCTTATGCAACCGTGCTGTCACACTGTTTATTTTGTTCTATTTTTTTTTTTAGATAGTTGGTGAATTAAATTAATGAATGTAATCAGCAGTAAGTGACCTTGAATTATTTCTCACTTGAGTAACAGTCCACCAGAGATACCAAAATGGACTGTAATTTGGGACAAAAAAGATCCCACAATCTCCACAATCAATTCTGGATTTTATTTTCCCCCCCTTGTCTTTCCCCTACCCTGTCTCAATGCTACTAGTTCACCTAGTAACAGGCATGGTCATTTTGGCACCAAGTGTAAAAAAAAATCCATCAAATTGCCTGCTTCCTAGCCTCCTGTATTATACCCAAAAGACTTGCTATTTAAAGGTGATGCAAGGCATTGCTAACTTTTTTTTTTGTTTTAAACATATCACGTCTTAGGTATGGCATTTAATTTTTGTCCTTCCCCTTGCCTTGTGAATCTTCTCACCTCCCACCCCACCCCAATTTTCTGGCTTCACCTCAGCCCCCTTTTTAATATTAGGGGATAGGCTGACATCTGCAACCCATGGCAAGCAGATTTGTATATAGGCTACATCTTACAACCAAAGTAATTGGCCTTTCCAGGCATTATTTTAAAAAGCAAAGATTTCTTCCCCCCCTCCCCGATTTAAGCGCTTTCCAGTGCAATTTGCAAAAGGCAGACTTCTGCATCTACAACCAGCCCCATCTCCATGGCAGCCACCTGCTAATTTATTACATTTATGTATATTGTGGTTGCCACCTCTTCAAAAGAAGAGTGAAAAGAGATGGGGGGGGGGAGAGAGAGAGAGACCAGTACTCATTTGTGTATGTTAATCCAGTAAAAAAATGTATGCAAACTGATTGTGTGGTATCGGAGCCAAGATTTTAAAAAACAAGGGAAGGAAGGAAGGAAGGAAGGAAGGAAGGAAGGAAGGAAGGAAGGAAGGAAGGAAGGAGAGCCAGGCCTAGTCAGTGTGAATCTACTCAGCTGATGATGCTAACGTACAGTAAATTTGAAATCATAGATGAAGTTGGTTCTAAAAAAGAATAGAAACTGTGGTCAAGCAATTGCTTCCTTTGTCATGTAATCACAGAGAGCAAAAGGGAACAAGACTCTTTGCCTCTCCTTCCTATATGCAAGTAGTCCTTGAGTTACAACCATTCCTTCAGCAATCGTCTGAAGTTACAGCAGCACTGAACAAGTGATACTTATATCTGGTCCGGCTTAAGTTATAGCCATGGCCGCACCCCCACAGTCAGGTGATCAAAAGTCAGGCACTTGGCAGCTCAGCCACCCTTATAACCAGGGTGGTCTTCAACTTCCCCCATCCAACTATCAACCTTTATCCCTGCCCTGTTGACTCCCTGTGCGGCAGCACTGGTATAAGGGCTGAAATCGAGGCCCAAGCAGTCTCAGCTGGTGGCCACCATCCCCAGACCTTCTCAGTACCAAGAGCCACCTCAAGCCCCGGGCCATGACCAGCAACCCCAGTGTGCAACAGGGCAAAGCCCCAGCTGCCCCCACTGCCCTGCACTCTGCTGGCCTGCTCTCTACTTATCCTGCCAGCCTCCTCACCCTGCTCTTGCAGACACAGCCACCGACCTGGCTCCAGCTGACCTTCGCCATCTTCCTCCTGCTGCCGGCAAAGCATGCCCAGCCTGACCCTCTGCGAGGCAGTTACTGGCCCTTCCGGGCTTTCTTCCTGAGTCTGCTCTCCAAAAGGGCAGAGATTGAGGCGAGATAGGTGGGTAGGGGGAGTTGAAGAGGAGGCAGTCCCTTACCATACTCGGGCTCAGGGCTGGGAGAGACCAAGCCGAGAGTGGTTTGGTTCGGGGTGCGTCCTTGCCTAATGACTGGTGGGGATTCGATTAACGACGGCAGCAAAGGGGTGCCAGGACTGCCATCCCTAAGCGATGCGGTCACGTGACATTGCACTTTACAGCCTTGTCATTTAGCTCTGGAAATTCCAGCCCCAATTACCTTTATAACACAAGAACTACCTGTCCCCGACTTTGATCAAATTAGAGCCTGAAGTGTTGGGGGAATCCAAAAACCATTCACTCCATATTCCCTTGTGGGAACTTGGACACTTGTTAAGGTTTGAGAATTAAGAAGAGAGAGAAGATGCAGTTTCCCCCAGTTCATCAAATAGGGACTAGACCCTGGCCATTTGCCCTCCTTTACATTTGGAAACTCCCTGTGTTTCAGAATGTGCCCTGCAAAGGAAAAGCTAAATGCCCACCACTGACGTTCCTCCTTCCCTCCCTCCCTCCCTCCCTCCCTCCCACGCCTTGCTGTCTCTGCAGAAGGCTCCCACTGGCTGATTATTTTTAAGCCTCACAAAGGCAAGTGGTCCCCTGCAGGCCACTGCCTGGCGAGATCACTGCGTTTCAGGGACACTAGTCGTTCCATTTTTGTCCACCTATACAGGGGACCCATCCTGGACCCCACAGCAGATGCTGAATGGCAGCAGTGATACATCAGGGCGGTATTTTTTCTGCCTGTCTGAGCAGAAATGATCTCCAATCAGGTGGGCCACCTCACGCTCCCGTCACTTTCATCGCCCTTTGTGTGAAATAATCAGTTGTTAATTTAAAACCAAAGAAAACAGCTAATCGAAAGCCAGATTCTCCCCAGGTTATTGGCTACTCTGAAGCACACCTGTCAGTCATGGGCGTCTATTTCCTTTTAGAAACCTTCCTAAATGGAAACTTGTTCGTTCACCTTACTTTGTCTCCAAGGCTTTGTGAGCGAGATGGGCAGTTTCTAAATGTGATACATAAATAAATAATAGCTAAAGATTTCAGACATACTTGCGTATACCAGGACTTTGCATGAGTCCTCTTTCTCAGCATTGTGGTTCTTGATTTGTTCATCTGCAGTAGCCATTTCTTCTGTTACTTCTTCCTTAACACTATAGATCCATGCTTGTTGAGAAGGGAATCTTTCCAGAAATTAGGGGATATATCAGAGCCACTGTCTCACACACTTCAGATTCAAAGACTGGTTCTCGCAAGGCATTAAGATATAGTTTGCTTACTTACGGTTTGTTGAATAAAGCACAGTTCAAACTTCAGGTTAAGGTATAACTTACAAAAATAGCTTGCTAGAGCTACACATGAAAAGAGTCCGAGTGTTCTTGTGGACCACAGACTAAGCACGAAAAGCTGTATGATATAGCTATGAAAAAGGCAAATATATAGGAGGTTAGGAATTCAGCCTTCACTGCCCTGGTCAGATCTCACTTGGAATACTTTGTCCAGTTCTGGGCACCCCAATTTAAAAAGGACAATGACGAACATTAGAGTGTGTTCAAAGGAAAGCTACAAAATGGGGGTGGGTGGGTGGTGGGAATCAAGCTCTACAGAGGACAACAAAAGGATCTGGGTATTTTAATTATAAGAAAACTGACAGAATGAAGATATAATAGCAGTCTTGAAATATCTGAAGGGTTGTCAAATAGCAAATGAACTTATTCTCTATTGCCCCAGAGGGCGGGATCAGAACCAATGGATTAAATTATATGATAGTAATTTCAGGGTAGACATCAGGAAGAAGTTCTGGACTATACGAGTTGTCAGCCTTTAATGTAGCACAGGCTTCTCCATAAAAGTGATGAGTCCTCCTTTAGTGATGTTCTTCAAATTGTTCTCCTGCACTGAGCAGGAGGTTGGAGCAGATGACCTTCAAGATCCCTTCCAATTCTATAATTCCATGATCTATTATCCCTATAGGACATACTTGTGTAAACTTGAACAGGCTGTTCAAACTGTAATTCCAACATTCTATGTTACATCTGGCTCCAAAAAAAAGTCTCACAGAGCTGGACATATCTCAGGACTGCATAGTATCTCCCAGTGGGATGTGGAAAAGGAGGAATTCAGGAGTGACCCAGATTGTTGGTGGTGACTTTGGGACCCCTTAGGCAACTCAGTTTCCTACATCAGTGCACTCTGCATCTCAGTCCAACCAGTAGCAGCTGCTGCCTCTCTTTCTGCTCCAGTTTTGTGCGTTAATCATTTCACTCCACAGCTAGTGTATGTTTACCCATTATTAATAAGGCTTGTCATCTCAGTTCTTTCATCTAGGCCACCTCTGTGCCAAGGAGATCTTGGACTCATGGCTTTCCACCCTTTAAAGGGACAGCAGCTTTGTGTGGCTGTTTCTTACCCAATCCAAGCTGAAGCAAAAAAAAATCCATGCGTTTCTTAGCTTTGGTGCGGAGCTTGTTACTCAAAAAGTTAGAATTAATGACCCAAACATTTTTTCCTCCTGTGAAAATATGCCCTATGGCCTTAATCCATTATTTTCTAATTTGTATAAACTTCAGCCCTGGACTTTTATGACCTTTGCCTGCATCCCTTCTCGTTTCTGACCATCCATCCTGCAACTGTGGGCCCCATCCCAGAGAGCAGAGACTTTACAGCAAGCAGCTGAAGATCCATCTAACTCAGCGCCCTGCCTGTACTATAAAGTTTTGAGGAGACAGAAAGGGAAGGGAGGACATCTTTCTGCTCCAAAGCAGCCAAGGTGGATAATTGCTGTACCTATAATGTGCCCCACACCGTTATTGTACATTTCTTATTTACCATAAGAAACTAATAAGATTAGTTTGCCTCGGGGTCTTCATCAGTAAAGGGTATGGTAATCCTTCTTTTTGCCAATTTGCCCAGAAAGTTTAAAGAGTAGCTAGTAATAAATCTTCTTTCTTGTACATTCTGGGGAAAAATGGGCTGCTGGAACAAAGTTCAGGAGCCTACAGTAAGGAGGCTTCTGTGATCAGCCTCAGCCACACCACAGCTTTTATTTTTAAATAATCAGATAAGATCCTGTTCTCTTCGTCCTCTACTAATTGAGTGACTGATTCTCTCGCTCCCTATTTCTGATCTTCCCCCTCCCAGTGAGAGACAGTGGGGGGAAAAGAAAAAGAAGTACGTATTTCTGTAGGGAAAGGGTGGAACACCTGGAGACCATAAATACGGAATCTCCAAAGACCTCCCGAATTCTGACAGCTCCGTGGCTCCCTCTCCTCCTTATCTGCATATCACAGCGATTTCAAGCTGTAATGTAGGGATGAATGGGGGCGGGGAGGCAATGTTCTATTTTAAACTAGCACTTTGATGTTGCTGGCTTTCAGCCTGAAACTCATAGTTCAGGGACATCAGAGTCCTTAGAATCAAACTGGACCAAAGCAGTTAAAGGTTATGAAATTGGTCATGGGGGAGGAAGAGTGGGAGGAAATGGTCCAATACTAGTCCAACCACACAGCCTCATTGTGTGGCCTTCGTGAAACCAGTATTTTTCTTAACATCGGGAATACATTAAAAATACCTCTTGACTTGTTTGTTTGGTTGCTTGTTCGGTTTTTATATCCCATCATTTTTATTTTTACAAATGACTCAAGGCAGTGAACAGGTACAATGCACCTTCCTCCTCCTATTTTCACCACCACAACAATCTTGTGAGGTGAGTTGGGCCGAGAGAGAAAGTGACTGGCCCAAGTCACCCAGCCGGTTTCCATAGCTCCGGCGGGACTTGAACTTATCATCTCTTTTGCTTTCTAGCCTGGTGCCTTCACCACTAGATCAAACTGGCTCTTTATAGATAGAAACCATCCTTTTGACTTTCTCTGATGAGCACCTGACGCATCCTTTTCTAAAAACAAAAACAAAACCCCCCACATATTTTAAGCTAGGCATTGGATAAGAGAGAAGGCCATGTGGGATAGAGTGGGGCTTGGCTTCTCAATAATATTGTATAAGGTTCAGTGACATGTGTTCTCACAAACTTCAATTCAATATATTTGAAATCAAGACTGACTAGAATGGAGGCAGGTGAGGAAGGCAATTGCAGTGCAGCTGCCTACAGAGGTGGATCCCATGAGTGAGACCTACTCTCATTCAAGCTGGTGTAGGTTGGTAATGCTACTGCTTTCTGTTTGCACGAGTCATTTTCGTAGGACAAAATGTCCTCCCAAAATGACTGGCAACACAGTGAGAAGATACGTTCTTGCTCATCTGCCCTGGATCTCTTGAGATTTATTTTTAAATTAGCACTGGTGCTCAATTAGGGAGAATGTTGAGGAAAGGCGTTGGCCATCGTTTTCTATTTTTTAGAAGTTTTCAGATCGCCTTAACAATTTGGAAAGGAGACTTGTGATGTCAATCAATATATATCATACATTTGGTCTTCTGATGCTTGCAGAAGTGAATACATTCCATACTGCAAATAAAATGATGCGAAGGGTGCATTATCTGAAGGCTGAATGACATTTTCAGGGGGCAAAATATTGTGCATTTAATAGCGACTCTTTGGTATGCACTGGAACTAAAACACAACCCCTGCAGTAATGTCTATAATGATCATCTGTCCTTTTTGATAAAGGAGAGTTTTTCATTTCAGAAAGCTGGCTTTTATATTTATTTTCCCCCAAAAAACCTACTTTTGTCCTTTATTTTGATTATTTAACTTTTACCGTACAAATGGTACCCCCCCACACATATGTATATGTATATGTATATAAGAATATGTGTTTGTGCAAAGTTAGAGTTCTGAGGCTTTTAGGCCCAGAAAACTATGTACAAGATTGCAGTAAAAATAATAGGGACATCCTACACAAGATGTGGCAGCTTTTAATTTGCCCAGATTATCTGTCCTTAGGAAACTGTCTTGTCTGTCTAATCTCTCGCTCACACGCACAAAACAAAATACATTAATTTGATTGGGTTAAAGAGCCTCAAATATTCTGCATCCAAGATGATTTTGGAATGAAAGACATCATCCTTTTTTACTTTTTCATCTTATTTTCTTCTTGTCTTTGTCCCTTAGGGTCCTCAATTTTTAACCGAAGTCTGTCCTTCACAGCTAATGAGAGTGAAGATCATCCAGAGGCAGAAGACTTTTCAAATGATCATCACCCGTTGTGTGTTGTTTGATGATCCAGGGGTCAGAAAATATTTCAGATAATGTTTACCTTTTGCGTGGTTGCACTACCCCTCCTCCCTTGATGAACTAAAAGTAGTACCAGAAGTATGGATGAAGGGGCTGATTGGTGCTACACATTCTCACAACTACTGCAGCAGTGTCAGACTGCCCTCTAGTGTTCATATTTACAAGCATGATTTGAATTGGAATTGAACACCACCAGTTGAATACGGTCCATCTGCTTTTTGCCTGACCAGATCATGGGAATGTTCATCTTGGAGCTGCAATAGCGCAGACAGCATACATGAACTGCATTAAACCAAGTGGGGCATGTCTATCTTTGAAGATCAGAAAAGGAAATCAGTAAATAGAACAGAATAGAGCTGGAAGGGAGCTTGGAGGTCTTCTAGTGCAGCCCTCTGCTCAAGCAGGAGAACCTATACCAGGCATGTCAAACTGCCGGCCCACGGGCCGGATGCATCATACTGAAACCGCGCCCACCCCATTGCCGGCAATGGGGAAAAAGTCGCAATATGTTGCGCGATGTCATGTGACGTCACGAGTTTGACATGCCTGACCTATATCATCTCAGAAAGGTGAATGTCCAGTCTCTTCTTAAAAATCTCCAGTGATGGAGTGCCCACGATTTCTGGGGGTAAGCTGTTCCACTGGTTGATTGTCCTCACTGTCAGGAAGTTTCTCGTCAATTCCAGGTTGCTTCTCTCTTTGATCAGTTTCCAACCATTGTTTCTCGTCCTTCCCTCTGGTGCTTTGGTGAACAACCTGGCCCCCTCTGCCTTGTGGCAGCCCCTCAGATACTGGAACACTGCTATCATGTCTCCCCTATCAAGTCCTGCAGCCATTCTTCGTATGTTTTAGTCTCCAGGCCTTTGATCATCTTCGTTGCTCTTCTCTGAATTTTTTCCAAACTCTCAACATCTTTTTTGTGATGTGACCAAAATTGGCTGCAGTATTCCAGGTGTGGTCTTACTAGGGTTTTATAAAGCGGTAGTAATACTTCGCGTGATCTTGATTCTATGCCTCTGTTTATACAACCCAGGATTGTATTAGCTTTTTTGGTTGCTGCTTCACACTGCTGGCTCATAGTCAAGTGATCATCTGCTAAAGTGGAGATACAGTTCAAGTTGGGATCTCCCCCACCCCCACCCATCCTTCCTCCATTAATTTGCAACAACTGTACAGACACCAATGCCTGTGTTTTCATTCTAGAAAATAATTTGACTATAACATGATACTTAGAGTTTAGCTGCTCTAGCCCAGCAAAAGAGAGCTGGTTTTTGCACCTAAGGTTAAAAATATAATCAGTCTCTCAGATTAATTTATGAATGGTAAATAAGAAAGAGCAAGGCAACGGCAAAAGAATGAGTTAGAAAGATGCCCATTTTAAAAAAAGAAGAAAAATACAGGTAGTCCTCAACTTACAACCGTTCATTTAGTGACCGTTCAAAGTGACTTATGATCATTTTCACATTTATGACATTGGCAGCATTTCCACGTGATCAAAATTCAGCCCCTTGGCAACACACTCATATCTATGATGGTAGCAGTGTCCCCTGGTCATGTGATCCCCTTTTGTGACCTTCCGACAAAGTCAACGGGGAATCCAGATTCACTTAACAACTTTGTTACTGACTTAACAACTACAGCGATTCATTTAACAACTGTGGTAAGAAAGGTCGCAAAGTGGGGCAAAATTAACTTCTGTGTCGCTTAGACACAGAAATTTTGGGCTTAGTTATGGTCATAAGTTGAGGACTACCTGTGAGATATAATGGCTTGCTAAGATTTCTTAGTGGTCAGCTGAAGATAGTCTCAGGATGCAGCCCATCAACCAAAATACTGTTTATTGTGATGAGTTTGGAGGCAGGCTCTTAAGTTATGAATTTTAGAAGCCATTCCTATAACTCTCACTCAATCTTGGAACGATATTGGTTGTTGTTATTACAACCCCCGGATTCACATGAAAAAGCAAACTATAAAATAGTCAACCACAGTTTAAGATGGCAGCATATTGGATTCAGCACGCACATTGGCTGGGTTTAGATATTTGCCATAAAAAAAATTCACCAGTTTCTTTATAGCAAAATTCTGAAAAAGGTTATGAGGTTGGCCATTGGTCAGAACCATTATAGCAATTACTTACAGATAGTCATAACCATCCCCAATCTAGTCCTCCATCACAGCACCCATTGCCACTGTAACCGAGTCCATGCAACCTTGCTGCTGGTCTTCCTCTTCTCTTTCCTTCTACCTTCCTCAGCATTAGGGCCTTCTACAGAGAACTAAATATTCTCATAAAGTAGGATAATTTGAACCTGGTCATTTGTGCCTTGAATGAGAACCCTGTGTTAATTTGTTCGAAGGTCCATTACTTTGTTTTCTTGGCTGTCCGTGCAACTATATTTTCAGAGGTCTTCTCCAAACATACATACACATAATAAAAAGATCCAAACAGCTATTTTTGTCCAATTTTTAAAAAAAATTGTCAAGAGCAGACATCCTCTCATTACACATGAAATATATCATACAAACTCTTGGAATGTTGAACATATAAGTTTGTCATAGTGTATTAGGAGAGAACAAGTTTTTTTAAAAAAACAACAAAAATCTGGGGTGCATAGAATCATTTATATATAAAACTTTATATAGCAGTTACTAAATGGAGGTGTTGTCTTAATAGACAAGAAATCCAATTTTTTTTTCTGAATATTAAAAAAAACCCTCCGAGACTATGTAATGGAGACATTTTCTCCTGCTCAGAAATGATGCAAGGCTCTCTCAGTGCTGTCATGAGCAAGACCTTTCTGTCTTAAGTGCTCATAAAAGTGGGGTGGGCTGGGAGGACACTGCAAGGAGGATACTTATAATGTAGAAAGCATACTTTTGGAGATCAGGAAAAATGCAAGAAAATGGATGGAGTATCCTCCACCACTCTTATCTTACTTTCTTTTTTTCTTGCACAGCACATATTAAAGATCCATCAATATCTATTTCACCTTGTTGTTCGTTAACTTTTTTTCCCTAACCTCTTAATGAATTTCTTTGGGTACAGAGGTGGTTCTAATAATCCATGCTTGGGTTATTACAATTTTTTTTATATAAAAATGAGCAACTGATAGCTATCCTAGATCAACAAATCTTATAATGAAAAGGTATAATGGTATTATTCTTCCAAAGTAGGATGTGTTTCATCTTTGGCTGGGTAGATAGCATTCTGAATCAACCCACCTTGTAATCTGCCACCCAGAGGTTATTCATAGCACTCACCTATGCATAAAATAAATGCAGGTAGTCCTTGACTTACGAAAGTTTGTTTAGTGACCGTTCAAAGTTACAACGGACTTTAAAAAAGTGACTTATGACTGATTGTCACACTTATGACCGTTGTAGCATCCTCAGGGTCATGTGATCAAAATTCAGATGCTTGGCAACTGGTTCATATTTATGACGCACTGTCCCGGGGTCATGTGGTCATCTTTTGCGACCTTCTGACAAGAAAAGTCAACGGGGAAGCCAGATTCACTTAACAACCGCGTCACTTAAGTTAACAGCTGTGGTGATTCACTTAACTGTGGCAAGAAAAGTCGTAAAATGGGGCAAAACTCACTTAACAAATGTCTTGCTTAGCAACAGAAATGTTGGGCTCAATTGTGGTCATAAACCGAGGACTGCCTTTATAAGTAAAACAGAATAAAATTCTGAATAAGCCTGACAAGTTCTAGCTTCAACCTGCACCTGTCAAAGAAATATTTATGCCCCAAAGAGGTTAAGCTAGCAAACCTGTGAATTATCAGTCACTGAGCACACTTCAAACTAGCAAAGGTGGTTATCTGGGAAGGCATTTGGCTTACACAAGCCCCACTTAGACTCACCACGGGCAGATAACATAATTCTCTCCTGGTCTTTCCCCACAGCACAGGATGTCATCCCTCTAAGACTGGCCTGTTACCCCTTCTTTACTTCAATCTATCTATCATTAAGTCCTCTCACAAAGCTTTCTCTTGCGGAGCTTTCTTGGGGAAATTGGGGAGGGGGGAGGAGCCTTCTTCAGACCAATCAATTAAAGCTAAAACAGAAAGCCCAGCTGCCATCACTCACTCAACATCTAAGAAACAAACAGACGAAGTGAAGGAAGCAATGCTGCTCTCTTGGCTTGGGGACTGTCAGAAGCAGGCCTGCTGCAATTGAGAACTCATCTATGAAGACTTTCCCAACAGCAAAGCAACTGGGCTATTGTTCTGGGTCTGGCTTGCCAAAAGGATTCACACATTGCACTACTAGGCCATGATTTATTGAACAAGCATAATTCACCCATAACTTTGAGTCGCAAATCACAGGTTCAACACACATCACACTCTGCCCAAACTAAACAAAGTAGAGTTTAGTTATTGTGATCTACTTCAGACTGGCTAAAGTGTCTTGAGCAGGAAGAGAACAAGCTTACATTTGGGGGCTCTTCTTGCATTGGAGTGGACCATTTCTTTGTCTTTCCCCCACTCACGTGCCCTGTTTCAGTCTTCCACTTTCTGCCCCATCCAGATAAATGCAGTTTGCACAAGAGGATGACCATGAAATTGGAAATAGATGTAGACAGAGTTAAGTTCCCAACTCCTGGCCAACTGGACCACTGAGAGGTCAGGCTGGCCATCTAATACAGCAGTAAAGAAGAGAAGAAATGGGGGGGGGGTTATTTACAAAAATGCATCTAATGCAAATGTTTAATTGCATACTTAGAAGCAATCTTCAGCCTTTAAACAGCAATGCATCTCAGTCACACCTTGAATCACCTGTGAGCAGGATCTGTCTCTGCAGCACAGTAGCTAGCAGTCCTTCAGACACAGCATCATCTTTTGCAAAGTCAGAGGCAAAACCATGTAGAGTTTATGGCCTTGGCGGCAGCAGAAACTACACAAGGAGCCACAAGCAACGTGCGAACATTCTAAGTCAATCTACAAGTTGTAAGCAGGTTAGAAAATGCATGGGCTGGGGGGAAAAGAGAAGTTCACTACAAGAGGGTGCTGCAATTTATGCATCATGTTAACCCCATAGTTCATTAAGTCCCAATGATCAGGTTCACATGTCAGCTGCAAACCTGAAAGATTGACTTCACACAACACACTAAGCCAAAAGAGTATTACTGTATGGCGTTTTTGACTCAAACAGTAAGTTTGTCTGAGATGAGCAGTTCCAAACTCTGATAAACAAACAAACAAATAAATAAATAGTTTACTCGTGGCATGATTAAAATACAGGTCATCCTCGACTTACAACAGTTCATTTAGTGACCTTTCAAAGTTACAGCAGCACTGAAAAAAGTGACTTATGACTAGTTTTCACACTTATGACCATTGCAGCATCCCCATGGTCACGGGATCAAAATTCAGGCATTTGGCAACAGACTCATATTTATGACGGGTTGCAGTGTCCCAGAGTCACGTGATTACCTTTTGCGACCTTCCGACCAGCAAAGTCAATGAGGAAGCCAGGTTCACTTAACAACCGTGTTACTAAATTAACAACTGCAGCGATTCACTTAACAACTGTGGCAAAAAAAGTAGTAAAATGGGGCTAAACTCACTTAACAAATGTTTCACTTAGCATCAGATATTTTGGGGTCTGTAAGTTGAGCCCTACCTCTAAATGGATTTGGGGGAAGAGAAATGGCAGATAAGCAGAGGATACAAAGGTTTTTCCCCCCAAATATGTTGGTAGAGTTTCATTATACAGGTGAAATAGACTGAGTTATATACATTGAAAGTATGAACAAAGTTATTGTCCCTGCAGAAGCTGTTCACTCAGACATACAATCTATATCCACATTACAAAAGGCCTGGAGACTAAAACATATGAAGAACGGCTGCAGGACTTGGGTTTGGCCAGTCTAAAGAAAAGAAGAAACGGGTGACATGATAGCAGTCTTCCAGTATTTGAGGGGCTGCCACAAAGAAGAGAGGATCACATTATTCATCAAAGCACCAGAGGGAAGGACAAGAAACAATGGTTGGAAAGTGATCAAAGAGAGAAGCAACCTGTAATTAAGGAAAAACTTCCTGACATGGGCACTCCATCACTGGAGATTTTTAAGAAGAGACTAGACAATCACTTGTCTGAGATGGTATAGGTTCTCCTGCTTGAGCAGGGGGCTGGACTAGAAGATCTCCAAGGTCCCTTCCAGATTCTATTCTATTCTATTCTATTCTATTCTATTCTATTCTATTCTATTCTATTCTATTCTATTCTATTCTATTCTATTCTATTCTATTCTATTCTTTAGACAAAGAGATGATGCCTACATGTACACACAGAGATCAGAATCAGTTTGTTTCCAGCCCCTCCCTCTGTGGAAAATATGAGAAAGTTTGTCTTTTTAAAACAAAGACAGAAGTTGCAGAATCAAGGCTAGTAAGCAGTGGGGTTGAAGATTGCTCTCTGCCCATTGCTTCTGATTGGCAACATCCCTAGACACTACAATAAGCCAAATAATTGAAGCAGGGGGAAAAATTATTTCAAGAGTCTTCTATCTCTGTAGGAATAGATTAAAATGTTCAACCAGGAGGTTGCACTATATGTAAGTTTTGTTTCTTTGAGTTGTATTAAATGAAATGTAATGTATTGTTCTGTACAAACTAGTGAACTGTGCATGATTTCAAATTTTAACCATTTTTAAGGTAGGCATGAAGATACTTTATTTACAATCTTTACATAGTCTATACTATTCTCAGAGAAAGAATGAACTATTTGGAGCGTTGCATTTTCTTTTGGAATGTTCCTCTTATGTTACCAACTGTGCTGTTGTAATCTAAATAATTCTGCAATGTAACTTTAGCCACACTAGCCATTTGCATTAAAATATCCAAAGTTAAAAAGAATCATATTTTACCTGTTTTTTTAAATAAAGTTTAATTTTGTTTAGCTCTGGTAAGATTGGTCTATCTCCCAAGAAAGAAGGAAAGGCTGAATCATTCATCTTTACACTATATGGGCAGAAGAAGCAATATCTGCAGGGTCATACTCCTTTCACCTGTGGGACAAGCTTGTGATGTTGCAAAGCTTGCAGAAAAAAGACAGGGCATTTCTTGTAACATTGTCTTTACCAATGGTCTTTATTTTTATCCCACCTTTATTTTTTTTAGAAATAATTTAAGGCCATGAACATACCTAATTCTCCTTCATCCTCCTATTTCCTCTACAACAACAACCCCGTAAGGTGGATTGGTGTGAGAGGGAGTGACTGATCCAAAGTCACCCAACCGACTGTCATGTCTTAATACTGGACTAGAACTCATGTTGTCCTGATTTCTAGCCTGGGAACTTAGCCACGAGACCAAACTGACTCCCACTGCTGCCCTGTATGGAAACTGCTGGGTAGGAGAATGTCTATGGAGATTCTCAGTCATCCAGGTCACGGTTGTCCTAAAGGTGCTTTTTCAGGAGATAACCGGACTTTCTTGTTTTTCTTTGAACACGTTTCACTTCTCATTCAAGAAGCTTCTTCAGCTCTGACTGGATGGTGGGGAATGGAAGGATTTATATTCCTTGCAGACAGCTGGTCATTGGCATTCTTTTAGAGAGTCATTGAGGCCACTTGCAGGTTTATCTGTGTTCCCAGGGTCACCTGACCAGTGCAAATGAGTGTGGAGCCTTCTTGGCTGCAGGATGTGTTCTGCCCTGTGTCCCTTCACTGTTGAAGACAGGCACAAACTATAGGAACCATTTGCAGTTCAGTTTGAGATGCAGACAACACAGACTCATCCCCAATAGCCTGCGCCGTCTTCAACAGTGAAGGGACACAAATGGCCCCAATGACTCTCTAAAAGATTGCAAATGACCAGCTGTCTGCAAGGAATATAAATCCTTCCATTCCCCACCATCCAGTCAGAGCTGAAGAAGCTTCTTGGGTGACAAGCAAAACGTCTTCAAAGAAAAACAAGAAAGTCCAGTTTCCTCCTGAAAAAGCACTTTTGGGACTGCTGGATAGGAAGTAAAATCATTTCACTTCTTTGCTTTTTATCCTTCAATCACCATAAAGGCATAAGAGATAGGAGCCCAATCTGTTTCACACAAGAGGGTTTAGAAGAGGGAGAACATCAAGTGAGCCCCTTCCTGGAGGATAGGAGATAGCAGTAGAAACTACCAAGCCACCGAGGTGGCAAGACTTAGATGTGAAGAGCCATAATGCTTCTGGAGAGGGATCTGAAGCTACCAGTCTTCCATCCTATGGACTCAGCTATTATTTTACAAAAGCTTACAAAACCTGTATGGGAACTCACCCAAATGAGCAAGCAGAGTTACCAGAGGCAAAAAAGGGAAAAGACTCAGAGATGGCTTCAGAATAGTTTAGCAAGGAACAGCCACCAATAAAATATACTAAGCATACATAGTCTTAAAAAATAATCAACAGAACTAGTTCACCCACTCCCTCAATTACCTGCCAGAATTTTAAAAAAAAATCTTCACTGTTCGTAAGCACACAACAACTTTGCAATAGAGATGGCTTCATCTGCAGGGATTGGGTATGTCTAATTTAATGAAAAGAAGAACTAGGAGTGACATGACAGCAGTGCTCCAATATCTCAGGGGTTGCCACAAAGAAGAGGGAGTCAAGCTATTCTCCAAAGCACCTGAAAGCAGGACAAGAAGCAACGGATGGAAACTAATCAAGGAGAGAAACAACCTAGAACTAAGGAGAAATTTCATGACAGTGAGAACAATTGATCAGTGGCTTGCCTTCAGAAGTTATAGGTGCTCCATCACTGGAGGTTTTCAAAAAGAGATTGGATAGCCATTTATCTGAAATGGTATAGGTTTCCTGCCTGAGCAGGGGGTTAAACTAGAAGACCTCCAAGGTCCCTTCCAACTCTGTTATTCTGTAATCCTGCTTCTCAAATGAAGTGCATAACACTGGAACCCCGTTGTAAAGGCACTGGTGTTTGGCCATCTCTGACTGGATAATTCCTTACTGTTACAAGGAGGCTGATATGGAAGATGATAACCACTGAGGTAAACTAGATCTGAGCTATTTGGGACTTTAAAGGCCAAAAAAAAACAAAAAAAAAACCAGCTCCTGTGAATTGCCTGGAAACAGACTGGGTACCAAGGGAGATATCTTTCAACACCAGTGTTTTTGTGTTCTGTTCAATTCTGCTAATAAATAGGCTGCCAAATTCTACTAATTGAAGTTTCTAGATACCATTTTATGACAGTCCCACGTAGAGCACATTCCAGTAGTTACAGCATAGCAACAGAAGCTTGAGGAGGCAACATAGCAGAAGAATTGGGGGGGGGGGGGAGGGAAGCCACATCTAATATGCTCTAATGAGGAGAGTATTTGCTCAGAAGAATAGCCTTGATTAAATTTCTGTTTGGTAAGATCCAAGCTGCAAATCCAGACAACTGCTAGATGGCAGCACAGACCTACATAAATTCCTAATTCTTTGCTGCCATCCATTAGTAATCTGGATGTTTGCAGCACATATTCAATAGACCTCTCTTAATTTATCCATCCATTTCATGAAATATTGCTCAGTTCCAATGCTCGGGCTTACATCCCCTCCTCACCCTGTTAAAAGAGCCAAGCTGTGCCTTTGTCTCTTACCCATTGCTGACCCACTATTTACTTTATTTTGAGTAAATATGTAAAGTTGGGGAAGGTCAGTCAGGATCCTAGTGACCAATCTCCATGGTGGTTTCCTAAAACTATGAGGATTTTATGTCTTTTCACTAATTAAAAAATGTTTTGCTTTCCTGGTTGCTGACAGAAATTCAGAACGTGGGTTACAAATCGGTATTTCAAATCATGTTTGTGCTTCTATTAATTTGGTTGGTAAGATAGCTCAGACAGTTCTTCTGAAAGTCAGTCCTTTTCAATACGTAATTCAATGTTTAAATAGTTGGTTTCATGGGAGCCAAATGGCAGTGTCACGTCCTTTAAATGTTTGAAATGGATTCTCTTCGGAAACCCAGGCAAGAAATGTTTCCAGATTTATGTGGGGAGAAGCAGATTTTATTTGGAAGCCCCACCAAAGGAAATGGAGCTTATTGGAATGGAAAAGTGTAGTCTTAAAGAAGACAAGAGAAGGTGTTAATGAACATACCCACCCAAGATCACTATCTTTTTTATTCAGTATGTCTCTAGAGAACAAGTCAATTCTTCAATCTATCAGGAAAACCAGAAAAACAGCAAAGGAACAATTCTAAGCTATGCTGTTATTTACTTGATGGAAAGTACCACCTACAGTATGTGTGTATTGAAAAATAATAGGAAAAAATTGAGACAGGTATTCTAATATGCTTATTATGTAAGAACTTTTGGAATGGATGAGGAAGGCTAATTACAAAGAAGGCTGACACTGTGTGAATTCTTTTTTAAAACCAAAAAAATAAATAAATCCCTGAATTAGTCACCTTCAATTTTCCCACCTCTCCAGAGCATGATACAATTAACCCATTGCCATGTTTTTGAGACATTTAGGAACATCATTAGGGAAACAGTTGTGCAAAGGGTGCATCTGGGGAAGAATTTGTTTTATAAAGAATTAGCTTAGAAAATACACACAGCCTTTGAATGGGAAGACTTGCTATCTAATAATAGATATAGTATAGATAACATAATTTTGAGGAAAAAGCATGCTCTGTGTGTGGAGGAAAGTCCATCCTTTTAAGTAAATATTGTAGGCCTTGGGATAAAAACAGGTGAGTGTTGGTGAAACATTGTTTTATTTCCTGCACCGCCCCACATATCAAAGTGCATGACGTTCACTAGGCAGGAAAGAATTTCTAGCAGAAATATTACTTTATGTACTCATGCACATGCATGTGTGTACAGACATGTAAATTTGTGTGTAATGTGTGTGAGTCATAGAATCATAGGGCTGGAAGGGACTCAATCTAAGTTGAATAGAAATTCAGCGTGAAGGAACTTCCTGAAATAGTTTGAATCAATACCATATTCCGCTACCTAAGCTCCAGAGTAGGGATTGCCAGCTAGATCTCTTCTGAGGAATATGAAGCAGTTAGCACTGAAAGGTTGGGTGGGCTCATATTTCTATGCTGGTCACATCCTGGTTTTCCAACAGTAGAAGAATGACACGGAGCACCACATGGGGGCACCGTTTCCAAGCACTCTTGGGAGATATATCACTAATTTGGATAATGATCTAAGAGTGGTTTCTCAACTTCAGCAAGTCTGTCATGGGTGGACTTCCAGAATTCCCTAGCCAGCATCAAGTCCAGTTGAAATCCACTCATTTTAAATTTGCTGAGGTTGAGAAACACTGATCTAGATTTTGATAGGATGTTGACGGGACCAGAAAGGCTCACAAATATCCAAACACTTTAACGTAATATCCCAAACTCTGAAGATTTGTCTACATACCACTTTTGGCATTGAAACGTCTGGGGATTCTCCAGCCTTTAATCTATTGCATCCATTGAGGCTTTGTAGGTATGTATCTCACAATCAGAGATTAGGAAGTTGACAATACCCACCTGGTCTTAGCTTAGCTTTAAAAGTGAGGTAAGGGTGGATCCAGCTAAATCCCTGGGATGCAATAAAAAGCATCCCAGAAGGGCTATGTCAATCATACATTTTTCCAGGAAAACCACAGGGACATGGCTATGAATCTGGCTGAGGGCTGAGATTGACATGAACGAGATTTTGCCTTTTAAAGGACTAGGAATCGGAAGAAACAGGGCTCAAAATAATGAACGTGAAATGTGGTTTACTTTACTCAACCTCATGCAAAAGTTGGCCCTGTTTACAAGCTATATAAAGATAAGAAAGCACCGAGAAATGAAAAATACCTGGGGATCAATCAAATTGTAAGGAAGGTGCAAAATGCACAGTGGTATGAATGTTCCCAAAGCCTGAAAGGGGGGGGGGAGGGAGGGGAGGGGAAATGAATTAAAAACGGATATTTCCAGCATTCTCTATTTTGGGGGGAGGGGGGAGGCAAAGGAGAGAAACAGAGCATCAAATGGAGTAATGAGAACAGTTTCGTTTAAAGCTATGTCCAAACATTTTGGACTATAATTCCCAGCAGCTAATGTGGTGGATGTGAAAAATGCTGGGCGGTTTGCTTCAGCAGCAGCTGGAGGCTTCAGGTTTTCCATCTATTCTAAGTGGTACCCGGGGAGGAACAGGAGCTGTGCTTTTGCCCAGCTCTTCTGCCTTTTGATGCTGTCATATGGCAGAGAGTGGACGCACAACACTTTTGCTTACGCCGCTTCTCAGTGAGGACATGTGCAACCTGCTGAAAGTAGGTTAAGAAAGGCTCTGCAACTGAAAGCTCTTTGCCAGCTTTAACCCTCACCTTCACTCCACAGGTCACACGTGCTAAAGAAAACCAGGAGGAGTTTGATAGCCTTTTCAATCCAACAAATTTAATTAAAAGGCATCAGAGCTTTTGTGAGCTAGATCAAAAAGCTTATGTTTTTTGTTTGGAACGCAGCTAACAGATTTCTTCTGATCTGGGGCTACCACTGACTAACACAGTTCTCCTATATTATTTGCCAAGGAAGGAGAGATGGTTATAATAACCAGATTTGCTAATGAAAATGATTCACCATCTCACACATTCCCATAAGTGGCCCTCTGGCAAAGGAGTTGCTGATGAGGGCAAGAGGTCCATCAAGGCAGGCTCATGCAGAGCTAGCTTTCTGGTGACTTGATTACTCAGCACTCCATGAGTCAAGAACTGAAAACAGAACTGCTGAGAAACAGTGTGCTGGAGCTAGGGTTAGTTGCTATGAAAATCTTGCACGTGGGATCCAGTTAAGATGGCTTTAATTTACGCATGTGTGAATAATTGAATGAAAAATATCCTCATTTGATTTAATATTAAGTGCTTAAGGCAAAAAGTGCTCTGGTATTGCACATTTTTATGGATTTTTATGTACAAAGAAAAACATGAAACAATAAACTCAGGACCTGAAGACTTACAGTCTCAGTAAGTGTCACCAGATAACTCTAGAATGAAAAATCATACTCGTGTGAATCAGCCAAATATTAGAACAAGGATCATTGAAATGTAAGTCACAGAATTCTGACTTACATTAGCATGTTGGTCAGAAATATGAGAAGAGGTAAGCAGGAACCTTCTTCCTGTGTACCTTTAAGAACAGGTTTTCAAGAGTATCTTTGGGGGGGGATCACCCAACATGGGTGAGACTTGCCTTTGAAATGTTTTCAGATTTGTAAATGTAAACATGTTGATCAAAGGAGATGCTAGCTTATATTTGGTTCTTCATTCTCTTGGATACTGATTGAGGAAAATTAAGAATGAGTGGAGATGCTTCTTCTCAGCATCTGTCCCAGCCCAGGTATATTGTTCTTCTGAAAGACAGGTTCCAAACTGGGGCTGAAGACAATTGTAGCTCTGCTGGATTCAAAACCCCTTTGTTCCCTCAAGAGACCCTCTGATCAGGTTCCCCAGTTACGCCAGTTTTTGACTAGCATAGGTAATTTCTCTTCTCTTGCCCAGCCTACACCATTTATTTCAAGCAGGAGGATTTTAAACTATGGACAGCTAGTAGAGCTTTTCCCCTCCTGCTGTAGCCATGATGAGCCTCGCTCCTCACCACGCTTCTATTATTACCTTGTTGGATATAGCAATAGAAAATGCATCTAAGACCCACTTACTCTAAAGCAGGGGGGTCTTCAAACGTGGCCCTTTTATGACTTGTGGACTTCAACTCCCAGAATTCCTCAGCCAGCGTGCCTGGCTGAGGAATTCTGGGAGTTGAAGTCCACAAGTCATAAAAGGGCCACGTTTGAAGACCCCTGCTCTAAAGCATAATGAGTGTGGTTGAGAATGTATATTCGCTAAAATCTTTAATGTTGACAGGAGATAATGGGAGAATAGTTCTTCAGTCACTAGGATAAGGCTCAGTTTAAGCCTATGTAGACCACTGTCATTATACCAGCTATAGTTTATATGAACAACCAAGAAAAGGAATCAGGAATAAATGATTTATATAAATATTGAACTGAAATGCTGGAGGTTCTTTTGATTTTCTTTGAAAGCATCCGTATGCCCCCATAACATTAAAAGTTACATCAGTGTGAAAACTTGACTTTCCAATGGAATGTTTATAGGAATGGTTATTGTTGGAGAATTAACTAAAAAATCCCCTTTCCTTAGTTGCTTGAAATAAATAAAGCATTTTGGGTTTCTTCACCAGTAAGGGTGATAGGCATACAAAAAACAAAGTCATCCAAACCTGGATCTTTACAAAAACCTTCCTGCCGTGTCTTGTTCAGGGTAGAATAAATCTATTCCAGGAAAAAGGGAAAGGTGTGCATATGTATGTCAAAACTTGTGGGTCAAAGATGTGTCAAAACCTGGTGGTGTAACCTTGTGGGGGGGACATTGGGGCTCACATAGCCATGGGGTTGATTGGCCCCATGATAACACATGAGAAATCCTCGCTCCCACCCCCCCACCCCCCACTGCCTATATTAACAACTCTTAGTCTCCCCATCCTGGATCTCTCCATCTTTTGCAACTTTATAATGTTGTTTTACATTTTTAATCTTAAATTGCTTGGTTTTTATTTTTTATATTATTGATTAAATTGTACACCGCCCGGATCCCCTCTTTGAGGAAGATGGGTGGTTAATAAGATGAGATAGATGGATAGATGGATAGATAGATAGATAGATAGATAGATAGATAGATAGATAGATAGATAGATAGATAGATAGATAGATAGATAGATAGATAGATAGGAAAGAAAGAAAGAAAGAAAGAAAGAAAGAAAGAAAGAAAGAAAGAAAGAAAGAAAGAAAGAAAGAAAGAAAGAAAGAAAGAAAGAAAGAAAGAAAGAAAAAGAGACTGAAGATAAATGGAGTTCTGCAATGGAAGATTATCTCCCTTCTCTCCTCCAGAGGTTGGTACCAAGAGAGTACAGGCAAGAGGTTCTAAGCACAACACATAGAGAACATCTGGAAGATGCAACAATTGCAACAGAGGTGGAGCAGGTAACAACCAGCATTGTTATTGGAAGACGGGCTAGGGTGTCATGAAAGTTCCTGCAGACAAGATACTTTGCTTGACAGCAGGAATGCTAGAATTGAAGTGGGAGAGAGACAAATCAACAGTTCAACAGCCAAAGGGAGAGCTGAATTCATTAGTCTAGCTCCTCTGATGTTTAGTAGGTGACATCTGGCTGTCAAATCCCTGAGGATGAGGGTTTTTTTTTTAAATTCCCAGACAAAGGAGTCCAAGGGTGTGGAATGCAGGGAGGGGGTAGAGAATGAGACTTGAATCAAGAGAACAGCAGGAGGCACAGTACAGAGTGTTGGCAGCAATGCTCCCTCTGTTAATCCCATTACTCAGCAGCTTATGCACACAGAGTTTAGCATATTGGCTCCCTCCATTGTGACTTCTGTTCCCAACTACTATTGCTAGGTGATGCCCTCCCCCCCTTTTTTATAGTGGCTAATTAAATGCAAAGGCTTGGAACACAAACAAGAGGTGTTGTCTAGATGTAACTATCCATTTTAAATAGAGGAATGGGACAGGATGTAAGAGCAACAGCCTCACTAGCAATTTTAGCATATGTTGAATTGGTCATCTTTTATTGGCTCTCTTCCTCCCCGCCCCCCCGAAATGGAATAAATGTTGGTTACATAAATTGTCAGGGTGTGGCTGCTTGATTTTATAATATTCTGATGAGCAAGTGATGACTAAAATACAAATATTGAATTTGGCACAATTCGTAAGTCATCATTTCCTTTCCATTTCCCAACCAAAGAGAGGTTATGCAAAGCAATACTAATTTTATCCAGGAATAGTTGAAAAAAATGCCCTAATCTGTGGCCCAGATGATTAGCTATCAATGAAGATCTTGATAAAATGAACAAAACATCTGGAATTATCTCATCAGATTTTAATTGCTCAGGAACATTTGAATGTGTAAGTGAAGCAGATGGATGTCAAAAAAGTTAACTACAAAAGAATAATGGACAGTTCAAGGCTGTAGCCTTAATATTTTTAAAAGCGATACCGGTAACAAGCTGAGATGGAAACAGATTAAGGGGCAGAGGACAATACCAAGTAATACGTTTGCCCTCTTGAGTTATTTGTAAAAATAATGTGATATAAATAAATAAACCTAGAACTGATTATTTTTAAAGAAACACTGAAGGCATAGAAAGAAATAGGATTATTAATCTTAGAAATGAGTAGAGCATCTCTGTGGTGAAGAAATCAGAGAAAGGACAAGAACAGTTATACTAAAGAAATTTGGGGTTATCAGGAGCAAAATTCCAAAATTGTAAGTTGTTGAATTTTATTAATATTATTTTGACAAAAGACACAAAAAAACATGCATTTCAGTTTAGACAGGACTCGGAGAAGAAATTATTAAGCTTCATTGCACAGTCAGATGGATTTTTTTTATCCACCTGTGAGTCCTTCCCAAGGATAGGCAGATGTGAATGCTTGATGGTGTTAGATATCGTTATTCCGAGTAACACTGCCTTTTGCAATTGACTGATGATGATTTTGTCAATGTCAATGGTGTTCAAGCGGTACTCTAGTTGTTTTGGGATTGCACCCAAGGTGCTTATTACTATTGGTACTACTTTGCTTTCTTTTGCCACTGTTGTTCCACTTCTATTTGCAGCTCTTTATATTTTTTATTTTCTCTTCTGTTCTGCTCTCTCCAGGTATTGCCACATCCACTATCCAGACTTTTTTCTTTCTTATTGAAAACTGTTAAGTCTGGAGTGTTACGTGCCAGGTGCCTCTCTGTTTGAATTCTAAAGCCTTAGAGCACTGTAGCTTCTTCATTTTGTTATTTTCTCTATTGTATGGTCCCACCAGTTCTTGCTTGCATTATTATTATTATTGTTGTTATAAAAGTTGATGGAAGCATAGGTTGGTCACTTTTAAATATAAAGAATTCCAAAATTACTTTCAGGAATCCAAAACAATAAAGTAGAAAGAACAATAATTTAAAATTATTATAAAAGTATATAAAGAAAACTTAATACTGTGAACCTAGATATATACCAAGTCCTACACTTGATTCTAAAAGATCCAGGAGCAAGTGAACTTTCCTGCAGTTTCTTCCATAAACCACACTCCTGATTCAGCAGCTTCCTCTTTCTCCAAATTATGTGCCTTAACCTGCCCAGGCAAAGAAATCCAAAGGTTTCGTACTTTTATGGGATAAAAAGAGCATGCAGTAGGAAAGGCAGCTTTAATCTGTCAATCAGAACCAGTATCTTCAAGTATCTTCATTTTAAAGTGCATTTGATGCCTCCACATTTGGCATGTTCAATCAAATTAAGAATTGAGACAGCCAATTTCATCTAGTGGTTTAAGGCACCAGACTAGAAACCGTGAGACTCTGAATTCTAATCATGCCTTAGGCATCAAAGCTAGCTGGGTGACCTTGGACCAATCACTTTCTCAGCCCAAGCCACCTTATAGGGTTGTCGTTGTGGGGAAAATGGGAGAATGGTATGTTGAGTAAAAATCTAAGATTTAAAATAAAGGAACAGGTAGAATGATTTTCTGTATACTTGACTGGACTGTTTATCCCTTTCCAAGCATCCCCAATGAAATTGTGGAAAAACATCGTTTTGTATTGAAAGGTTTTGCACATCCTCATTGTAATATATGGCATTTGGATGAATGTGCAAATTTAGTTCCTATAAAAGCTTTTGTCACCATAATTCAGTCTCAGAAAAGTGAGACCAATAGTTTATTGTTACAAGCTGGGGGAAAGGAGGGGTGTAGGGGGAGCCTTGCAAATTGCATTGTTGCTGACCCTTTTGTCTGCCTCCAGCACTTGGCTTTCTGCATGCTAGTCTTCACTACCAACACACTACTAGGGAATTCCCCAACTTTTACCAAATCTCGAGTCTTATTTTACAAGATATTGGAAAAAGCATAATAACCAGGTATAGAAACAGGGAACTTAGGGGTAGTGAGAACTTTTTTTTTTTTTTTTTGGCCAAGGAAATATATGCAAGGGAATGATTCCCTGGCTGAATTTTTCCTTAAGACATATTGGCATGTTGAAAAGCTTACTTTATCCGCTTAAAAGGGCTTCAAAAGAAATTCTCCTTAAGGGAGAATTTCCAAATTTTATCTGTACCAATTGTGCTGTTATTTCCTTTAGTGTAATTTTTACCTAACAATATTACGGTAGTTTATGCAATATATCCCATTTTTGAACATTTTTTCCCCCTTTTAAAGCGTTATTTCTTTAGAGTGGTTTATATGGAGCTAATTTCTCAAAGCTGGTAATATTGTTATCAAATTCTTTAAATTTAGCTCTAGATTTTTGCGGATCTTCAAAATCGAATAGTTTTGGCTTATTTAGGTAACATCTATCTTAAGACAAAAAGGTTTTGAAAATTAAGTGTTGTGAAGACAACGATTTGGCACATGCTGCAGGTGACTCCAATAAAGCTAATTTACTTTTAGGTATTAAAAGTTCCATGCAAACATTTAATTGTCCAGAATAAGAATTCCCACCCTAATCCAATTAAAATGTATTTGGCCTCTGGAAAATGTAGTTACAATTATGGAACTATCATCTGAGAAAACTAATGAAATTACAGAGTTCATGTTCTGAAGTCTGTTACCAACTTCTTTGATCAGTGGAGTATTTAATAATCCAACTTTTTAAGGATGAAACACTTCATTTACCTTAGCACTGAAAGGATATATTGTGGATAGCCAGAAAGGTTTGATGATGCAAAAAGTAGAAATTTATCAGGAGCCCTATGGTAGGACCCATCAACCATAGCCTAGCTTATCAAAATCAATCTTTTCAGTCAATTTCAATGAATTCTCTGAAATAATTTTGCAAGTCTTTGGAGGATAGCACCTTATATATGAAAAAAACACCCCTTTTGCTGTTTTGCCTACATTTCATGTTCTCCATGTTAGTACATTTCAGACAAATTATGGTAACTATTTGGCTTTGTTAAATAATGCTGGAGGAGGTGATAGGAACAATGAAAACTTAATTGCAGCAGTGATGGATACATTGCTAGTTACAAATTTTGTGACTTGCCAAATGAAGGCATTGTGTAGAATGTATCAAATTAAGTGAATACAGGCATTACAGTAAATAATCTCCCTTACGACAATGCACATTTCATTTACTGCAGCGCTTTTATTTTCCTTTCACAATGAAGTGTTGGGCATTACAATTCTCAACTTCAGGATGACTTACAAATTTTGGTTTTCTACTGTCATGTGACAACATTAAGGCAACGTACAAAAATCTTACATAAATTAAACCTGATGATTAAATTTACAGGTGTCAATGCCAACGTTGGAGCAACTCAAGTTGAATAATGTATTGCCCAGTGATGTCTCGCTGGGACATAGGTGGGCAAGGAAAGAAAAACAGGTTCATAAGGCTTGGACACAATACATTTCCAATCCTGTTGGGAACAGTGGCAAGACAAAAATGGCCATCCTTTTCACAAACTCTTGCCAGCCTCAACAATAAAGACCTGGAATTCTTAGCGCTGTGTAGTGAAGTCTGGTCTTTTGCTACCCTGTACAGATCTAGGCTCAAGACTCCATTGCAACATAACTGGTTACGCTGAGACTACTATCCCAGGCAGTTAAACCTTATGTTCGTCAACACTATCTGTACTGTGTCCTAGGCCAGATGTGTATAGGGTAGTTATACTGCTATGTACAAAGGGAACTTTAGTTCATTCAGGGTCTTATCAGCAATAGGAAGGTTATTGGAGACAGACTTCCCAATGACAAATGTTTGAAGAGAAGGCTTATTCCAGTTTCATGAGGCTAGCATGAGGCGTATATATTTGCCCAGGCAAATTTATACTGGTGAAAAAACTTAATGCAGTAAAAACTGCACATTTGCCATAGTCCTTTTAGAAGCATTTACGGTGGACAATAGATGGGCCAGACTCATCATATTCTTGCTTGCTGATCCACATCTGCTGGAAGGTAGAGAGAGATGCAAGAATGGATCCACCAATCCAGACAGAGTATTTGCGCTCAGGAGGAGCAATAATCTGGAATAGAAGACAAAGGAGTTAAAAGGGCATTTCATAGGTTATTCAGCCATTATTAAAAACAGCTCTGAAGCTTTAAAAGAGAAAAGTATCACCAAGAACCTGCCCTAGCCATTATGATGTTACCCTCACCTTGATCTTCATTGTGCTGGGAGCCAGTGCTGTGATCTCCTTCTGCATTCTGTCTGCAATTCCAGGATACATTGTGGTACCACCAGACAATACTGTATTGGCATATAGGTCCTTTCGGATATCCACATCACATTTCATGATAGAATTGAAAGTAGTCTCATGAATGCCACAGGACTCCATACCTAGAAGAAAACACCCATGATTGCATTTGTATGCCAAACTTTTAACTCAATTTGTTCATTTATTCAACAGTGACTAACCATACATCTCTTTTGTTTCTATTATCTCAAATGCTTACCTAAGAAAGAAGGCTGGAAAAGGGCTTCAGGACACCTAAACCTCTCATTTCCAATTGTGATCACCTGGCCATCAGGCAATTCATAGCTCTTTTCCAAGGAGGAAGAGGAAGCAGCAGTAGCCATCTCCTGCTCGAAGTCCAAGGCAACATAGCATAACTTCTCCTTTATGTCACGGACAATTTCCCTTTCAGCTGTGGTGGTAAAGCTGTAGCCTCTTTCTGTCAGAATCTTCATGAGGTAGTCTGTTAGGTCACGGCCAGCCAAATCAAGTCGCAAGATGGCATGAGGGAGAGCATAACCCTCATAGATGGGCACAGTGTGTGTGACACCATCACCAGAGTCCATTACAATACCAGTGGTACGACCAGAAGCATACAGGGACAACACAGCCTGGATGGCCACATACATGGCTGGAGTGTTGAATGTCTCGAACATGATCTAAAACAAAAGAAAGCAATTATTAAATAATGAGCAGTTTTACTCACTAATGCACACCCATGCTGACATGCAAAGTATTTGATGTGAGGAGAAACCAAAAGAAAGCAAGCAGAAATACAACTGAAACCTGAGAGACTTGAAGGAAGGAAATGCCAGGAGAGTACAGAACCCTGAAAATAACCAAAAAAGAGAAGCTGTAATCTGAAAGAAATGGATGGAATGGATGGAAATCATAGCTGCAAAAGATGTACCAACGCTGTACCTGTGTCATTTTCTCTCTGTTGGCCTTAGGATTCAAAGGAGCTTCTGTAAGCAGTACTGGGTGTTCTTCAGGGGCAACACGAAGCTCATTGTAGAAAGTATGATGCCAAATTTTCTCCATATCATCCCAGTTGGTGACAATTCCATGTTCAATGGGATACTTCAGGGTCAGGATACCTCTCTTGCTTTGAGCCTCATCTCCCACATAACTGTCTTTCTGTCCCATACCGACCATGACACCCTGAAAAAGGGAGAGATGAATTAGCACATTATCAATAAAAGGTAGGTCCATCTTTCAATACACTTAATATCTTTGTTATTTGGTAACTTACTTGGTGGCGCGGGCGTCCGACAATTGAAGGAAACACAGCCCGAGGAGCATCATCTCCAGCGAAGCCTGCTTTGCACATTCCAGAACCATTGTCAATGACAAGTGCTGCAATTTCTTCTTCCATTTTGCAGATCTGCATTCAATAAAAAAGAATGTTTAGCAACTGTGATTTGTTCCATCACTGCAGCAAATAATCTTACATCATCAACAATCAGTGCTTAACTGACTCTACTGCTTTTTACCACTAGAGGCTGCTCTGAATGCCTTTATGTCTGGAACCCCACCCACTTACGAGCTTAACACTTTACCTACTTCATTTAACTTCCACTGCAGAATCAGCAAGTCCTAGTTCCTGTTCTGAGCTCTGCCACCAAAAACCATCAGGGTCCTCTATGCTTACCTATTAGTATCATATGGACTGCAATAAGAACTGCCTTTAAAGCAGGCAGAAGATTCTTGTTTAATCTACTATAGTAGAACTCTCCCAAAGTTCTGAATTAAAACTCTCAACACCAGTCCAGTATGTACACAAGGGAGAGCTTTCTCCTCCAACACAAAAGGCTGCCCTCTTTCCCCCAAGCAAATTTTGTGATATTCACACTGTGAAAAAGCTTCCATTGTACCATTCCATGAGACATGCCATTAGGACATCCTATCTGAAAGGCAAGCCACCTTCAGTGCTGACAAGGCTCCCAGGAAACCAATTCCGATCTCACACCTTTTAACACCTTAATCAAGACCGTAAAATTTCACAGGCTATCCTATCTTCTGCTAAATAAATCATGCATTGCTCCCTACAGGTATGGAGGTGTATCAGCCCGGCGCGTGCACTATAACGCTGGCCAACAGACACAATACACCCAACTTCTTCACGAACGCCATTCAAACCCTGACCCCGCCTTCCCAAAACCACCTACCACCACCATTCTTTGATCTCCCTAACGAAGACGCCTCATTTTCCAGGCATCTTCCCTCAAAAGTCCTTCTGCCCTCCCTCGAAAAATTAGCGAACCTCGGTTCTCTCTCCCACACATTATTCATAAAGTCCCCCCCTCATTTCCCGCCTGATGACGTCAACGAGCAAAACCAGCCAACCGCATCGGAGCGGCTGTTACCAGGCAAACAACTCCGCCCCCTCCCGCTCACCCCATTCAGAGAACCGTTACGCCCACGAACCGGTAGCTCGCGCCGAGTCCCCGAAGAACGCTCCTGCCTCTTCCCCGCCTCAAGAAACCAGGACGCGAAGAGCCTTTTTAACGGCTCTCAACCACGGACACTCGATCGGTATCCCAGAAAATTTTAGTAATAAATTGCGCCTTTTCCTCCCCAGCGATTCAATGAGGAAAATTGCAAGTCAGATGCCGAAGGAGACCTCGGTGAAGGCAGCCAGATTATCACATCTACCTGTTAAAGCGACAGAAGCTTTCAGAAGGAAATAAAAGGGGGAGTCGATGCTGCTAGATCCGCTGCCGCCGGCTGAGTGAGATCGTCCCAACGCCAGCCCCGCCCCTTTTATACCCAGGGGGAGCCGGCCCCCTCTCGCCGGCTGAGAACATCGCCATATATGGAGATCTTTCAGAAGTGCGAGTTCTCATTGGCTGATGGAGGCCGGGCCACGTGGGGCAGACGAAGGCGGCTTGGCAACGCCTCTCTGAACCCCGGAATCTGGATGAGCCGCGGCAGGAGGGGGGGAAGGGGCGCTCCTCGACCCCTTCGCCGCAGCCCCTCCATTTGCAGGTGAGGAAGGCGGCGCTGAAGGGGTTCGGGACAGGGGCGCCCCAATAAACCAGCCGGCCCTGTGCCAAGGATGGAAACGGGCGTTCAGGAGTCACTGCATCATTCCCGAGCTTCCAGGGGGTGTATTGGGGTACCCGGAGGTCGAAACGTTCCAGTGCTTCAGGGGTAGGTAGCGGGATCCCCCCAGATGTTTGTAGTTTGATTTCTCACTATCCCTTGCCGTGACCCGTTTTCTGGAAGTGATGGGCGTACAAAACATCTGGAGAGTACCAGTTTGCCAAGCCCCTATCTACCTTATTGCATTGGGGGGGGGGGCTTCCTGTGGCCTGATTACTGGCCACTCAATGAGGGAACTGCAGTGCCAACAGATCTCTTTCACACACACACACAAACACAGAAAAACACAAATGCAGGATATCTTAAGGGGAACCAAGATCACACACGAATCTTAATTTGGGGTGATTGCTTTTGGAATATGGTACTTGGCTATCATGAAGCAGAAGTACTCATGTGGCAGTTGGTTTTATAGCTCGGGTTTAGTGAAGCAGTTCAACACATCTGAGACTTTAATCTAGCCAGGGGACTATCAGTAGGAAAATTACTATTTAGTAGTATTCTAAATGCCAAAGATAACTGCATCTGTTTCACAACCATCAAGGACAAGAACTTTGTCCTTTTTTACATGCAATGCCATTTTTCTCCTGGCCCACTCCTGTGTTTAAAAAAAGCTGCTGCTTCATTGGTTGAAATGGCCTCCTTGGCCCACATATTGCCAAATTTGATTGGTACAATACCTCACACTCTGCATTCACAGTAGTGAATGTCCCATTTTGCAGTTTTCCATAATGTGAGGCCCTCCGTTTGTATTGGATTATAACTCCCATGATCCCTCATTGATATAGCCAAAACAGATTATAGGAGCTGTAGCTTAATAAATCTTGATCAAGTTGGGGAAGACTGCTTTAGTGGTAGATGACTTACATGAATGAGGGCAGCAAGATTCTTGTACCTATAGTCACAGCACAATGTTTTCTCTGTTCAAACAAACATGATGCACAAATATTATTCAGAATGTTTTAAGGAACTTCTAGGAAAAATAGGAACATTCAAAGAATACAAAGGTGCCAAAGAAATTCTTATTTTCTCCAGTCAAAAAAACCCCATTCATAAAAAAACATACTGGATAGACCTTAATGTGATTACAAAGCAAAACATGAAACAAGAAACTTGCATCTGTCAGGTGGTAAAAAAAATGGGGAAAGACTGTGCAGGACATCAATGGTTAGTGTCCAACATTTGAGAGTTTAGTCCTGTAAATTAGATATAGAGGATATTTTGCCCAAGAATCCTGGTTTATACCATATGCAAATAAGCCCAGTGTTTAAGTATCTTTAGGTATTTTAAAAGCTGACAACATCCTGCTGTGTGTATAGATTGGCAGACCACATTATGCAGTTAATCATGGGTGGGTTTTCCCTATTGTGTTGCCTGCATTCTGGAATGCTTTCTCCCCTCAAATTTTAGGTACCTACCATTACATCTTTTAGATACCTGCTTAAGTTCTATCTCTTTACCTAGGCCTTCCCTAGATGAATGTTGAATGTTTTGTTTTCCTTCCCTCAAACTATTTAAAATGTATTAACATAAATAAGTAAAATAAAACAAAAATATTAATTATAAACTGCTTAAAGATATATGATTGTAGTGGCAGCAATGAAATATATGTACATAAAAAAGTAAGCAAACTTTGGTTCATAACACTGAAGAATACGAAGTATAACAAGTTTTCACCTTTCAAAGGATTAAATAAAAGACGCTTTGGGTGTAACCACAGAATTTTCTATTGAAATTCATACAAAATGTTCTATCTCTGGAACTATCTTTACAGGAAGCACAATTATTTTAAAATATTGAGATAAAGCAAATTCAAGGCAGAAGACATAATGAACAAGAGGTTATTGTGATCCTATACACATTGTATTTACATGACATAATAGTAAGCTGATAGTCTGCCAAAGCATCGCTGTTCCCTTGGCTATGACTGCCATTTTAGATTTTTTATAGTATAAAAACCTTTTGCCCTGCTGAGTTCTGCCTAATAATGTCAGAGCATTAGAAGTGCAACATGCTTCACCATCATTGTTTCATCTGTGTGAAAGAAAACATATGTGAGGTGAGAAAGATTCCTTATTAGAAAATTTCCAATCATTTTTTCTATTCATACTACTTAACTGTGAGAGTCAGCCATAATAGACTGGAGACAAAATGCTGCTTTTTCTAACCCACATAAGCTGCAGCATTGCTTGTAAAATTAACCTACCAAACATAGCTAAAACCAGTAGTCTCTGCCCATCCCTGTTCTATGTACACACCTAGAAAAATAACCAGGCCTCACCTATAGGCAGGTGACTAAGCTTGTCCTTCCCATAAAACCATAACCTACTTTGTTTTCCTAAATTGGGAAGGTCTTTACCAATTCAAGTGATAGCTGAGTTCCAACACTCCCCCCCCTTGCAAACAAAACAATTGTTGAATAGGTAGAAATCAGATTCATCATGAGGAAATATTATAATAATTGTGTTGGTTTCTGTTGCTCAACTCCAAATATATATTCACAAGATTTCAAAACGTTGAGGTTCCATAGAATCATAACTAAGAATTGGAACTGAAATACCTGAAGAGGTAGGGATAATCCCCATTATTGCCAATTAGTGGTAAAGCAATTTGGCTCCACCCACTAGATATGCTTATATTTAGGTTTGCTTTCCTTATATGGATTTATCTATTGTCCAGGAAATATCAATTCCAGGAGCCCTGGAGAAAATGCTAAAATAGAAACACCACCACTGAGTTCTTCATTCAGTCATTCCTACTTACTCCTTAATACAGCATTTGAATTACTCAGATTAAAAATTGAATTTTTAAGGATTTGGATAATTACATGCTTTTAAAGTTTAGAGGGGGAAACATGCTCTGAATTCTTGAGAATCTCCAAAACTTCCACTTGCTCAAGTGGCATTCAGTCTGCTTTTGCTGGCATTTCTATGACATTTATGGAACTATCTTCAGAGAGGAAAAGTTAAATTGTTAAAGAGTTTTGAAAGAGACCAAAGAATTTAAGGATCCTGCAGGGGACTTAAGTTTGTGGGTAGCATTATATCTCTTATGAGTGAAGTTCAGGTGACACACCAACTGATTGTTGGCATGTTTATTTTTAACTTTTATTTTCTTGCTATTTAAACTCAATTATTATTCACAAATCCAATATAGGCACCTCTGCTCCAAAGTGTATTGAGAATGGTTTTTTCCCATACCACCTCTTATCAAAATTTCACCTGTTTCTCCTCCATTTTGGCCTTTCCTTTCTCCAGTTATGCTTTACAACAGTTGATGCTTTGGCACATGGTCATTGTCACACAACTATAGGAAAGCGAAAAAGCTACTGGTACCACACACTTGCTTGTCAGAACACACCTTTGAGCCAGTGGTGGGATTCAGCCAGTTCGCACCACTTCGGCAGAACCGGGAGCTAATTTTTTGTTGCCCAGGCCCAGAATGGACTTCCGGAAGCAGCATCCACACAGAGAACCGGTTGTTCACATATTTGAATCCCACCACTGCTTTGAACCCTCCAGAAAAAGGCCTGCGACTATGCAGGGAAAGTCGGGAACGAAGCTCCCAAAGCTGCTTCGATTTAATAAGCCAAGCACGTTAAGGGGCTCCAAGCTTGAGAGCGGAAGGCCCGGTTATTTCCCGCAACAGCCCTCTGGAAAGCATAAGGCTTCCCCTCCGGTCATTTGCATTCCTCTCGGATTCTTTTGTGCTGAAAGAGAGGGCGTGTTTCCTCTGGAGTAGCCAAGATTGCACTCCTGAGACACATCGTTGCCGCGTCCCCGGGAGCTGCGGCCAACGAAGAGAAACCATTCCCGTTCGCCATGTCGGTGCACCAGTGTAGAAGTGCCCCACCCAAAAGTCATCGGGGTGGGGTTGCGAGGGCAGTAGCCGGGGGGCCTGCATCCGTCTACACTATACAGCATCACCTTCGGCAGCGGTTCGCGTTAGCTTGAGTTGCACTCCGCTTGCTAGGCATCGCTGCTCTCCGAATGGTGTCTGCTTTTGTGAAGGCGCTGCTGGTTTTATACAAAGCCCAGAAATGTGTGGGGCAGGGTGAGGGGATAAAGGCGATCGGCTCTGTGGCCGAGACCGGCAAACCTTATAAGTGATATTGGGAGCTGGAGATCTCAATAGCGAGAGGTATAGACCTCCGTCACATCACCCAAATGCACCAAAGGAGGGAGGGGGAGGAGAGGTGAACAGCGGAGAGTGCTCGCTGCTGAGGGCTGGGTTTGAAGAAGAAAAAAAACGGCGCAGCGCAGAGATGCTGATGAGGATGGGGGCGACTTTCCTGCCTTTTAACACATGACACACGGCAGGGCGAGGCGTTGCTCGCTAACGGGATGCGAGTTTCTTTGAAAGGCTTAAGCATTTCAGGGGCGCTTTAATGCAGGTACCTGACTGTTAACCTAATCGCAGCCAGCTGCGTTCCCCGTTAATTGCAAATCAAGGGTTCATTTCACTCAACGCCGTCCGCCTTGGCGTGCGTTTTCCCTCTTCCACCCTTGCTTCCCGCCCTCATCGGCGGTTTTCAAAAGGCTCGAGTTAGTTTGCAAGCCCCCTCTGCTTCTCCTCTGCTATCGGTTTTGATCCTCGATCCGTCAGAAAATTCTTAGCACGTGCCAAAAGCCGGGCCAACGGAGGCCTTTCACTTCCTGCGATCGAAATGAATGAACGCTTTTCCCCCCCTCCTGCCCCCCCTCCCACCTTCGCTACACAATCATCCCTCGCCCGAAGCAAAACGTCGCCTCTCTGCACCGCTTTCGGAATCTGTTCGTCAGCGCGGGCCCCCTCCCCGCTCCCCCCCCAGTCGAGGTGTCCGCGTCATTCGTTTCGGGCAAGGCCGGGCGGGAGCCGGGCACGGAAACCCCGTGGGTGTGAGTTCCACAAAGCGGCGCCCAGGTGACCCGGCGCGCGGGGAGGGAAAAAACAAAGGAGCCCTTCTATGCCTATATTTGGAGATGGTTGGCCGCTGTCTCGGAGATCCGCCCTTTCGGGCTCGGGGACGATGCACACCTACTGCCCCCCCCCCCGCCCAAGAACGGCGGGCGAGGCGAGGCGAAATCGTTTCGGCTGGTGGATCGCCGGACTTTGATCGCTGATAAGGGAGGGTTGGAGGAAATGCATTCTTACGACGACAATCACCCATGGCCTGGATTGAGGTGGTTTCTCTTCCGCTGCCCCGCTCGCCGCTGATCTGTTTCAGCCTACCCAAGAAGGGAAAGATTCTGCGCACATTTTACTCGGAAGGATCGCCATGCTGTTAAAGTGGGGCTAACGTGGAGGAAGTAGGGTTTATAAGAGATTCGGCTTCCAGCTAAACACAAGCTTAGCTGGCCGAGTACGGATCCTTTACTTTGGGTGCAAAATATTAAAAATAAACTTTAAGGCTGAGGTCTCCGGTTCAGGAAATAAAGCTGCGTTATCTACTGCCGCCTTGCTTCTTGAGAAATCTTGGCTGGTATTGGATTTCATATTATTAATAACGTGCAACAAAGGTCTTTGCAGGCTGTTAAAATGTTCACCAGGGTGTGAAATGTTTATTGGATAACATTACTGTATCAAGTGGGCTGATCCTATTTTTCCTGAAGCATAAACGTTTATAATCTTTTTTCCCCAGGAAATTATCACAGATCAAGGAGCGAGAACCCCTTTGTCTTCATTTCCTGGGAAAGGGCTAGGCAACAATCCGGCCCAGTAATTAGATGTACAGGTAGTCCTCGACTTATATCCATTCATATAGTGACCATTCGAAGTTACTGTGGCACTGAAAAACATGACTTATGACCATTTTTCACACGACTGTTGCAGCATCCCCATGGTCAAGTGATCAAAATTCAGATGCTTGGCAATTGGTTCATATTTATGACAGTTACAGTGTTCCGGGGTTAGGCAATCACCTTTTGCAACCTTCTGACAAGCAAAGTCAATGGGGAAGCCAGATGCACTTAACAACTGTGTCACTAACAACAACTGGAGTAATTCACTTAATAACTAGCAAGAAAGGTGGTAAAACGGTTATAAAATTCACTTAACAACTGTCTCCCTTAGCAACTGAAATCGAGGACTTACCTGTATACATTGAGGACTTACCTGTATCTTAGTTTTTGGGGAAGTTTAGGATGTGAGGGAGGTTTGCCTGTCTCCTCTCTCTTTGGTCACATTTCTGTTAGCTTTGACATACCAATACACCTGCTTAATTTTCTCTAGCTTGCTAGAGAGGAGCAGAATGAAAAGATACCATACAATGTTTGGATTACTTTGCAAAACAAATATAATGAATAGAAGAATGGATTAGAACTTGGGGGGCGCCCTTTCCGAAAATACTTTTAGTTCAAAGGCCATTGCATTAGTTACCCTTGAGCTATTTTATAGGCCTATTTTGTGGCCCTGTAATAGACCACTTTATGTAGGAAATTGGATACTTATGTAAAAGATGGCTGAAGATAGGTGGGAAATTAGTTAATGGAATCTGCAGAGTTATTTCTGGTTATTTCTCTACTGCTTGATTTGAAAGGGCCATACAAGTTTCCTATCAGCTACTGAATGAAAACATATAATCTATAAATATAAATTTATAATGTCTGTGATGAAGAAGAAAATGAGAGTGAATCACCTATTAGTGAAACCTCCGTTTTTGCCGTTCATCTGATGGTAACATACAATTTCCCACTATCCCTGTGCAAAAAGAAAGAAAGAAAGAAAGCCAACACCCAGATACAGTAATCACCCTTTATAGTGGATTTTGAACAAGGAAGGGAGGTGGAGAGTTTAGCAAAAGGAAAATCTTTGGAACTGCATATTTTGAGGAACTGGTCAGAGAAATATTTGGAACACTTAGCAAAGGGGGGGGGGAATCCCAAATCCATGTTGGCAATACTTGCATTAGGTTACAAAATCATTCCCAAGTTTTTGATCCACCTGCATCAAAGATGTTGGTTAGGGGAAAAAGGGAGAGAAAGGGAAAAAAGGCTGATTGGCAGCCCTGTCTGCAGCATTTGCTTAGCTAGTTACCATGGGCTTGTTGCAATACACAAGCTAAGTTAGTTTGTTGAGAGAAAGAAGTCAGCTCCGTTATCTGCCTGTCTGGGCCCTACTCAAGGACCAACACACTGATTAAAATGTGAGAGCAATGTCAGTCTAATGCCTTCTACCACCCAATCACTCTTAGCTTGGTTCTGCTTGTATTGCTCTTCTTATTGGTTCTTTGATATCTCCATATAGGGTCAACCCAACAGAGGTTAACTCTGATAGGGAAGAATTCCTACAGGGTAAAGGTGAAGGTAGCAGAAATGAATATCTGCTTGCTTGGCTCTTTATTTTGGCAAGGCTAAGCACATTCTGTACACTTCCAGCATTTTGATATCAAAGAAGACAGGAACACGCTGGAAGGGAGGAAGCTGTAGAGATTTTTTTTAAAAAAAGAGATATCTCTCACATGTCTTCACAGGATATGACTTGGATCACTGCAATCAGATTTTTGTATTTTTCAGGCCACTATTTTTTTTTTATTCCTACATCTCTCCTCCCCTTCTCCAAAATAATTTCTCTCAGCCTACTTGCCCCTTAGTCCTAACCATATTTTGCTCAGGCGTTAGGTCTCTATAGGGCCCTGCAGTTCTTCCATAGTAAATGGGAATATGTGGGATTGCAGCTTTAAATTAATTCAGAAGGCTGGATTGCACTGATCAGCAGATCTCCATACCAGAATGAGCCAATTTTCCTCAAAGCCTGTTAAGCAATGGTGGGGAGCCAATTGTGGACTGACAGACAAATTGCAAGCATGCAAGCATCATAAGGTTATGATTTAGGAAAGACCGTTACAAAATATTAACTGAATCATAATCTTTATTGTGGCTACATGAATTAATGAGTGCATCTCAATATTTCCAAAATCTCCAGATGAAGTACAACAGGCAGATCAGTAAAAATTGTCACTGGATTAAGTCCAGATTAAGTTTGTTGAACTTGGGCACCATTGAGGGTCATGACATAAATCCTATTACTTCAAGTGGAGATAGGTAATGCTAACCCTTTTGACATACTTGATAGGGACTATTCTGCCCTATCCTGCTTCTCTATCAGAAGCATCACCTGCAGATGACTCTGCCCTGGAGGCTGAGTCAAACCCATGGAGAACTTAGTAAATGTAACTGTATCACAGCCAGTGATAGGCTCTCCAATACAGGTAGTCCTCAACTTACAGCCATTCGTTTAATGACGGTTCGAAGTTACAATGGCACTGAACAAAATTGACGTAGGACTCTTTTTTACACAACCCTGGCAGCATCCCCATGATCATGTGATCAAAATTTGGATGCTTGGCAACTGGTTCATATTTATGACGGTTGCAGTGTCCCAGGATCATGTGATCCCCTTTTGCAACCTTCTGACAAGAAGTCAATGGGGAAGCCAGATTTGCTTATCAGCCATGTCACTAATTTAACTGCAGTGATTCACTTAACAACTGTGGCAAGAAATGTCATAAAATGGGGCAAAACTCACTTAACTGTCTCCCTTAGCAACAGAAATTTTGGGCTCAATTGTGGTTGTAAGTGAAGGATTACCTGTAGAGTGGTCTAGGAAAAAGATTGACTAGGTTGAGAACAGTTTTTGTTATCCGACGGGTCTCCTGCTTCTCAGCTCCTCTGAGCCTATGTGGAGTTGGCACAACTGACTCCATGCTGAACCTAAGAGGTTGAAACAACGTAAGGAATTGTATGTATGAAAAGTGATAAGCTTACCTCCAGCACCTTCACTTACTCATCCTGATTGCCTGATTGTAAGTATTTCACTTACCACATAAGTCATTTCTCTGCTGTGAGTAAGTCATTTCACTTATGCAGCCAACCTAGACTTAAGAATTGTGTTTTAAGTGCAATTTAGTCTTGATCCTACCATATCAAAGTAGTTGTTTAATTTATTGTCATTGAACTTCTAAAAAATCCTCGGCTTTCAAATTTTATTATCCTCAGCAATTAAAATTGCCTTTCCTCTCCAACCAACAGAGTTTCCCATGCATATTTTTGGATTTTGCCATCGATGTTTGCAAGTGTAGAATTTATGTCTTAGGGGAACTGAATCCTAGAAACAGGAAGGCCAGCCTATGCTATAGCATCAAAGACCAAGAAGTAGGGGCATTTCCCCCTATCACTTTGCAACAGCATTCCTCTGAAGATGATGGGTCATTACTTTTCCCCTTACAGAATGAACTGGATTGAAATACAGTAGCTGGGCAGATTCCTTAGGTAGCAACAACTTTGTAGTTCTGTAACTCCCCCTCTCTCCTTTCTTTTACGCCTGGTGTCTGCATTTTAGCCGGAAGGCAGGAACACCTCCTCTCTCCCATTGCTCAGGCAGGCAGAGGTCATTTGATTGCATAAATCTTCCCATTCTTGATGTGGAATCCCGAACCAGAGAAGCATGTTTTGCACTTGCTCTGCCAGCTGTGCCAGTTCCTCCGAGTTCACAGCCATGCTAGCCATTTCTTTCTGGAGAAACATCTCCTCTATCCACTCTTGGATGTATGTTCTAAGTAACATGTAACTTCTTGCCTGGTCATCTAAATTCCTAGGATTTTATAAGAGAGAGGGCCTATTGATTAAACAAATGCAAACTTGCTGAGATCAGGCAAATTATTTTGAATTCAAAAACAACTACGAGAGCCAAGCCTCTATAAAATTCAGGAAGTAAGGTGGGGGATGGAAATAGCCAAGAATAATCAGAAGATAATTTGTCCTGTTTTATCTACTGTGAATTGTATGGTGGGGTGTCAAATGATCATCACAATTAGTACAAAATTGGGTCATTGTGGGTGAATTTTATTTTTGCAACCCTGAGTATAACGTAGATGTTAACTGGATGCTGTAGATTCCTTGGTACTTGCTCCAAATCACACTGACATAGGTCAGAAGTACAGTTAGTCCTCAACTTACAACAGCTTGTTTAGTGACCAAAATTACGACGACATTGAAAAAAGTGACTTATGACCATTTTTCACACTTATGACCTTTGTGACATCCCCATGGTCATGTGATCAAAATTCAGGTGCTTGGCAATTGACTCATTTATGACGGATGCAGTGTCCTGGTCCTTTTTGACAAGCAAAGTCAATGGGGAAGCCAGATTCACTTAACAACAGTTTGTCTAATTTAACAGTTACTGTGATTCACTTAACAACTGTGGCAAGAAAGGTTGTAAAATGGGGCAAACTCACTTTACAAATGTTTCGCTTAGCAACAGAAATTTTGGGCTCAATTGTGATCATGAATCAAGGACTACATGTATTGGGCTACAGTTCCCCTGATTCCCAGCAATCAGAGAGATCTTAACAAATCTGGAAGTGTGTTTCTCCACCAGGCTGGAGAAAGCTGATGTGGCTGATCACAGGACTCTGTTTTTGGCTTTGGTTTTTTTTTTTTTTTGCATTCTGCTATGTTGAATTATAATTACTACCTGCCAAACAAGACCTTAATAAATAAATATTTATAATATACATTCAGAATCCTGAACTGCATAGCCTGCTTGGCAAGGCAAGCCAGACTCTTCCAACAGAGCTCATTTTATTACAGTGCTGTCAGTCTTGATCCCACCCTAATTGTGATTTGAAGAACAGGAGGCTGTCTTTCAGCAGGAGAGAGATTTCCGTGTTAAGCTGTCTGGCAGATGATATACATCGCTGTGTATATCAGTGTAAGATAGTTTCTTCTTCACATAATGATTAGTGCGATTCGTAGCTTGATTCTGAGCCATTAAAATGGTTGCAAGGGATGTGCAAGCACATGAAAAGGGAAGGGGCAGCACATTAGGTCTCCCCCCCCTCCCCTTGCTGCTCAGCAATAACTATTCATGGGCCTCTACCCATTCCGGTAATAAGTACAGAGACAATGACAAAAGAGATCTTCAGAGCTGATTTGAGTCATAGGCTTAGATCTTGTACAAGGACAACCTTCAGTCCTCTCTCTCTTTTTCTCCCCCCTCCCTTTCTCCTCCCTTTCTTTCTCTCTCACACACAGTCCCTGCTAAAGAGCACATTTTGAATGTGTGATCTAAAAGCACCAGGAAATGCTTCTCTCTGAAGGGAGCAGCTTCCAGGATTATGGGGATAGAGAGAATGGATAGTAGAGGCGAAATGTCTCCAGCCAGTAAGAAAATTGAACCCTGGGGTAGGACTGGAAGCCATTTGCTCCAGTGAGCAGATTGTATTTCCACTTTAAAATAAGGAAGATGGTGGTGTTTGAATGTTTTTTGCCTATTGCAGTTATTCCACCACCCCCCTCCGCTCCCCGTCTCCTGTGGCTTTTAGCCACAATAAGGACCTTTCTTATTCTCCATTTGCTTCACCCTTTATAAAAAAATAGTGGGGATTCTGTGAAATTGCATCATCTAGACTAAGGAATATCACTGGTAGATGAATGGTATCGGGCGCTCATGGAGAAACAGGTAGTTTTGTCTTGCTGTTGTTACTGGTTGTTGGCTTTGCAACTCCAGACAGAGGAAGCTGATTTCTATTGTGGGAAGAAAAGTCTTCATCCTGGTTCATCCAAGCCGGGAATAAATAAAACAACATGGCGACTGCTTTGGGAAGAAGGTTACAGTTTATTGAAGAGCCAGAAAGATGGTTCTTGCAGGAAGGAGAGAAATCAAGGAAGAAGGGCTGAGCACATGTGGAGTAGGTTTTTATACCCTCTGAAAGCCTTTTATTGGGAAGTTTCCTGTTCTTGTGGCATGAACCTGGAGGCTATTTCCTGTGTCAGGAAAAACTCTGACCTGAGTTTAGGTGTGCCTCTCTGGTATTCTTGATGGTAATGGGTTAGTCTTATTATGTCCCATCTCAGGTGGGGTATGCAGATTTTAGGTCTTTTGTCTTCTTGATTTCCCAGCTGGCTCCAGCTTTCTGATGGTTACATCTGCATTTGTATAGGGCTGGCTCCTGCTTGGGACAGAGATTTGGGGGCAGGGTTGGCTTCTGCTTTTAAAAATCCTTTTGAGGAAATATATTTTTCTGCCCTTTTAATATTTCTTTCTCTGAGGGGCTGACTTCCCACACTATCGATCTAGTCAAGTATATTGTCCATTTATGGTTTGCTGTGATCTCAGTCAAGCCATTTTCTTTCACTTGCTCTCTACATTTTTATATGCAGATGCCAGTGGTTTAGTTGAAGCTTCTGCATGCAAAACATATCCAATACACCTGAGATAGCATCCTTCCCAAGGGAAGACAAACACCGGCTTGATAAGGATGGTGTGGAGAAACACTTTGTTTTTACACATGTACATATGTGCTCCTCGGCTTCTTACATAGAAGCTCACCTTTGAGTAACGCAGGTGCAAGTGATCTTCAATTTTTATTTTCCTTGGTGAGGTAAACAACCTAAGAGAGCAAGCAAAGAGATTTCTACTTGCCCCTCTCAGTCAGCATGGATCAATTTGCTTGTGTTCATAATAATAAACACTGGATGCTTCCAGATGGAAAGTTCCTAACATTTCCTAGTCCAAATATATTTGTGCAACTGCAGGTAATGCCCATTTAGCAACCACAGAGCCAGCAATTCAGTCTTTAAATGAAATAGTCACTAAGTGAAACTATGTGCTTATAATTTTATGTCAGTTTTCCTTTGCAGAGCTGCAAAGGTCATAAATGTGAGAATTAGTTGCAAGATTACTTTTCCATCGCTATCATAACTGCGAATGGTCACTAAACGAGGACTGCCTGTATGCTGTCATATCCTCTTGGATAGATTTTCCATATAAATGTACACAAGAAAAAAAGAGAGAAGCAAAAAGAGAAGAGTTAAAAATAGAGACAGTAATATCTGAAGGGGCCTTCCTTTCAAATTCCATAAACGAAACAAGATGATTACAGAACAGCCCCATCTGGAAGCTGTTAGGTACATTGTTCAGCAACATAAAAAAGGTGACCGCACTGCCTGCTCCTTAGTGAATTAGAGTCATATCCTGAAACAAGCAAAATAGCAGCAAGAGTGGAAATTCAAGCTTGAAAACTGGAAGCAAAGCAGATGATTTTAATAATAGGATTCAAAATTAATCAGACCCGTTGGAGAACAGGACTTTAACTTCAAACTAATGTACACAATCTAGTTTCATTCAGTGCAGACTTTGTGAGCCAAAGAGTTGTGCCTGTTTCAAAAATGATTCTAGAAAACTGCTTCAGACTTTGCACAAACATGAATGGTGCACCTTTGTACTATTGATTAAATCTGAGTCTTAGGGAACATCCAAAATGGCTGACAGAGAACCCTTTAAAAAGACAGGCTGCTTTAATAAATAATGGAGAAGTGCTGTGCTTGCTCTTGCATCAGGTCTGGCACTGGTGACGTTACCTAGTTTGGGTAATGAAACGTCTGCAAGAAAACAATCAAGCTCAGAGAGCACCAAAGACCCCTCACTTTGTGATCCTTCTTTCCCTCATCACACTGTTATAAGAAGTTGCACCGGTTGATATTCGTGTTCTCCTATAGCACTGTGAAACATACAGGCAATTTTCAGTGCTTATCTACTTTGGTGAATTATAAATTTAGCCATTCAAAAACATCTTTAAGTGCTTCCATCTTCCAGCACTCCTGAGCATTCCCAGTTTTAAATGGTCCTGAACTTGTTCCATGCCATGTTCATTGTTTTCAGATTTTGTTGGTTATTGGGGTACTATGAGCAAAGACGTGTTTATTAGGGTTGCACATGTTTTAAAAATGATCCTGGAATGGAGCACCTTTGTGCTACTCATTAAATCTGACTTTTGGGGAGCATCCAAAATGGTCAGCAGAGAACCTTTTAAAAAGACAGGCTGCTTTAATAAGTAATGGAAAAGTGCTGTGCTTGCCCTTGCATGAACCATCTTGTCCATACATGGGCATACTATTGACATGTATGAAATAAAGGAATGCCCAGATTTAATGCTTGTCCCTTCTGGCAATAGCTGAAAATAATAGAATAGGAATAGGAATAGAAAATGAATAAGAGTGGAGTGGAGTGGAGTGGAATGGAATGGAATGGAATGGAATGGAATGGAATGGAATAGAATAGAATAGAATAGAATAGAATAGAATAGAATAGAATAGAATTCAATTCTTTATTGGCTAAGTGTGATTGGACACACAAGGAATTTGTCTCCGGTGAATAAGCTCCCAGTGTACATGCAAGCAACAAATGATAATCATGATCATCATAATAAAATACAATCATCACAAATGATGATTTATGTCAGTCAGTCAGTCAGTTATGTCAGATTTATATCAGAACTGTCAGTCGGTCAGTGCTTATTTCCAAGCCAATAATTGTACGCTTCATCCTTCTCCCTCTTCACCAAAAGTCAAACAAACAAAATGAATGTACTTGTGGTTTATTTTTGGTGCTTGTCATGTTGGCAACCTCAACTGCCTGCAAAACTGCTGATGTGAATTGCTGACTCCTTTCCATAATCATAGCACCATAGTGGTATGGTAGGATCCCTGGAGGTGGGAGACAAGGGGACTCAAGAGTCCTTCCCAGTGGGCAGAGAGACCGTGTCTTCAAGCACCAGTTATTCCTTTTGCAGCAGTGTATGCTGTTTTGAAATTATATTTGTGTATCACAGATATGACATTAGCATAACAATACAAGTAGTGTTCCACTTACAACCCGGATTGAAGTTCCGATGGCCGGACACCCTCCGCAGTCATGAACTTTGGGTGCTCAGCAACACAACCGCATTTATGGCCGTTTGCAGCATCCTGCAGTCATGTGACCACATTTTTTGACAGTTTTGCAGAAACCAGCACTTCCTGCTTTTGGCAAAATCATGTCTATAGTGAAGTATTGGCTCGCTTAATGACCACAGCGTTGGCTTAACAACTGTTGCAGAAAGTTTGTAAAATTGGTTTTTATGACCGTCACAACATACAACTGAAATGGGCAGGTTCCATTATGTTTGTATGTTGAGGACTTCCTGTATTTCAAAATAGCTCACAATTACACTCGCTATCATGTGATCAGTAGGGGCCCCATTTTATTCGAATTTTGGCGCATGCTTTTGTCTGGAACACCTCTTGGATTTTCAGGGGAAGGATCTTCTCCATTATTACTAATTTTTAGGCTTTGACAACTGGGGAATCTTTGTTTCTCATCAGGTTCTGATCAGTCCTCGAGATGGGTTTGAGTAACAATCGATTCACTTTATTCATGGAAGGAGACCAAACTAGGTATTTTTTTTTAAGCTTTTGGTACAATTTAATATAAATTTGCACCAAGCAGGGCCTTGCCTGATTAAGTCTGCATAATGTCTCATCCTTTCTGCTCTAAAGCTATCATGATCTGCTGGCTTGGGTTGTTTTCCCACTTTTATGTTGCTCAGTAACATTCTTTCCCACCATTTAGATGCAAAGCATGCGCTCTGTCGCTGAGCTAGGCCTCTCTGTATAAATTTTGCTCCACAGCACTACATGGGAGCCCTGTTCTTACCTATGGTACCTCCTCAAAATAAACTGATTGATCTGATTGTGCTAAAGAATGTTAAAGATCACTGATTGTTTATTCCTTCCAGAGATTCTCCTACCATCCGTTGGACATGTTGAAATGGGTTTTCACCTACAGAAACTTTAGTGGACTTATTATGAGCTTGGAAGAAAGATGGCTTCACGTTTAGATCATTTGCTTTCAAAGTTCTCCAATATAAAAAATATTAGAATAATCTGTCCAATCAGAGAGCCCCAAGCCCTTATATCAAGGTTTCTCCCCCCCCCTTTTATTCCAAAATTGGGGTGGGGGGGAGGTACGAACACAAACCCAGAATTTAATACACCGTGTGAAAATCCTGAGAACATAACGGGTATCTTTTCAACTGCACAGTTTTGTATGTGAGGAAGATTTTAATGAGAAATTTAACAATACAGCTCTAGATTTATAAAGGAACTTCCTTGGGAAAGGACAGAATAGGATGAACAAAGGAAGGCAGCAGTCATTTAAAATTCTGAATAAAAACAATAAAATCAGTATAATTAAACTGGTTGCATATTATCTTAAGTTTCAAAACAGACAGGTTCTGCAAAGAGTGTGTTTTGAAAAACAGCATCTTTATCTCCCATTTAGATGCTTATCATTGAAATTTGTCCTATGGTTTTTTTTTTAGAAATTATATAGAAAATTTCTAGCCATTATATAGAAAATGGAAATAAAGGAAAGCCCCTCCTTATTCATATTTGTTTACTTATTTTATAAGGTTTGTTTATTTTTATTTATTTATTTATTTATTTATTATACTTATTTGTTTTGATAAATGTACAGATCATCCTACATATAGCAATTCTGGGCTGCCTTAGTTGAAAGCCACTCAAAACAATGCAGACAGGAAAAAGCTTGTTATACTTAAAGGAGATTGATGCTGTTTTGCACTATCAAGCAATATATTGCACTTCTGATGTCAGAGATTCAGCCAGCAAATAAGAAATGTATCCAGTAGCTCAATCTACTAGCTAAATCGATTGAATGACAAAAGGTTTGGCTAGTGGACAATCTGTCATATGAAAAGAGCTTATGCTGAGGATCAAGAAGTAAAAGAAGCATTTTAGTCTATTTTTAGAAGCACTGTTGAATCATTCCAACATACAGAAATTTGACAATCTTTTAACTCATTGGTAAATGTTATTACAGGCAGTCCTTGTTTAGTGACTACAATTGGGACCTGCAACTCAATCGTTCAGCAAAGTGAAACTATGACTGTGCTTATGATCTTACTTCAACTTCCTCTGCTTTACAGATGTGTGAAGGTAGTAAATGCGAGGATTGGTCTTAACATTACTTTTTCATCTCTGTTATAACTGCGAACAGTTGCTAAATGAGGCAGTTGCTAAACAAGGACTACCTGTACAGCAAAAAAAAGGCAGTTGTTTTCCAAATGATCTAACTTTTAGAGAAACAACTGCCTATTTTTGCTGTACAGGTAGTCCTTGTTTCTAAAGGATAATTATAGCGGACAGTGCACAACTGGAACTACTGCTCTGGAAATTTTCTCTGTTCTTATATTTTTAGAAGCATTCCTGATTATTCTTACCAGGAAGCCAGATGCAAAAAATGGGCAGGCTACCTATTCTTTTAACAGCTATAGAAAAGGCGGAGTTCCAGCTAATGTCTCTTATCACGTAAGTGACATTTAACTGAAATCTATTCTTTTATACAAGTATTAATGATTGAGGGGGATATGGTCACCCTAATATAAGGGGGAGAATCAAAGTACTGCTGAAATAAGCCATTGCTGATTAATAGTTCAAGTGTGCATGCATAAAACAAAAGGAAGGTTATTGGCACTGTAGTGATTGATTATTGCAGACATACATCAGTGGAATGGAATAGCAAGGCTATTCTGAAGTTGCATTCCCTGGCTGTTTGCATAGTAAGTAATCCTCGTTTAACTGAAGCAGGAGTTACTGAATTATCCCTGGGTTCACACAACACACCTACACCAAACCTTGCTTTTCCTACCATATGGCGCCACAGATTAGCCAATCACATTTTAGCAGGTTTTGGACCCAGCTGCTCTGTTTTGCTTTAATTTATCATCTTCAATCCCAGACTCCCTGGGAGGGGGGGGGAGAGAAACAGGTGTTGATTAAGTACAGCTGAAGGTAGATATATACAGTTGAGCTGAAACCATTAGCCTTAATAAAATTGTCTGCTCTTCCATACAGTGTTTTTTCCAGTGAGATTCTGAGTTATGTTTTGCTTTTTACTGTAATGTACATGGCACATTTCAAAAATAAGAGAAGGAAGCTGAGAGGAGGAACAAGATAGTTGACTAAATGCATCTTTTAAAAAGTATGTTTTAAAATGGACATTGCTGGAGGGAAGTATGGTGCCACTTTTGCTTTTTAAATATATATTCCTGGGCACCCTTGCATAGACCTGCAGGATGATAAGATAATAGACATCTGAAGTGCTGGTTTGGTCTAATGATTAAGGTGCTGGCCTAGAAACCAGGAGACGGTGAATTCTAGTCCTGCCTTAGGCATGAAAGCCAGCTAGGTGACCTTAGGCCAGTCACTCTCTCTCTCTCAACCCAACCTACCTCATAGGGTGGTGGTTGTGGGGAAAATAGGAGGAGGAAGGAGTATTAGATAAGTTCACCTCTTGAATTATTTATAAAAATAATAATTGTGGGATATAAATAAATTCATAAATCTGATGTGCTCTGTAGACTGAGTGTAGATAAAGGAACAATTTACTGAAGGTAAAAAGGATTGGATCTACCAGCCTTTCTGTCTCAAGTGGCTGCTGGGCTTCATCAGTCCGGTGCAGCTTTCCCCAATGGCTGGGAGTGTGAAAACAGTAATAAACACTTCTGGAGAGAACCAGAGAAAATGACGGGTAGGCATCACGACTTCTGCACCTCTACTCTGCGGTCAGACAAGTAAAAATGTGACAGTCTTCAAACAAACCATGTTTTACATGCCATCAGAGACTTAACTCATTTACCCAGTTTTTCCCAGGTCCTGTTCTGAAGTAGGAAGATGTTTTGTTTTCTGTATATTTAAATATTTAAAAAACGTGTCCTCAACTTTTTGTATTACAAGGAGGTTTCCTGCTATGATTTGTCTACAACAGAATTCCTGTCTGTAAGTAGAGTTGATTGTGTTACCCTGAGTTGGATGTGATCCTTCTGTTAAAACAAACACATGCACACACACAGGTGCATGGATGTTTTTCACAATTTGAGTTGCTTACGATATCTAATCTAAAAAAAAACCTTGAAAATGATTATAAAAGAATAACAAATAAACAAGTCCTTCTCTCACGCCTTCCAAAGAAAAGACACACCAAAAAGCAAAATGACATGCACACCTACTCTTGTGATTTAATTTGTAAATTTATTTTATTTGTTCCATTGCTTCTTGTCTTTCCTTCAGCTACTTTGGAGTATAGACACTGGAGACTAAAATAGAGAATAGAGAATGGAGAGTAAATGAAGTGTGTAAAAGAACCTTCTTACATCACCAACATATGAAATTTAATATCCATTCCTTTACAAACATTCTTGTTGGTTTCTGTTCAAACATAGCATGTCTTAGAGGAACTAAAACAGTATGTAATCCAGGATGGATAGAGCTAAGCATATATTAGAGGTAAGTCATACACAAAACAACTATATCTCAAAATATTTAAAACAATCATTCAAAACTCAAGTGATTTAAAGTATCATTTATTTTGATCATTGACCAACAAAACTTATATTCAGTATTAAAATTAAAGCCAAATTTAAAGTGTTAATCATTTGTTTGGCCAAATATTCCATTAGAACTTCTTTTCTGCTATTGTTAAATTTGAGTTATATTACAGTGTCAACCTCTCATGAGATTTGGGATCAAAATGGAATCACTTACTGTTAATAGCCAGCTAGGCCTAGTAGCTTTCAATGCACAGAACAAAGATTTGTATATCTGGACCTCAAAATACAGTTCTTAAGTGGGTCCAAAGAGGAAAGTAATCTTAATAAATATCTTTCCCCTCCAATATAAACGTATATAGTTGAAAATCTGATAGGTTAAATCACCATTCTTATATAGTAGGCACAATTTAGTCAAGAGTTATTTTAGGACCTTTAAGCTTGTCACATAAATTTTCTCATTAACGTATCTATTTGTGTGAAATGTCTAACAGGAATTAGCATTGAAATCCCTCTTAAGATATACATTAACTTCAGTGTAATATTCCTTGTAATAACATTAATCATACCCCCGAAAATTAACGGAAACATTATATCTATTGAAACTCCATCTATACATTTGGACATATTTAAATCAGCACATTATGAAAACCTTTAAGAAAGCAGTCAACTCAGGTATTTTATAGAATCTGTACAAATTGTAAATCCTAAATTACAATAATCTACAGATATAGTAGATCCCAAAGGCATTTGCAGTTTGAGTGACAGATTTTTGGTTGATGGTAGACAAAGGGCACTCAAAGAAACAGTCCGTCTGTTTATGGAGGGGTCAGGTTTGGCAAAACCAGTCTGAGGTATATAGAGTCAGAAATTGGCTGAGTGTTGATTTCCCATGAATTGTGTATCTTCCTCACCACTCGTTGGCTCTCATCTCTTTGCCCTCTCTTTGGGGGTGGAGATGAGAAGAGGAGTCTTGGCAAGCAAATGCTACGTTTCCAACATGTTTCTATTCCTGTTTTGCAAAAAGTCTCCTTTGTGAGTAGACCTCGTAGGAGAAGAGCCGTATTAGCCTGCAATAGCCAAAAAGCAGGAATCTGGTAGCATCTTTTCAGACACACAAATATTAATGGATGGCATAAACTTTCAAGAACTGCAGCTCACGTCATTGGATGGATGGAGTAGAGTACACTTTTTCAGGAGTCTGGTACAGTAGTACCTTTTTTAGTTAACAAATTGCATTAACAGGTGTCAGCTTTCATGAGCCACACAGCTAACTTCATCAGATGCATAGAACAGTAGACAGATGTGGGATTTGTAGTGCGTAAGGCACCAGGCTAGAAAGCAGTTCAAGTCTTGCCTTAGCCATGAAAGCCAGCTGAGTGACTTTGGGCCAGTCACTTTCTCTCCATCCAACCTACCTCACAGAATTGTTGTGGGGAGAATAGGAAGAGGAAAATATGTTAGATATGTTTGCTGTCTTGAGTTATGTGTAAAAATAATAAAGTCAGGATACAAGTAAATAAAATGAAATAAATTGAGGGGAGGTGGGTGAGAACATGGGGGAAAGGGAAGATGAAGAAGCAGGTCACATGTGAGATAGATTGCAATGCATTAAACCCCTTTATATTTGTTGAGACCTTTTGAGGATACCTGAAAACTTTTGAAGTATGTGTGTATTCAGCAATTTCTCTCTCGGTGGTGTTTTTAAAGTCCCACTTTTCCAAAGTAGCCCCTTTGAATTCTGCTATGGAGTGTCGTGAATTGTTGAAATGCTTGAAACTACGTTGTCCTGGTTTTGAATCTCAGTGTCAAACTTGGGTGCAGTAATTATTTTTGCACAATGTTTGTCCCGTTTCTTCTATGTAGAATGCAGAGGGGTATTACTGACAGATGACGGGATATGTCACTTTGGAGGAAGTACATATGTGCGTGCCTCAATTCTTACGTGTTGTTGGGGCCTGTAATAGTACTACTGGTGTAGATGTGGGGGCAAAGTAGACATCTGGAATTGTTGCAGGTCTAGTTCCTGAATTGGCATCATTATCCTATTTCTTGTTGCTTGTGAGAATCTGCTTCAGGTTGGATGGTTGTCTGTGTGCAAATGCTGTATCGGTATGCCACCCAGTTGCTGAGAAAGTGTACTGTCATTGTCCAGTATGGGCTGAAGCTTATTAATAATGCATTTCAGTGGTTTGAGCTGTGAGCACTAAATGACAACTGATGGTATTTTGCTATTCTGTTTCTGCGGTCTGCCTTTTAATAGGTCCTGCCTGGGAATTGATCTGGCTCTCTTTATTTGTCTATTGATGTTGCTGGGTGGGTAGTTCAGCCTCCTGAATGCCTGGTTTAATTCTTAAAACACAGTTAAGAATGTCTGTGAAGTGGGCTAGAACAAATGCAGTTCAAGTGTAGAGCATAGCTTTAGATTATAGATTTGGTGGAGTGATCGGGATGGAATCTGGAAGCAATAGTACTTGGACTTATATACCGCTTCACAGTGCTTTACAGCCCTCTCTAAGCGGTTTACAGAATCAGCCTATTGCCCCCAACAATCTGGGCCCTCATTTTATCGACCTCGGAAGGATGGAAGGCTGAGTCAACGTTGAGCTGTTCAGAATCGAACTCCTGGAGTGAGCAGTGAATTAGCCTGCAATACTGCATTCTAACCACTGTGCCACCACGGCTCTTCTTTGGGGGAAGCGTGCAAAATATGCTTGGCAATCTGTAGGTTTCCTGTATAATGGTGCTTTTGTGTTTACTGTGTAGTTTTACATCAAGGAAATGGACTTGTTTGGTTGGTAAATCCAACCTGAGGTTGATGGTAAGGTGGAAGTCTTGATGGAATTTGTTGATTCATTTGTGTGGGTCCAGATGATGAAAATGTCATCAATGAATCTCAGGTAAAACAGATGTTCACAAAGTGAGAGTTAAGGAAGCAAGGTTCTAAGCCCGCCATAAAGATTTTGGTCTAATATGGAGCCATGTCTGCGTCCATGACTATGCCAGTGATTTGCAGGTACATCAGCTTTGTGATGTCGGTGCAAAAGTGAAATAGTTATGGGAGGAGTTCAAAGTCTAGTGGCAAGCTGTGCTGTTTCAGCATCACTGATGATGTTCTTCATAGATTGAAGTTCATATATGTGGGGGAGTTGGTATATAGTGGCTCAGCATCCGTGTGAAGAATGTGATAGTAGAAATTTGCTTCTCATTTTTATTAATGTAACCCATCTTATTCATGATTGCAACTGTCCCTCCCTTGTCACATTTCTTGATTATGATGTCATTGTTATTTTCTTGAGGCCTCTTGATGGCATCTAAGTGGCATCTTGATCTGCTGTGCTGAGATTGTATAAAAAAAGGGTTTTTTTAAAAAAAAGATGATAATTCTGGCTTTAGCTTATTGGCAAAAGTATTCAGTATAAAAATCCAATTCAGTGTTGCATCCACCTGGGGGCATCCATGCAATATAAGGTGTTTTGTTTTTTAATGCATTTGGGATTTGGCGTGATCTTTAATTGTCTGTTGTTCCAGGTGTGTTGGGTTGAGGGCTGTGTGTCTGTGTTTTCTTTCCTGTTTTGAAAGTACTCCCTTTTCTCTCAAGCAGCAAGAAAATGTTTCAAGGTCCCCACCAAACTGCATATTTTGTCTGGATTTAGTGGGGAGAAAGGAAAGGCTTTGTCCCAGAATGGACTCTTCAGTTTGGCTGAGTGTGTGACTGCACAGATTTACAACTTTGTGGGAAGTCATTTCACCTGTAGACATTTGAATATTTGTATTCTTTTTCTTCAAGGAGGTGAGTTCTGTAGAGTAGGTTCATTGTCTTGCCCTGGTGAAGTCCTAATGTAGTTGAATTTCCAGAGTAGCGATGGCATTGGTGATTAGTTTTTGCTTGCTATAAAGGATGCCCACTGGATGGCTTTGTGGAGAAAACAGAGCATATAGATGGTCCTTGGGTTACAGTTGGAACCAAAACTGCCATTGCTAAGCAACACAGTTGTAAAGTGTGAAATTATGTAACTGCATCGCTAAAGGCCACCAGTCCTGATTTCCATCCTTAAGTGAAGACTCTATACATTGTTAAATGAGGACCTCACATAATCACAACTTCCTGCCAGTTTCCCCATTGACTCTGCTTGTGGGAAACCGGCAGGGAACATGGGAAATCATGATCACATGATTGCAGGGATGCTGTGAGGTCAGATCTCTGAGGACCTATTGTGAATCCCACTTGTTCAGCTTTGTTGCAAGTTCAAATGGTCGCTGAACAAGTGGTCATAACCCAAGGACCACCTGTAATCTTTGACTGTAGTCTGTAGACAGTAGAAGTTTATACTTTTGATCCTTAAGGAACAAAGTCATGTTGCTTGCATTTGATTAGTAAAATCATGTGTACTGTATTTGTGCCAATTTCTTGATATGTTTTATGGATGTCCACTCCATTGAGCTGACCCTGGTGTTTTTTATTAAGGAAGAAAGCTGGGTTAGTTACATTTGTTCCTAGATAACTCTAAAAGTCCAGAAATTTCAGGAAAGGGAGGATGATGTGCTAGAGTAGTTAGCAGAAATGGGGTAAAATATATGTAATCCATTTCATTTCATTCAGATGTATCAGCAATCTAAATGGCCCTTAGCTCTCAGTATCTCTCCATTCATCAGACGATTTCTCTGATGATATGAGTAGATTTGATTCAGGTAAGGAAATATTAGCAGAGCAAACAGTCACAGAAATTATTATCAGAAGTCACCTAGTACTTAAGGTTAAGGAAAATTACTTTGCACAAATCCACACAGAAGTAATAATGAAATATAACTGCTGTTCATGATTGTAAAGGGGAGAGTTTATAACTGTTGCCTGCAATAACTGGTAATAAGTGCATAACTTTCTCATTTGATCTTAGATCAGCTGATGTGGACTTTTTTGTCTAGTCAATAAAACAGCGTGTTCCTGCGGCCTAGATATCGAACTAACCCATTTTCTATCTTTGTGTAATACCTGGAATCATAAACTAATCCAATGGCCTGCATTCCTGCTAAAAGCTTTACCACAAAACAACAACCAATGTTAAAACTAATCACGCTTAGCATGGTGTGTGAAGGCTATCATATTTGACATGCTTTAGCTTGCTGTGGGAGCGCAGCCTGTGTGTCCCTTTCGTTGTTGTCGTTTTGGATTGTTGTCCTAGTCTCAGATTGATGTTACATATATTCATTTTCATTTTTATCTGAATCTTGAACTGTGGAAAGGTTTTAGAATGTGTAACCAAACAATGTCATGTGTACGAGGAGTCATTATATTTAATTCCAACATATGGAGACTGAAATCTGAGAAGGAGCAAATACACAATGTATTGAGAAAGGGCCCCACTGTTTAAAAAAAAAAAGGCTATCAGAGCAGCTCTGCTCTGGCACTGTAACTTTAAGAGCAGCTTTATTTGCAGACTTGAAATCTTCGGACTTCTGACTCCCTGCTGCGGAAAGCTTCAGCTATTGATTTTTATTGGCCAAGCTCTTAAAGGGCAAATCCCTCTCCATCCCCACCCTTTAATCAACAGCTTTGCTTGCACTCCAGGGTTACTTTGGGTTGGGAATCCTCTGAAATGTTTCATTCTGGAGAAATTAGAATGAAATCATCAACCAATCCAGTACAAGACCTTTCATTCCCACAAGGCATATTTCAGAAAGGCAGAAAGGATTTGGACTGGGCCTCATACACCAACATGCATTAAGACGTAGATGCTTTTTTGAAAATGGAAAGAGCATTTTCCAGAATGGGCTCTGTGGGTGGGGGAGAGCAATGGGCATGGTAAACCTTTTCATTACGTACCACTTCCCCTCACCCACTCCAGATCACTCCTCTATGAGCTTTCAGATATGCACCAGTGCCAGTGCACACATTCTGTTGAGTTTAAACTACATTATTCTGATTTGGATCATGAGGGGTCTTTTCTCTCGTACTAAATGGAGGAAGCCAGAAGAATTCTGTGAAAAAATCCCTGGACAGAGAAAAAGGATGCTTGGGCCGAGTATGTGCTTGCGTTGCATAGATTTTTCCCTTGGCGTGCTGTCAAATGGCTGCCTTTTGATTAGTGCTGCGCCCTTTCCTGAAACACATTTGAGCAGTGTGTTTTTAATCCTCTCAAGAGTTTAGCTACACATTCAGAATGGGACATTGGTGACTTGTAGATTCCAGAAATGCTGGAAACAGTTGTGGCTTTTGAGAACACAGATGTGTGATTGAAATGAAAAGGGCCTGTTTATAAGTGCATTTCATTTTTCTTGATAGAGAAACTGATAGAGCGGTCTGGAGCTCTAGCACAAGTACATTCTCTGTTCTTCCCTACCCTGCCCCCCAGGTCTGGCAACCCATTTTAGTCTAGCTTTCATACTAACTGGGATCAGATTTGGCAAAGCAGTTTAACCCTTGTGCATTTATTACTTTATGCATAAGCATTAAAACAGACTCTTGTATGCAGACTGTCGTGAGTTACGGTTCTCATGTATATTATGGAACGTATAGAAACCCAGTGCTTTCCAGAAGCCTTTGTCTGCAGTTCTCATGTGTGCCAGCTAGCATGTCCAGCTGTCAAAACCCAAGTAATTCTAGTCATCTATGCTGCAACCCCAATGTTCTGTAATGATTCAACCCTGAAAGAATATTAAAAAAAATTGGGTACCCTTTTAATCTTGTCTCTTTGTCCTACGTGACTTAGTGTGCTTACCTCAAACCTTAAGCTCATACCAAATCAGGTAGCTGCTTTAAGGGCTGTGCAAATCCTGTAAAAGAACTGCAAGGGAGCCTCTCGTGCATACAAAGCATCTCTTGGCAAATTGTTCTTTGCAAAGTTGTCACGCCTGCTTTGGGAGCTGCTTCCGGCTGTCTTACATGTGCATGCATGCAGAGCCACACCACTCCACTTTCTTCCCAGCTCCTACACATTGTGAATCACAGCTTTGAAGCATTGTACACCATATTGCCTTTTCTCGGAAAATTGTCCCTAGAGCCATTGTAATCCTGCATGGTGATGCACCACCCCCTTCTGATTACCTATGCTGCACTTTCCTTCCTAAGACACCAGGTGGGCTCCTGGGCAGATGCAGTCCCAGATGCCACAGTCCATTCTGATGGAAGCCATCTCCAATATAGCACACGTGATAAAGGTCTGGCCCAACCTTCCCATGTTTTATTTTATTTATTTACTTATCCCATTTCTATACCACCCATTACACTTGCATGCTTCTTATTTGTAGTTTACAAATAAAGTCAGATGATCCATATAAAAAGACATACTTAAAAACGTTAGAAAAAGAATTAAAACAAAATTGAAGGGTGAAAGAGCTACTAAAAAGGCATTCCTGAGAGAGGAGAGAAAATGCAGGCGTTGTGTTCAATGCCTGCAAAAGGAACTTGAACCCTGGCTAGCTCTGTGGAGACAGAAGGGTCTGTAACAGGACAGAAGGACACAAACAACCTCCACACAGTGGTTAATCTGATGCCTTGCAAGAATCTTCCCAAGTTTTGTTTGCACAACCTAGATTGGGAACAATCAAACAACTTAATAAATAAGCACTGTGGTCCCGTATCTGTTTCCTCAGAGGTAAACCCCATCTTACGCCCAGGAAAGCATGGATCAGCTCGCAGATTATGGCGACCGTAAGTGAACTTGTATAGATTCAATCCTCCTAAGTGCATAATATGTGCTGCATAAATGCTGTGCACAATTGCTAGCCAGACCAACTCTTCCAGAGAAATGCTGCAAAGACAGTTTTGCAATTTCCTCTCGAGCTGTTTTGTGTGTGTGTGTGTGATTTCCCATTCTTTGGTTCTGGAATTTCCCCTTCTCTCATCAGATAGCAACAAAGTGTTGCACCTTGCAGCCTGCACCCTCGCCTCCAAACTGCTCCAAATTGTGCCGCTTCCCCACTCGGTAGCCAGTTGGGGTTTCACACAATTTTTGTTCCCTACTGTGGAGGGAAGAACAAAAAAGGGAGAGTGGGTGCCGGCAAGCTGCCATTTTAGCTCTTCCTCTGTTGGCCAGCTGGAAGAAGTGCTGGCCAGCTCAACTGGTGGTGGAGGAAGATGGCGGTAATTGTGGTCAGAGGAAGCAGAAGAGGTAATGACCAGCTTCCTGCTAAGATTGGTTTACTCGGTTTGTGGCCAGCGAGCCCTTTTGAATGTGCAGCCATGCAGAGGCCAAAACATTGCCAAGGTAGGAACACTCCTTGGTGGCAGAGAACCAAGAATGACATTCCTCTCATTCTCCTGCCCTTCTAATCCTTTGGGCCAGATTTCCATTCCATGATGGCAATCCAGATGGGACACCAAGTCCAGTTTGTCCTCGCGGCATGCTTGGAAAAACCGCCCACAGGGTGGGTATCAATTACAGAATTCACTTGGTTGTCTTAAGCCTTAACAAGAGTCTGTTACACTAAACTGTAGCTGTGCTGCTCAGGTAACCTATACCTGCCTTCAGAGAGAAAACCAGCCAGTTCCAGGCGACTGTAAATGGAGCCGCTGCAGAAAAAGGATGCTCTCAAGCATGAAAAAATTATTAGGCAACCAATCCGCTGGACCTATTTTCAGCAACAATATCTGCCACTTGGTATCAACTGAAACTTGAACTACTCCTTCAAGGAGAAATCAGAATCCAAGCCAGCCTCCCACAACCTAATATTATTGGGACTGTTGTTCCCCTGCTAGCTGAGGAGGATAGGCTTTGCACTCTAGTACAGCTGACAAATGCCGAGTTCGCTTTGTTTGTATGGCTGCATAGGAGTTTATACCAGGCATCTTATATTACTGCCTTCCTGGTCATACTGCAAGTCTATTAATTCACAATCTGCCATACTTTTGAGGTGGGGGGGGGGAAACTGTTCCAGTTTCCTTTTTCAGGTGTGCAAAACACTCAAAATGCTCACTTTGATTTTCATCCAGATCAGTGTCAATGTATTTTTGTAACAGGGTTTACATAGGACAGACAGAACATGTCCTGTATTTTACAAAGAACATATGTTTCCGTTTGAATAAGCACTTAATTAAATATGCAAAATTTTATAGATCTGGAAATGGAAGATTCTAGAGCAGCGGCCCCCAGTCTTTTCTATACCCCGCACCCCTAGAATGCTTCAGATATATTCTCGCACCCCTTACAAAAGTTCAAAATAACGAATTATGCATATACACTATAATTTTGAAACTTCTAAACCCAAATTTTCACACCCCCTGGAATATCATCTTGCACCTCTAGTTGGGAACCCCTATTCTAGAGAATGTTACATTTTCCTCCAGACTGTCCCATTTGGGGGAGGTTTGGTAGTTTCCAGAAGTTAATCTTCTGAACTGGAAGCAGTTTTGAAATGTTTCAAGGACATGCAACCTCCAGATACACTTGTTTGCTCATAAACAATAAATTCAAAAGTTCTCAGACTGCTTCTAATTCCAGAAGTAACTTGCTTCTGGAAACTATCAACCTGGCACGTTCAGAGTGGAAGTCTGACGTTTTCTGAGAGAAACAAAATGCTCTGGAGCATTCTCAAGAATGTACTGTTTATTCTCAGATTAGTAAGTGTTGCACATCCAAAATAAACCTTCTTTTTAAGCTGAGTTTAGCAAATTGGAAGTTAAGAATTTAGTAATCTCACAATGCAAATGGTGAATGCAGTGCTTTTTAAACTGATAACGTTATTATGGATTTAAAAATGCTAATTCCTCAGACCATCTTTGGCACAAATATTTCATGTCCAGCCTGAGATGGGACAGAAACAGAAAAGGTGCAACTACATAAGTCACCTTTTGTAGACCTGATGAAATTATTTAATTATTATTTAAATTTATTACATTTAATATATGTGTAGAACATGAAATCCACCCACAGTAGCAAGTCTACAGATGGATTAAGAAAAGTAATAATTTGTCAGTATTGATGTTAACAGTTGGCTCACCGAAACCACAGCAGTAGAATTGTAAATGGTACTTCACAGTTGAAGAACAGAAAAAAGAGGGAGGGAGGGAGGGAAGGAAGGAAGGAAGGAAGGAAGGAAGGAAGGAAGGAAGGAAGGAAGGAAGGAAGGAAGGAAGGAAAAGGGGAGCAGAGGGGGAAGGAAGGAGGTATTTATATTTGGACTTTATTGATCTCATGTTTATACAACCAAGAATCGCATCATAAAATAAAGGCACCTATAAGAATGGATAAGAATCTCAAAATAGATTAAAAAGAGATACAGAAGCAAAAGGAAACAGGAAAGGCCAGAAGGTATGCCCTGGCAATCCTCACTTCCGATCCGAGCATCTCCTCCTCCTCCTCTGCTGTGGAACTCATCCTGAGGGAACAGATGAGTCATAACAGCATTTCTAAAGCCCAGGAGGGTCAGGAGGCCAAATTCTCCAGGGAGAAAAAGAGTTCCAAACTATGAGAGCAGCTACTGAAAAATGCCTGCTTCTGAGGCCCTATGAGATGCCTGTCACGTAAGGCTGGACCTGGAAGAAGCTGGCCCCCTTTGATCTGGTCAGCAGGCAGAGGAATACAGGAGAACCTTAGATAACAAGGCTGGAGCCGTGCAAGGCCTTAAAGCTGACAACCAGCAGCTTGAATTGTACCTAGAAGCCAACTGCAGTCATTGCGGCTTCCTCAGCACTGGGATCATTCAGTATATCAATATATACCCATCTCTGCAGAGGAAGCTTTGTTTTATACTAGCTGTAGCTTCCAAATGTTCTTCAAGGGCAGCCCTGTATGTAGGACATGACAGTATTATCTAAACAGAAGTTACCTGTGGTGCAAGGTCTGTGTAGGACTTCCTGAACCAGAAATGGCTGGAATCGGCACATCGAAGCTATCTATGCAACAGTCTGCCAAGCTTCAGCTCTGACCATTGAGCAGGAGCTGTGAGTCCTAGGGGGACCCCCCAAATTGGGAACCCTCATACCTCAGTACCATGTTTTCACACCAGAGGTAATGAGCACAATGAGAGCAAAGGCCAAGGGGTAACTATTGCTGTAATAGAAACGGAAACTCCACACCACTGTAAAGATTGCAATGTTGCAGTTATTCCTGGGGTTGATCTACCATACGATTTCATATACGAATAGTTCAAATTCCAAAACATTTCCAAAGGCCATTTTGCAATGAAACAATAGTAAATGGAGAGTTAATGAACCAACTGAGGACAGAAAGATCAACAGAACAGTAACTTGAGCGTACATAGAAAATAGTTGGAAAATTATTGAGTGATAAATATCAGAGCTGTGTTTTAACAGAAAGGCTTGATAGTTGAAATAGTCCCATTAGGTATCAGAAATTCTTAATACATAACTGTAGATACGTTGCTCAGATACCCTAAGCAATATTAACAATATGACTACAATTTTCTGAATGTTTATTGCTCTGTTCCACAAACAGGCATGAAAGTCATAGAAATGTAATTTCACAATACTGTGAATTGTACCAGTACACATCAATTAAACATCAGTTACACTTCTAGGAAATTATCATGAATCAACTGTACACCTGTTGAATAGTTGACTGTGTAAATTCTATAATAATGGAAACTGCCTAGAATAATGAGCATTAAATCAATATCAGGTAGAAGTACAAGATATGTATTTCTAGGAGTTGAAATTCTGGCTGCAAAATTATTGTTCTGGGTGGAATTTTGCCCTGCAGACTTAATTTCCTTAGAGGCATCTCTGTGAAGTGATAAGCTGGTTGTATCGCTTCTGTCTTTCTCTGGATGTCCCTCCCCAACCTAAGCTGGACCTGAAATATCAGTGCAGGCTGTGACTGGAAGGCGTGTCACTTCTAAATCCCTAAGAGCATATGAGTAAAATATTTATAGCTTATGTTGAAGAATTCATGATAATTTCCAATTTACAGGCTTTTGAAGCACAAGAGAATATTGGAGTGGGTTTCATATTATAATTTTAAATAGAGGAGGGTTTTTTTATTATAGAAATTATCCATATTTATATTATGGACATAAATTATACTATCATTTCTAGGCAATATAAAATTATCATTGTTAGTCCCAGCGAATAGAGTATAGACCATAATAGGAAGGTGCAGAGATCCAGCGAGCTTGCAGAGTCATATATGTAGCATCTATCAGAAGTACCCTAAACCAGATAGGTCTCTTCCAAGAATAGTGCATCAGTTGCAAAGGACAGCTGTGCCAATCCAGGAAAAGTTCCTACTGCTTTAACACGCTTCCCATGACAGGTGCTCTATGTCGGAATGGGAGAACTCGCCATGACCAACTCACCGTGGGACAATTCAACAATTCAATTATTTAAAATAATTAAAAACTTATTTTAATTTTTATGATTCGTACTTCGGTTTGTCCCTCCTTTGGCATTCTTTCTTTAATAATTCTATTCCACCATTACTTCGATATTAGTGTAATTCTTGTCCTACAACGAGTGGTCCCATGGTGAGTTGGCCATGGCGAGTTGTCCCGCACTGGGTTGGCTACAGTGAGTTATCCTAGACCTGCTATATGTGTGCCCCCCTCAAGTGCTTTTAACCCCTTTGGCCTAGAATGCAGAAGTCTGTACAGCTTTAAAGCATACGTAATAATAAGGACTTAATTTCTTACTCTGCAGACTTGGGCATAAACTCCTATAAGTACCACTTATCTAGTATAACATAGATCCCATTATCCACCCACCCATCTACATACTATCCATATTTTTATAATAAAACCTGGAAGAAGGTTGAGGAAGGGGCAAATAAAGGAATGGGGAGGCTGTTCTGCAAGCAGTTTGGAAGCACTTGCTTGGGAAGAGTAATGCAGTCAATCCTCATTATTTTAGGATTTCATATTTGTGAATTTGCCTAATGGCTAAAATTTATTTGTAATCCCCAAATCAATAAAGGCAGTCCTCGACTTAACAACCATTCATTTAATGACTGTTCGAAGTTATAATGGCACTGAAAAAAGTGATGTATCATCGTTTTTCACATGACCATTGCAGCATCTCCAAGGTCACATGATCAAAATTCAGATGCTTGGCAACTGGCATGTACTTATGATGGATGAAATGTCCTGAGGTCATGTGATCATCTTTCACAATCTTCTGACAAGCAAAGTCAGTGGGGAAGCCAGATTCATTTAACAATTGTGTTACTAACATGTTATTGTAGTGATTCATTTAATAACTGTGGCAAGAAAGGTTGTAAAATGAGACAAAACTCATCAACAACTGTCTTGTTTAGCAATGGAAATTTTGGGATCAGTTGTGCTTGTAAGTCAATGACTCCCTGTACTTGCAATACTTTCATGGCCATTTCTGAACACATAGAACAAGGGTGTCAAACTGCCGGCCCGCGGGCCAGTTGCATCATGTGGAGGCCGTGCCCACCCCAGCTCCGGCAATGCGAAAATAGTCACAATACATCGTGACACATCACGTGATGCGGCGAGTTTGACACCCATGACGTAGAATGTAGCAAAACATTTGAGTTACCACAGTTGAGGTTGAAGAAGGTAATGCACTGCTTTCTTGCTTCAGCTCTCATAATGCGTTGGCCCTGCGAGGTAGTCCAGACAAGAAACGCAACCAAGAGTAATTGCTCCTGCTATCTTCCGGTTTTTCTAGCCTGGTGCCTGAACCACCACGCCAAGCAAGCTCTCTTACTGTATTGATTGGGTTACAAAATTGTTACAACCAGAAGCTTGCAGGAACCTAACCCTGGGCTTCCTGTAGGAACAATGGTTAAGTATTTTCCTATTCAGTATTTGCAGCAACTTTATAGAACTACTGCGAAAAACAAGTATTGACTGTAATTGTGGGTTGAGTAAAGCAGATAGAGAGGATCGAGATCTGCCTACTTGAGACCAGCTCCAAACAAATCCAAGCAATTTTATTGGCCCGATAAATATTCCTTATATCCATCCTGTAGAATTCTGGGGCTTATCCCTTCTCAGCAATTCACTTAACAGAATACGTTTTTGCCCAAATGATTCCATGTGAATTTAGCAAAGAGGATGGATGGATGCTTTTGAAATTTAGAGGCTGTTTGCTTGGTCAAGTTAGTGAATCTTTTTTGTAATGCCTAACCTGCTTTCCTTCATCCAATTATCTTCCTGGCTAATCTTATTTCCATCCAATTTCTCCCTCTTTCTCTTTCTTTGACTCCCAAAGGCAGCTATTTCTTCCCCCACCAGAAATCCTGAATTTTCTCCTTTCCTTCCCCTAGAAGGAGAAAAGAGTTTGTACTTGAATGTTTCTCTGTGCAAGACAGAATAACTGATGTATGCAGATTTAATTTTGTAAATGGGTACTTCATTTTACAGGCAATTAATTTTAATCAGTAATTCAATGAGCATACTTTTTTTTCCCTCCATCCTGGCCTTGCCCTTTCTTGGTGTATGGCTTTTGACAGGTAAATATAAACATTCATACATAGTGTACATACAATTGTGTCATGTGCACATTTATTAGGTGAGGGTGGAGTCTCTTTAAGATTGGTTTCAGCTGAAATTGGCAACCCAAGTTGATAAGATGGGGAAAGTAGATACCACACAGGTTTTCCCTGTCTGTCCTCCCTTTTGGAGAATTCAGACTCGCCTTCCTTTCAGCTAAATATAACACATACAAGCCCTATACAGAGTCTAAGCAAATTATGTCATTATCTGCAGCTCTGCTTGAAGCACATATGCTCATTGCTTTTGGCTGCTTTTCCTGGGTGCAGGAACAGAACTGAGATCAGGGGAAATGAATGAAGTGTGATTTGGGAAGATTGCAGGTCCCAAGACGCGAGTCCATTCCAATGGCGAAAATGAGGGAAAAGATGACCTATGGGTAGCACTCATAGAATTATTTCTGAACCTAGAATTGAAAATGAGAACGCGGAAAAAGAAGAAATTGGCAGAAGAGTCCAGTCAAAAGTTTCAGGACACAAGCACAGAGGGGGAGGGATACAAAAAGAAAAAAATTGGGTAGATGAAACTGACAAGCTGTCTTCACAATTCACATCAATTTTATTTAATCTTATCCTCCCTCCATCTTTTTTAAAAAAACCCAAGTTTTTAGTTCTGTTACAAAATGTAAACTGAAAACTGTGTACAGTCTTGACACTGGACTCAAGAATAAATTTGGGGAAAAGTAAAAAAAAAAACCCACCAAGAAAAATGTTCCCAATCTTGGTAGGGAAGTCTAACTCATATGGAGTTACCAGGTTGGAAAAGCTTTGTGAAGACGAAGATAAAGTTTTGGGTTCCTTGGTGCTCTCTGAACTTGGTTATTTTCTTGCAGATGTTTTATTATCCAGCTAGGTATCTTCATCAGTGCATCAGTAGTTGGGTAATGAACCATCTGCAAGAAAACAACCAAGCTCAGAGAGCACCAAGGATCCCATAGTTCAACCCAGAGCTACAAACATCCTCCCTTATCGATGTCATCTGGCTTTATTCTGTTTCACCATCTACTAGATTCCACAAAGCACACAATTGTGTTAAATATTTGATGTCTGGATTTGGTTCTGATTAAGATAAGATAAAAATGGATATGAAAGATGAATACTATGTATACGTGTGTATATGTGTGTGTGTGTGTGTGTGTGTATGTATACGTATACATAGTATTCATCTTTCATATCCATTTTTAATATGAAAACAATGGAAAATAAATGAATTTGACTAACCCTATTGGTAAGATAAAAGTTACTCAGTTTTGAGTGAAATCAAAGATTAGCCACCCATGCTTAACTTTTCTCTGGTTTTATTTCAGGCTACCAGCTGAGCACAAAATGGCAGCAAAGATCTACTGTACTGTGCAGCATAGTTAATTCTAACACTTTTCTGTCATCCAGCCTTGTGCTAGCTAGGAGGCTCCTGTTACGGACTCCCATATTATTCTTTGTCTGCAGAAAATTGACTATGCTCTGGCCTAAATGAATGCACTGCCAGCAACACTCAGAGGGGAACCATCTTCCAGCTGAGCTAAAGGAGATTAAATACCCCAGGAGACAAAAATAATTTTATTTATTAATAATCTATTCTGCTTTTTCCTGCTTTAAAGGAGTCTCAGATCTCTGAAACTTTCCAACCATTTGCTGTAGAGGAAAGCAGCAGGTTAGAAGGTGTGGGCCTTGTTCTTTGACCCACCATTTTGAAAAGGCAGCCTAACAGAATATGTAGCTGCCTTTCCAAATCTGTTGTACAAGAGAAAAAGATTAAAGAACGGAAACAGACAGGGCTAGAGGAAGTATCTGTGGTTTCCTTCAAGCAGAGGCAGAGGAACTGGCATTTGTCAGAACAAAGGCTTCCTACTTACAGCTGCAGGACTGATTCTGCAAGTACTTGGTTCACACGTGCAGGAGGCACTTCCTGTTAGTTCCAGAATGAAAAGAGTCAATAAATTTAGCTACAGCTGCTTATATTTTAGATACGTAAAGATAAATTGTTTAAATCCATCAAGAACAAAAACTGGTTTTTCCATTCTATAACCAGGAAATGAAATGAAAATTCAGATTGTAAGAGTACACAGCTAGATTATTAGAAGAAAATGAAGGCAAACTTGTTTGGAGAACATGTAGCAGATTGGCTGGAAAATGTTGGCTTTATGCAAATTAATACTTCTTTATATATAGATATCCCAGAAATCTGGAACTGGATCTGATCTATGGAAGAAATTCATGTATCCACAACATCCAGGGTGTATTAGAAAATGGGGCTTAGTGAAAAAATGACTGGAACAATTGTTATTTCCATTTCACCACATTCTCTAGAAGTAAAAGCATTCTGTGGTAGATGAAGTGGGGAGCAATTCATTCTTTGCTCCCGTCTAGAAAGATGCAGGTTAGGTGAATTGGCAGGATCTATTTATGCCTTCTCTGGTTTGAAAGGGCATATCCTGAACCACACACAGATTACTGCAGTAGGCGTTTCCTAACTAGGGAAGCTGTGTAGTAACTCTCAGTTACTCTCCTTTTGTCCTTGAGGAACAATGAAATATTGGTGAGGCTGAGTCAGCTCAGCTAGCGCTCACTTAGAAGGATCAGCTTCTGCTAGTTTGATAGGGATCCAGTTGTGCTGGAAGAGAGGGTAAAGCTGCTAGATTTGGCCTTCAAAGCTTCAGAGAATCTCTTTGCTGCCATCTTGGGGGTCTTCTGGATTTTTTTACAGCCCAGATTTTATTTGGGATGAAAATGGCCCTGTAGCTTCTTTTAGCACCTGCACAACTCAGGATGGGTGGCAAGTAAATTTAATAAATAAAGGATGAGTTAAGGCTATCTCAAACATGGGCTGGGGTGAAATGAAATTAGGCACTCAGTTGAAAAACGATGATGGCAGAATATATTTGTATTATGAGCAGAGCCTGAGTTGACACGTTATCCACCCATCCTAGAGTTGGCTATTAGAGAACGTTATAAAAGGGTTCAGTCTGTGCTCTTTGACTGGAACCAAACAAGGATGGTCCATATCATGATGTATGACATCAATCCTATACTCATCATTCTTAAACATTACTATTTTTAAAAAGGAATGTCCACTATTCTTCGTTCCTTCTGCAGCTTCTTTCACAAAATCCCCAAGAAAAACAAACTCTAGGAAGTTTCTTATCTGAAGACTGAAATATCTGCTGAATTTGACAAGCTGCAAAGTTGCCTGGCTTGATGGCACTTGTACAAGGGGAAAGTTTACTAAATTATATAGGGGCATTGTAGCAAAAATAAGATGATTTTATTCATTTATTGATTTGGGTTATTTGAAGCCTCCTGTCCAGCTAAAAGGGTTTCTAAAGCAGGCTGTGGCAAAGTACTGGTGTATCACTGGTGTCTCTTAAGCCCATTGTTTGGCATTTCAGTGTCCCCTTGAATGGGTTGGAAATTTGATGTTTTATACAACTTCTGTAATATATTGCAATCCATACAGCTAATAGAAAGCTCCCTCACGTCATGACCACAATTGAGACAAAAATTGCTGTTGTTAAGCAAGGTGGTTATTAATTGAGTCAGAAACAATTTTACGTCTTTTTTTGCCACAGCTGTTAAGTGAATCACTGCAGATGTTAAGTGAATCATGCAGTTGTTAACCGAATCTGGCTTCCCTCATTGACTTTGCTTCTCAGAAGCCAGCTGGGAAGGTTGCAAATGGTGATCACATGACCCCAGGATGCTGCAACCATTGTAAATACATGCCGGTTGCCAAGCCCCCAAATTCTGATCATGTGACCATGGGAATACAGTGACAGTTGTAAATGCGAAGTTGTAAGTCACTTTTTTCAGTGTTGTTGTCACCTCAAATGGTCACTAAATGAATGGTTGTAAGCTGAGGACCGTCTGTACTAGCATTATTCCCCACTATCTAGACCAGTGATGGTGAACCTTTTAGAGACCGAGTGCCCAAAAACTGCCTCGCCCCTGCCCCGCCCCCACCTCTCCTGCCCGCAGGGCCACCCACCACCTCCACGGCCCGCCACAGCAGATCGCCCAGGCGGCCCAGCAGCGTCATGGCGGCCACACCCTCTGTCCGTGCCCAACAACATCATCTGTACGTGATGGGACACGAGAGCGGAGTCTTGTCCCTGCTGCCCGGCTGCCATGTCCTTGGTTGCACTGCGCTGCGCAGGCTGCACCCGGGGCGACTCTCCTCTGGGTGGGGCTGCTGGTGAGGGGGCCATGGGGGGTGGCGGGGCTGGGGTGATGGCATGCGTGCCCACAGAGAGGGCTCTGAGTGCCGCCTCTGGCACCCGTGCCATAGGTTCGCCACCACTGATCTAGACTTAACTCATGCAGCACCTAAGCAGTGAATTATTTGTTTTGCCCTACTTATAGTTTGCCCAAGAGTAATTTTCCTGTTCGTGTTTCACCACCAATTTCAATTCCGATCTCACGTTGTGCCTCTACCAATTCCCCATCCCACCTTTATATCCCTAGAGTTTTCCCCAGATTTTCTAATCTGAGAAGCATATTTTTCCATGGATGCAGAGAGTACAGAGGGAAGGAAGGGGTGGAAAAGCAACTAATGAAGTAGGCCAAGCGATTTTGCTACTCGAGACAAAGGGCAAAATGGAAGGTGCGTGTCCCTTGCCCTCTTCAACCTAGAAGCAGGTGGGTGCTTTTTTGTTTTCTATCTGGGAACGTGACTTCCCTTTGTTGCACCTGAAAGCAACTAGCTAGCCTGGAAGCTTAGGAGAAATGCCAGATATTTTGGGATCTGCTAGCTAAAGAAGCAGTCGCATTTTACCTAATGGAAAGTTGGAATCCATTGCAGATGATTGATTGATTAGATGCCATGAATTTGCTTCATAGCAACTCCATAAATATAGTATTTGGTGTAGCTTCCATTCTGTATTTTGAATAATTTCTGCTTTAGCAGATTCTGAGATTTTATGTTTAAATTAAACAGCATTTCTTTGAGATTTACTTATTCAAGAGTTGGGTTTGCCATCCCAGCTGGCTCCATTTGCTTTATAGACTGCCCTGATTCAACTTTTAGGTAGACCATTTCCTTTAACTTAAGGGATCCTGCAACTTCCCTTTTAAAAAAAGCTATGGATTTGGGGCTACTTAACAGATGGAGGCAAAGGCTCTGAAGGAGGATGAAAGAATTACACTAATAGAAAGGCCCTTTTAATTGTTAAGGAGATTAGAAGCTGAACCAAAGGCATTCCGCTGGAAGGTGACCTACCACGTGGAATCAGAGAACCATGTAACTTTACACAGAGACAAAGAGGAATAAATCCTCCACGTAGAAAATCAACCAGGAAGGCAGCAGGTTTGGTTGCAAGATACTATAGCTCTGAGATGCGAAGGAGTTAGGTAGGGAATCTATGAAACATTTAGAGATACTGAGACTGCAAAGGAAAAGAGACGGAGCTATAGTGCAGAACGCCACTATTGTAGAATACAAGATCCCACTGAAGAACACAGCTGATCAAAAGGCTATTGTGCCACCTGTCAGCCCCCTTTCGTTGTGGCTTTTATGTAGAAGCTCCACTATTGGTTACAGGAGGCTGGCAGCTCATTGAAAGCTTTGTAATCCTAGCTGTGCTAATTAAGCAAAGCTGGTGCAGTGCTAAGTGCCTACTTTCCCCCCCATCCCTGCTGTGCTGCGCAGAGGAGGAGTAGGAGTAGAAGCAGGAGCAGTGCAGGAGAGAGCAATGCTGCCAGCTCGAGGTGTGGAGGGCGGGGAAAAAGTAATGAACAAGATTGGTTTTATGGGCTGCAGATTAGATGAAGGAAAAGCTGCTGCAGACGGACCTGGAACTAGGGCATTTGCAGGTCACCGTGGCGCTTTGACTGAGATGTAAACGCTCATTTGTTTTAATCCAGATTCCTCAACTGTGAGGCTGGGCATACATTCGTACCTATTAATAACTGGGAAAACTTGACTTTCACCTCAGTCTTTAGGATTGTTTGCCGTCTAGACTGAAGATGCCAACCAATGGGATCCACCAGGCCTTGAAGATCCAGTTTGGCTTAATCAATTCTGATAATCGCTATTTAACAGCAGAGCACTTTGGCTATAAAATCAATGCCGCGGCACCGAGTCTGAAAAGGAAGCAAATATGGAGCCTGGAACAGGATGGAGACAGCTCGGTGGTCTTCTTAAAGAGCCATCTAGGTCGGTATTTGTCTGCCAACAAGGATGGCAAAGTCTCCTGTGAAGCTGAGAAGCCAGAAACTGATGGGTGTTTTATCATTGTCACTCAGTCAGATGGACGCTGGGCGCTCCAGTCAGAACCATACAAGCGCTTCTTTGGTGGTTCTGAAGACAGGTTGTCCTGTTTCGCCCAAACCATTACTGAAACTGAGCTCTGGGTTGTACACTTGGCCATCCACCCCCAAGCTAATCTTTTGAGCGTTAGCAGGCGAAGATATGCTCACCTCAGTGCCCAAGAGGATGAGATCTCTATTGACAGCAATATCCCTTGGGGGGTGGATTCGCTTATCACCCTTACCTTTCAGAACAAGAAGTATTGCCTACGAACCTGCGACAATCGCTACCTGCGCAACGATGGTATCTTGGTCCAGGAGCCGGATCGCCATTCAGGTTATACCCTGGAATTCAAGGCAGGAAAGTTGGCCTTCAAGGATTGTGATGGGAAATACCTAGCACCAGTGGGACCTACGGGCACTCTGAAATCTGGCAGGAGCTCCAAGCCAGGCAAAGACGAACTCTTTGATCTGGAAGAGAGTCACCCACAAGTTGTTTTCATGGCTTCCAATGGCAGATACGTCTCCATCCGTCAAGGTAATAAATCCATCCCTTTCTGCTTTGTGGGGCTGTCCTTGGCCGGGCAATGCTTCTCTCCCATTTCAGTAACAAGCTTAGATGTGCCTAATGGTTTATCTACCTTGCAATTGGGAAATGTGCTTGGGTTTGCTTAACTGTGGCTGACTGCACAATGGGAGCAATGGCAGTACTTACAGTTTCTGGAGATTTTTTTGGCATTGGTTTTCTAGAGCTTTTTAGCAGTCCTCTTTCTATCCTTCACTACATCTCTGAACCCGAAGGGAAAGGGCATAAAATTTCATGACTCTGTAACAATTCTTGATTTTCATCAGTGCACTGATTGGTTCACGGAATGTGATAAAATTCCAGCATAGAATATTTGACATGTTGCTTGAATCCAATCACTGTAAATTGTAAATTTTGGTTTACATGATGTATGAACCCTGACACAACAAATCATAGCTTTAATATAATGTATCTGAGGGATTGGTGTCTGAGCTGTGAATAGTACAGATTACCTCAATTGTACAAAGGGGATTTGAATCCAAGAGGTATTATCAGTAAGAGCTGGGCTAGGATTTAAGAATGAAGGACATTCACCAAAGTGAGCAGCCATAGAGTGTCTTGGAGCTTTGTTGCAGCTGTCAGCTAGTTGTGTGTTAAACTGAGTCTCTCCAGTCTGTGCAATAATGTTAGAAACTCCACAGTATCAGTTAGCATTTCTGCTGTTGGTTCTTTGACAAGAAAGTGACATTCTGAGTCCTGCCACAGTACCTTCTTTTGAATTAGCAAGTTGTTGCAAAGGTGGGGTAATTTAGCCCACATCAGCCTCAGCTAAAGTGGCTTATACCTGCTTTTGGGAACTCTCAGGATTCACTCTCAGCCCGGTGGGGAATCAGTTTCTCCAAAGGCAAGACGAAGGATACGAAAACACATGCAGGAGAGAGAGAAAAGCTTGTTTTCCGATAACAGAAAAAACATTGGGAGGATTTCCCTGTCTTCACTGTGTAGCCATCAGATTGCAGGCTTCTGTGTGTGAATGGAGGGGCTGCTGTCTGAAATAGGTGTGAGGCTTTCTCTGTATGTAGTAGATCTCATTAACTGGCCTCTGTTTCTGTCCAGACACAAAAGACTGAAAAATCAAATAGAGAAAAGAAGTGTTTCTCAAAATGCCTGAGAACCTGATTGAGAAATGGCAGAGATTTCAGAGCCCTTGATAAAGGACCTAGGATCTGAAGTGTTTGTCGTGTACAAGAAATATTTCTCTGGTACATCATCTTGCTTTCTTTGACACACAAGAGAGAGGCCCATAAGGAAAACAAATACGTCCCTAGATATCACCCACCTAGTGTGGCATTCTTTTGGTACAAGAGCTGTTGCATAAGTATGATTTGTGCAACAGCTGTCCCAAAGCTTCTATAAATTTCAGCATCGCACAAAGAATATGCTCATTATGTTTAATTTACTTCTGTGCCATTAAGTGATAGTACTTAGAGAATATCTTCCAAATCCTTCCTTCCTGATTTAAATCAGTCCAATAAGTTCAGTGAGACTTGAGATCAGCTTTTCTGGTTATCTGTTTTGGGTGCTATCCATAACTCAGAGCTTATCAGCCATAAAAATAAAACTCATTCCTAAAAATCAATCTTATTTTATACTTTTGCTTTACAAATTTTTCAGGATGAATCAGAGGGTGTTATTTAGTTCACATTTTATTTATTTTATGTTTTATTTTATTTATTTTATATTTTATTTTATTTTATTTAACCACCCATCTTCCTCTTATCCCTCTACCATCTACTGAGGAATTATGACAATTACCTGCTTAAATATAAAGTGCCCAATATTATTGAAAGTGCTTTCCTCTTTCATCTCAGAGCTGAATTTTGCGATATGAGAAACCAAACCTCATGAAATAACTTTTTCATATGGCTACAGGATGACTCTTATGCAGCTGTGGTAATTTGATTGATCAACCCAACAGCAATATTGTCCTTTAGTCATCAACCCATAGTTTATATCTCCCTGGCATGGCTTCCATTCTGCTCCTAATCTTAAACAAAATAATCTGTTGAAGAAAACCTTTTGCAGATTTAAATGTTCTGTAGTGCTTTCTTCTAAAAAATGTGTGGGAATATTATGTGATGTCAGGCGCAAAGAACCAGGAAAACTCACTGAGCTCAAAGCACTGAAGAGTTTATTATTGCTACCTATATACAAGAATCTGGTCAATTAATGGCCAAAGCTATATTAGTGTTAGCTAAGGGTTAACGGAATTCACGGAAAACTAAACTTAGGTCTCTTGTGGGAGGGCAAAGATTCCAAATTGATATGTTTAACCCCGCCTTCCAGCTCAGCTCAGCTTGATCATCTATATATGAACAGTGAAATTATTGCCTATCCTTCATCTCATGTCTTCCTCATTTCTTCCCCTGAACACCCAAGATCCTAGGAACAACTGAACATGTCTACTGTGTGTGTATGGTACCTCCTTTTCCTAGAATTCCAAAATTTTTAAAAAATCCAAATGCCACTCTGAAGCTAACTCAATAACTTTTGTTTTCAAAGCACAAGGGATATTTTTCTGTGGGTACCCAGAGGTGGGTGATCTACCTGAAAACAAATGTTTCTAACAAAATCTTATTCCCCAGAGACACAATTTGTCAATTCATTCAAAAAAATGGCGACCGGATGGCTTTTTCTACTTCAAACAATATATATAACAACACAGGGAGATTTATTTGATGATTTAAAAGCACGGACATGGAAGGCGAGCTGGCAAAGAAAGAAAGCTAGAATAAGACTGAAGAAAATTGGGCTTTTGACTTATCAGTGAGAATTAAAATAGAACATGTTTAAATAGATAAGATGTGTATTTTGAATACTGGATTTTGCTATGAGCTGAGATAAAGAAAACTTTGGTCATTTAAAACTTGGAAGTATATATATAAATAGTTAAATTTGAATATTGATTTGCTTATAAAGGTTGAATGTAAAATTAAGATATATATAAGCTAAAAATCTATTGATGAATGTAATAAATATGTTTTTATTTAGCTGTTATAATAAAAACTATTAGCTTAAATATGAGATAGTAGACATCAAGAGAAAAAGAGAGGAAGTATTAATTGCTGAAATAAGAGAAATTTTGGTTACTAAATTTAAGACATTTGGAAATTAACAGAAAATAAGAATGTTAAACTGTATTATTAATTAGTTGATGTAAGATGGTGAGAAATAGAATATATTTAAATAGATAAGACGTGTAGCCTGAACATTAGATTTTGCGATGAATTGTGATAAAGGGAACTGTGGTTATTCAAAACTTGGAAATGATAAATATTAAATGTTAAATTTAAATATTAACGGGAAGCTAAAAATTGGGAAAAACTAATTAGGACATTGATTGTCTATAAAGATTGAATGTTAAAATAACTAGGATATGTATAAACTAAAAATTATTGATAAATGTAAGAAGTTATTTTTATTTAATCGATATAATAAGAATTGTATTAGTTTAACTTTGAGACAGTAAATACTGGAGGAAAGAGAGGAAACATTTAATGTAGTAGTTTGAGATTTGTATTAAGGATATTTGTATGTTATTGAATTGTTAATTAACTCAGCCGCCACATTGCTTTTTAAATATTTGAATGTAAAACTAGAAAATCAATAAAAGTTAAAAAAAAAATCTTATTCCCACATGCCCATAGGACAATGCTGATTCTCCAAGGGAAGCAGGAATACAAAGTCAACCACACAATTTCCAGCAGATAATGTTTGAAGCACTCTTGTCTATGCACAATTTCTTTCTACATTAATATGTCTTAGCTGACCACATAGATGTGATTATTAAAAGTTTTATACAGCTACCAGCTTATTTTATTACTGTTTCTCAGGAAAATCATGAGCTTTCTTTCAAACATGAGCTTTCTTTCAAAGAACGTAGCAATCTAAGAATGTTTTGTACTTCTGGAATTTCTTTTAAAAAAAGAAACTCTACATAAATATTCAAATAATTTTCATACATGGGATTTTCTTTGTGCTGTCTTTATCTTTTTAATGGAGAAGAGCACTTTATATTGAGTAATGAATCCAAAATTGCACCCCATTTGGATTGGTGAGTTGAAAGCTACTAACTACAATACTTTGATCGCCCACAGTAACTGAGCAATAATTACCTCAGTTGGTTTGCCTAACAGCAGCATGGGTCGTATGATGCATTAGACCAGGGGTCCCCAACCCCCGGTCCATGGACCAGTACCGGGCCGCGGCATGCCAGCAACTGGTCTGCACAAACAAGGAAAGCCCCATCCACAGGATGAGGGCAGCACACAAAACCATGCCCCCTCCGGTCCATGGAAAAACCTCTCTACATGTAACTGGTCCCTGGTGCCCAAAAGGTTGGGGACCTCTGCATTAGACTACTCCATTTCCAGTATGATGCCCCCTTTTATGTTTGTACTAGTTTTCTGCTATAACAGAATTCCATCACGCAACATTGAGCTTTTCCCATCACAATACTGGGGAAATTATCTGTTGTTTCATATATAGAAGAGAGATAGAAATACAGCAAACTATCTCTCTCCCCCCCCAAAGCTAACCAAATTGATGTGAATAAATGTTTTCTTGCTATCTGTCATCACCATCATCAAATATCTGACTGTGATTTTTCAAGCTCTAAAGTCTCTTAGTAGGAAGAAACAAAGTAAGTAAAAGTCTATGGAGATTCTCAGTCATCCAGGTCATGGTTGTCCCAAAGGTACTTTTTCAAGAAGCAACTGGACTTTCTTGTTTTTTTTTGAAGACATTTCGCTGGATGAGAAGTGAAACGTCTTCAAAGAAAAACAAGAAAGTCTAGTTGCCTCTTGAAAAAGCACTTTTGGGACAAAGTACTGTAAGTAAAACTTTTTTGTGCCATGAAGATCAATGGGCAAGAATTCTACTTAATTTCTGATGTTAGGTTTTGATTTTAATAATACAGGAGCAGGAGTTGACAAAACATTAAATTCTGATTTATCCCCCAAAATATGGTGGAATGATAAATTCACACAGAAATATGTATTAAAAGTATGGGAGGGAGGAAGCAGTCTTTGATTTAATTTAACCATTTCACTATCTATATTAAGGTATCATTGAAATATGCAGGTAATCCAGCTGATGATTTCTTTAACTACTCAGTAGACCTTTATTACTCTGCTCTAGTTTGCATCTTCTCTGTCACAACTGTAAGGAAAAAAAAAATCTTAGTGTTCCTGTAGTTTATGAAAGACAATTGCTGTTTGGGCAAATTCAACCCATTTAACACACTATGGTAAATTGTCCATTCCTTAGCATTGAGAACAAACCTAAAAAGAAGAAATAGTCAGCAATTTAAAATGATAATAACTGAATCATATTACCAGCAAACCAAAGGAATCATATATTGATTTAAATCTGCTTGGAAAAGAGAGCCCTTGCTCCTTTTCCCATAGAAAAATGAAACATACATGAATCATTATTCTTTTTAATGTTATTTTAAGAGTCCAGGTGAGTTGAATGCTTCTCTTTTTCTGATCTTTTGGCCAGTGTAAAACAAATTGAAATTCTGTGCTTACAGCCACAGCTGTACAACTAGAATCTAAGGCATATAAGATTGCCAATTTCTGAATCAGAGTCCAATAACTACTCTTTCATGGCAGTGATGTATGGCAATTCACAGGGAATAAAATGTTATTTTCTGCATGAAAAGAAATCACTTGCTGGTTTCTGCACACAAAATCCTCTGGGAGTCAGGGTTTATATATTTTATTCTATTCAGACATTTACATATTTTATTCTCACATTTCTTGAGCATGATATATGAATGAGAAAATTAAGGAAAGATCTAGGAGGACCAACATGTACATTAGATATTGAAAGATAAGCTATGAAAGCGAAAAGCAAAAAAAAAGGCAATATGCATGCCACATTTTCTTCCCAGTACTGTACTAATCAGAGCTCTGAAAACTATTGCAGATAGTCTTCGTATGTTTTATCTTATTCTTTGTAGAACTGTGTAGTTCATGAAGCCTAAAAGTTTACTTTTAAAAACAGAAGAGAAACAATGGAAATCAGTAGATATTCTGAAGAAACACAGGTTTCTTGATTACAGAACTCAGATCTCTAGCAAATGCTACTCCTTGTTCCTCATTTTGGTCCTAGTGAAGCCAGGAATACAGCAGATCACTTGGTTTCTAAGAGAACATCTACACAGAGACTCTGCACATAACACGGGTGCCACGTCCCTGGCTTCCCAATGTTGTCCTCTGTCTTTGGCAGTTGATCCAATTAACTTCTGGCTGAAGTGTGGATGCAGGAAGAATATGTAGCTGTGAAGCAGAGTTTTCAGAATTGGAGTTGGGCATTCTTCATTGGCAGGAAAACTTGCCTTATCCCAGCATCCCAGCTTTCTGACTCTCCTTTTTCACTTTGGTGAAAGTATTAGGAACTGTATTATAGATCAGGGGTCCCCAATCCCTGGGCCGTGGACCAGTATTGGGCCGTGGCATGCCCACAACCGGTCCGCACAAACAAACAAAGTCCCATCCGTGGGATGCAGGCAGCACACAAAACCACACACTCTCCAGTCCGCAGAAAAACCTTTCTCCACAGAACTGGTCCCTGGTGCCCAAAAGGTTGGGGACCTCTGTTATAAATTATATTCCTCTACCCAAATTCAATCATACATATAGATGTGTATAAAGACAGGCATATATATGTATATACATCTCTCTATTTATTGATGTAGAGCCAATTTGATGTGATGGTTAAGACATCAGATTAGAAACCGGGAGACTGTGAATTCTAATCCCATTTTAGGCACAAAGCCAGTTGGGTGATCTTGGGCCAGTCACTTTCTTTCAGCCCTAAGAAGGAGGCAATGGCAAACTACTTCTGAAAAAACTTGCCAAGAAAACTGCAGGGACTTACTGGCACACAGTAAGTAGAATCAGGAAGTACCACACTGACCAAGGGCTAATGTTAATTTGCTGTATGCCAATTTCCTTGGGGAGTTGATCTCAGATGGACAGCAAAACAAAGCATGGAGGGAAGATCACCATACCATATGGATGCCCTTATCCAAAAGTATGTGGTGATAGTATCTTCTACGTTCATTTGAAACCTGCGAAATCTAATGTGCTATGGAATTTTTTCCTATGGTTAGTGGCAAAAGTATTACTTTTTTTTTAGAGGTTATCATACAAATGGTTGGAATTTTGCCTTTCAAATTAAATGAAACCTTAGGGTTAGTGGCTTGTCAATTTGGAGAAAAACTACTCATTGCCTACTGTAAACATGGAGTTCTGATGCTGAGTGTGAAGTGTGTGTGTGTGGGGGGGGGAGGGAATTGTCAACCAAACAATTCCAACAGTTTTACATGACTGCATGTCCTTACTGTCTGTTTATGAACTTGTCTATAGCTGAGTCAGCTTCTGCAATTAGAGCTGCAGCTGGTTTTGTTGCATGGGATCCAGACACTTTTGCTATTATATGTCTCTGGGAGTTGGGAGAAATGTTGCATTTCCTGAGCAATTGAAAACAGACTGGATTTACCAATTGTGCTAAACCCTTTGTGCTTACCCTTGGCTTTATAACAGACCTGAAAGATATACTTTCTCCCTTCTCACCCTCAGGGTCATTATCACCAGCTGTTGTGTGAGAAAGATCTCTGAAATGAGAATTTGGAGAGAAAACCTTCCCATAAACAGCAGATTAATCTTAATTCCTACATATTTCTTCTGTATCGCTTTAAATCCACTTTGGATCCTCCTTTTCCCAATCTCGTCTACCAGCTTTACACATATAGTTCATTTTCAGAAAGCCACTTCCATTTTTTTTTTCAAAATAGTCACTCAGTTTTAAATTCAATCCAATTCAAATAACACCATTTCACAAGTTGGCAATAGCTGTATGATATGCTGCAGAGAATGGTGTTAATGAACAAACAAAGTTTGGAGGAAAATATGTCCAACATTCTGAATGAATACGATCCATGGGGGGGGGGGAAACAGGAAATAGGAATTGTATGTGAAGTTTAGGCGCAAATCTATTCACGTGTACTCATGGCAAAGGAATGAATTCAAAAGCATGACTGATTTGATTGTTCATGATGAAAGATTTAGAGAATTAGCAAAGAATACCAGGATGATGAGAGCATGGAACAGTGGATCTCGATGATAAAAAAAAAACGAGTATGAAAGAAAAGGAAGTGAAAGGAATTAGAGTGAAAGTAGCACAAGGGCAGGAAGAGAAAGTATGAGATAGATTAATCTCACAGTAGAATGAATGGAAACTGGACACCACAGAAAGAAGATGTTGCCATCTCAGCTTTTCCGTTCTAAGCCCTCTTCCTTCCTAGGCAGGTGACTCTAGAGCTTTGCTATTTCTAAGAAGTTGGGATGAATTCCAGAAGCCATGCTCTGCATGCTCTCTGTACTTAGCTTGGCTTAGCTTTAGAGGAAGTGTATGATCATGTGACTTAAGTAGGAAGCCTGGGATGTTTTGCACAAATACTGAGTTGAAGAGCAATTGCTGAATGCAGTAAGTGCACTCTATGATGGAAACAAAGCATGCATCCTAATTAATGAAAAGTTTAGTCAATGTATCAGCATTTCAACAAGGAGTAAAACAAAGATGTGTAATGTTTTCTTGATTATTTAATGTATTTATGGATGCTTGTAGTAGCTGTAGAGGTATGTTGTTGTTTGTAGGTCTGTATGAAGATCTGTATATACGGTAGTAGGTGTCTACCTCAGATCCATACTCCTTGTTACATCATGCAATCTAACATTCATAGCAAATCCTTCAGTCAACAATGCAGCAAAATCTATACCCCAAATAGACCCATAGAGTAATACAGATTTGCCAACAACATACCTCCAGAGTTAACTATAAGCATCCATAAATATATTAGATGATCATGGGAACATTACACATCTTTAAGTGTTTGATAGAAAAATGGAATAATAGCAAGTTACACATAAAAGCTGGAAAAAAAAACCCCAGAACAAATGGATTAATTAGTCTACTTTGATGGAACGTTTAATAAAGATTGGGAAATGGATGGAAAAATTTTAAGACATGCACTTGTTGGTAGAAAGGGCTGACTGAAGCAAAAATAGATGTGGATAAGGACATGCTTCTTCCCATTTTGTTATATGGAAACAAACACTGGATATACGAGGAGAAACAAAACAGTAAGTTAAATGCAAAGAAAAAGGAGGATTTATGAAGTGCATTGTAGAAACAGAGGAGGTAGCTTAAGCACTCTAAGGGTGATGAATGAATGTGGATTGAATACAAAATAAATTAGCTCATATGAAAGAAATAAACAAAGATGGTTTGATCATTAGTGAGAATAAATGCAGCAGAAGAGCAGGATGGACCAAAAAAGTCATGATTGGATGGAGCCAATGAGATTTTCCAAGAGAGGTGAAAAGTTTAAAAGGCAGCCTATGAACCTTGTACTTAAAGCAAGGAGATTTGTAGGACAGAAAGGTATGGTATGGAGAGATATGGTGTTAAATATGAAGTAGTTATAGCTATTTCTTTCTCTTATCTCATGCCTTTAGTTTACTGTGTTTTACTCTTGTTTCTGCATGTTGGTAACATTGCTTACCTAAGAAAGAAAGAGAAAATCTGTTTTGTGTTGATGAATAAAATATGCTTTTGGGGACAAAAGTGTAAATGTATGTTGGAAAGCTATGAAGAAAGCTTCTTCTTGCAAGGAGGAGATATCAGCCTTTCACAACTTGTCACATTGGCAGTGTATCTAACTGACACAATTCTCAGCCAGAATAGCTTTGTGAGAGCTGCAGTTGCAACACATATAGAGGATGCCATATTGAGAAAAGCAATGTTATGGTGTCAAATCAATAGCAATCACAGCCCACCATTCTCAACTAGCCTCAGTTTTTATCTTTTTGGCATATCTGAGTCACTTCCATCAGGGCTGCAGGACACCAGAGATGCCAGTATGTTGGTAAGCGCACAGCATGTACAAAAAGCCCACCTTTGGGCTATTCCAAGGAGGTTGGGGAAAAGGGGTATCCATGGTTCATTGCTGCAGAGAGGCATGATTTCAAGGAGACAATTGAGAAGGTAGTACTGTCTTCAGTTAGAAGGATTAACTGGTCAAGACAACTATGTGGATTCAACCAAATTCCTGCAGTCTGTGTCTATGTGCATGTATGAATGTGGTCTTCCAGAAATATGCATTGGGGGGGGGGGTGTCTGAAAAGGTTTGCAATGAACTTGGATAAATTTGTAACATTTAGCATGCTTACTAAGCTTTAGTTTGGTGAAAATTGCCCCCCTCAAACAAACATAGATCTTTTCCCCATGGCTGAGTTAAAATGATATGTATAATTCCTAGAGGCAACAGAAAACTATACATGAATAAAATTTGCTCTTCTCCTTTGCAGTCTCTTATTTTGCCTGCAGGCACAATGTCGGCAATTGTACGGCATTTATTTATAGCGTACAGTACATATTAAGGACAATGGTGAAATCCTCCAGCCTTTACTCCTTCCTGCCATCAGATGTTACCAGTCCAGAAAAAACATCAAGCAATTGCTTTGGCATAGGATAGAGCTAAGGGACAAAGTGAGTTGTGAAAGATAGCTGGACCTGTGAGTTTAAGTATTTGTCAAGACATCCCCTGTAATTATGTAACTGCAGGTGCATTCAGAGGGAGACTATTGTTGAAATAGCACTTTTTTTGAGAACAGCACTAAACCATCTGCAAACAGAGTCTGGTCATCAGTTGACACATATTTAACCCTAGCTGGAAAAGTGCTATTTCTATGTTCAAAAAGGGCCGGAACAAATATTGACAAGTGAAAAGACTTTACAGTTTTGCCATGAAGGAGCAGAGAATTCTCTTGGAGAAGCTGCTGGTCAGGCTGATCTATCCAGAGACCAGGTGGCTCCAGAAGGATAGTCTGGTTTGAAGGAAGGCCCAGATATTCCCACTGCCCAAAGCAGAGGAAGACAGTAAAGAGAGGTGATGTTGGAGGAAGAAAAGAATATGCACCAGTCTAAAATGACTAATAGGCGCCACATCAATCCTACTCTTCAATTGACTGTGGTACTGATCGAAGGATTGAGGAAATGTGTCTGCTGGTGTCTATGGCAAAGCATAGAACAGAATAAAATGGACAAAAACTAATTATTCTAACTTTAAAGTTCATTGTTATAAATGTAATCTAAATACCAATCTGCAGAATCAGATAGTCCATATCCTCATTAGTGAGGGATGCTGTTAGTCATGTATGTAGACCCAGAGTCAGATTATCCCAGACTCTCCGTGCCACATATAGAAAATGGTGTTGTGTTATAATACTGCAAAGAGAAACGGAAACAGAGAAGTCCATGGAAGGAGGCTGAGTACAAGTCAGATTTTTCACTGTCTCAGCAGACACTGATTAATGTTGGGAATCTCTGAGAAGCTGGAGAAGTCTAGACATTTGACGCAAAGGGCCATATGTCTTGGGAAGCCTTGTATTTCTGCAGAAAGGAACAATTGCCCTCTAATCAAATATCTGCACTGCAGTTTTAAATGTCTATTTTGTGTGTTTTGTAAATCTTATTTTCTTTATCTCACTGGACAAGTTATGGAATTGAGCATTTAATTTCAGTGTCTGTCTATCTATCTATTCAAATATGCAGATTGCAATTCTTGGATGGCTAATTTAGAATTACAACAAAAAGGAATAAAAGCTATAAATATAAAACTGCAAAAACACATTTACAGCATACACTAACACCAAAGTATACTTCGGGCATAGTCATGAAAACGAGAATTTTCTGGTGCCCTGTAATATTTTGAACTCTCTCCAGATCGGAGAGATTTTTTTGTATTTTTGCCTGGAATATTGCCTTTCCTTACAGATTTTTTAAAACTAATTGGCAGCCTAGGAAGGAAAGACTGAAACCTCCAGTTACCATACCTCTATACTAGATGGCTAAGAGGTGGCTCTATTAAAATTATTTAAATGTTTGTATTTTGATTTTTTGAATTTCAAAAAGGTGCATACTATCCCTCTTGTACACTGGAATTAGAAGCTAAATGCCCTGTGAGACATCTTTTAGAAGAGGTGGTGGAAACAGGAGCTATTCAGCTACTACAAAAAAAAAAAAGGGGGGGGGGAATCAGGATGTAAAGACCCAGAGGAATTCTGGAAGAGGTTTGGGTATAGTGCTTCTCATCTTCTCCCTTCATAAATCTCCCCATGCAATCTCTATGCTTTGTTGATGTTGCTGATGATGCTGGAATGTTCTTAGCTCCCGTTGGCTACTTTATGCTGCTGGATATATGTACACATGTGCATGTGGATGCTGTCAGCCCCTTCCCTCTCTTCATCTGCAGGAGAGCTGTGGAAGGTTGCAGATAACATTTCATCCTCTCTTTCAATTAAGCTGGTAGGAACCTCAGGAGTTCTCTTCCTATCCTTTCATCTAGAAGAACAGAGAAAGAAAAATCACACTTTGATATTAACTTTGAGAGAGGAGACAACTGTTAACTATTCAAGTGTCAAAACTCACCTTCTCAGCCCCACTATAGTTTAAGGAGAATGATTAGCAGGAGGTTTTCTCCCTATCAGGTGATATTCAGTAGGAAGATCCAGAAATATCCGCCATTTTCCTTGTCGCCATTTAATATGTTCGGGTAGCACCATCTTCTTCCTTGTTTCTGTAACAGAATAAGATTTGGCTACTGAGGCAGTGCTATTTATGTCAATATATTTTTCGGATCTCTTGGGGAAAGGAGGATTACATATTAATGCAGCTATGAGAAATAACTCCATATCCCTTACTCTAGTCTAGAGAGTGAAAAGCAGCTTCAGGAGCAATTTTGAAAGAAAAATAACAAAAAGTTAAAAGTCTCTGCTAATATCAAACAATTGCTGCTTTGAGAAAAATGGGTAAAATCTGCTTCATTTTTAATAGCACAAACATTTTAAAAATGCATGCTGTATAAATTTTCCATGCCATATGGGGCTCCCATACCTTCTAATCACTGATGTGTGAGTAGATCCCATTAAATTCACATTAGAAAATGCAGGATGACCAGACTAATGAAAATATAAAAAGGTCAGAGAGGAGCTAAATTTTGAGCAAAGTTGATTGGCTGGAAAAGGTTGCCAATGGAATGATCAGGCCAGGGGGGGTTACCTGACCAATGAATGGGCTTTTACCTTCCTGTCAATTTGAGTATCCTGCAAAATAGTGCTAAAAGGAGAACAGAACTCTATGCCTACAAGGAGAGAAACCTCTCCTTCCTACCCACCCCTCAATGTTCAAATGATCTCCATCACTGCTGTGATTTTTAAACATGTATTGATTAGATTTATATCTTATCTACCCTGCTTTGTAGCATTATTCCCCTAACAATCCTATGGAATACATTGGGCTGGAAGTGATGGGTCCCAAATCACCCAGTGAGAGTCTCACTTTGGTGAGAGAGGGGCTAGAACAGGGGTCCCCAACCCCCCGGTCCATGGACCAGTATCAGGCCGCGGCATACCAGCAACCGGTCCGCACAAACAAGCAACGCCCCATCCACGAGATGCAGGCAGTACACAAAAACATGTACCCTCCGGTCCGCGGAAAAACCTCTCTCCACGTAATCGGTCCCTGGTGCCTAAAAGGTTGGGGACCTTTGGGCTAGAATCTGTTTCCCCAATGCCACTCCTCAACACTATAACTAGTATGTCACACAGGCTCTTAGAATATGATGATTTCAAGTGGTACATGCATTTGTTCAAAACTCAAAGTACTGTATAACCACTTATTTATTCTATAAATCTTCTATCTCTGCTCTCTCCCTATATTCCATCCCTTTCCAGCTGTTGGCTGATACTTTCTGATAGTTATTCCTGCAATCTGTATTCTTCTACTATATGCTTGTCTTAATCTTTGTGTTTGCTTCAGTACTTCTTTTTGCTCACTTCCATCTACTTACATGTATGCATGCCTGCACACACTGTGTGTGTGTAAAAGTTCAGTATATAAAATACAGATAGTCCTCGATTTACAAACACAAGCCTAATTAGCAAGACAGTTGTTAAGTGAGTTTTGCCTCATTGTATGACCTTTCCACAGTTTTTAAGTAAATCACTGCAGTATAATTAATTTAGTAACATGGTTGTTAAGTGAATCTAGCTTCCCATTGACTTTGCTTGTCAGAAGGTTGCAAAAGGGGATCACTGCAACCGTCATAAATACGTGTCAGTTGCCAAGTTTACAAATTTTGATTATGTGACCACAGGGATGCTATAACAGTCTTAAATATAAAAAACAGTCACAAGTCACTTTTTCAGTGCCATTGTAACTTAAAACAACCACTAAACAAATAGTTATAAGGTGAGGATTTACCTGTACTGAGTTTCAAAGAAGTGATAAAATAAAAAATAACACAAATGGGGGTGTGATAAAGGGAAAATTTAAAAAGGTGACAAAAACAAACAAAAAATACATAAAGAAATACTATAGAAAGAGGAACATCTGATTTTTTTCAGTAGAGATACAAATAGGAACCTAGAAATCTGGGAAAAGATTTCTTAACCTGTCTTTAAATCAAATTGTTTACACACAGGAGATCAACAGCAGAAAACCCCCTTGCTGTGGACAGTATTCTCCTCAGTTCACCAGCTCTTAAGTTGATCAATGATCATATTCAGCTTGTTGTAGGTTTTGAACTGCTAAAAATGAAGTGGGTCTCTTGCAGTCCCCTGCCAGTAGTAGATTACCTCACACAGACTGCAAGTCATCATCCCTGATCCAAATCCTTTAAAAATTATGATTGCCATGGTACCAAGGAATGGCTTGGCTCGCCACATATCCTGTTTGACTTTGATTGTCCCAGTTTTGCACTCTGATTGTTCTAGCTTGTATATAAAAAAACAAAACAAAACAAAACATTCAATGGTGAAAAAAGCAAGGTTCTACATTTAGGCAAGAAAAACCAAATGTACAGGTATAGTATAGGGGGTACCTTGCTCAATAGCAGTAACTGTGAGAGGGACCTCGGAGTCCTAGTGGACAATCACTTAAATATGAGCCAGCAGTGTGCTGCAGCTGCCAAAAAGGCCAACACAGTGCTAGGCTGCATTAACAGAGGGATAGAATCAAAATCACGTGAAGTATTAATACCACTTTACAATGTCTTGGTAAGGCCACACTTGGAATACTGCATCCAGTTTTGGTCACCACGATGTAAAAAAGACGTTGAGACTCTAGAAAGAGTACAGAGAAGAGCAACAAAGATGATTAGGGGACTGGAGGCTAAAGCATATAAGGAACGGCTGCTGGAATTGGGTATGTCTAGTTTAATGAAGAGAAGGACGAGGGGGGACATGATGGCTGTGTTCCAATATCTCAGGGGCTGCCACAAAGAAGAGGGAGCGAAGCTATTTTCCAAGGCGCCTGAAAGCAGGACAAGAAGCAACGGATGGAAACTAATCAAGGAGAGAAGCAACCTAGAACTAAGGAGAAACTTCCTGACAGTTAGAACAATTAACCAGTGGAACAACCTGCCTCCAGAAGCAGTGAATGCTCCAACACTGGAAGTTTTTAAGAAGAGACTGGACAGCCATTTGTCTGAAATGGTATAGGGTTTCCTGCCTGAGCAGGGGTTGGACTAGATGACCTCCAAGGTCCCTTCCAACTTTATATTATTATTATTATTATTATTATTATTATTATTATTATTATTATTATTATTATTATTATTATTATTATTATTATTATATTATTATATTATTATTATTATTATTATTATTATTATTAAAGCAGGGCTAGGGATCTGGTCCCACTTTCTTTCCTCTTCTCTTGACTTTCAAGATCAATTTATTCTGCTTTTCCATTACTCTGAGGAGAAACAGGTGAAAATGCTTGATATTTAGATTCCCTGAAAGGCCTTGAGTTCGCTTGATACGAACTGTGACCAGTTTTCTGAGAATATTGTACAATATCAGCTAATCTGTAAGAGTCAAAATGACACTGTAGTTTACGACTACCTGAAATCTTGTATATAAACAGAGTATGTTTGCCAAAAATTAGAATAGCAATCTACATTTATAAGGCAGACTTTCTCCTGCCTTTAGATTTTTTTAACCTTTCTCCAATATTGACACAGCATTTTATGGAAATGCAAGTCTCCTTTTGTTGCTTGTCCTTCAGAGAGTGGAAATAACACAACAATCCCATCCCCAATATTACACTCATCCCTCTTTGAGTATGAGGATATAGTTTACCACTTCATGTTTCATCTCACACTACCCATCATCCATATTCCCAATGATCTGTAAAGCTTTAGTCTGCATGTTCTCCCATTTCCCTTCCTTACGATAAAATTTAGGTTGTTATCAGCTCTGTTTTCCTACCAAACTCTTATCACTGGATTTATAGAGGAAGACACTGCTTAAAGAATTTGCCACTCAGAAATATTTACCCAGGTAGCTCAATGTACACATCATAATCCACAACCTCTAAAGCCTCTTTAGGGAACTCAGCAGTGCTTTCCGGGTTTATGATCTAATTTTACTTGCAGTGTCCTCCCAAACATCACAACCTACGGTTCTTTTATACTCTTTGAAGTATCCTTCCCATCCAGATAAGGCTCTCTAGCATACGTGAGAGGCTGCTGGTGTTATAACAATGCAACTCCTAGTGTTCTCTCTGAGGCACCCCTTGGAGACACAAATTGTTCCCCTAGACTCCACAACCAGAGTGCAGTGATCTTGAATATTCTGTCTTTAACCTTACTCTATTGCTTGCCAATGATTTTCTGACTGTTCCCATTCAGTTTCCCTTGTGTCGGTTGTTGTGTTCACTGTAGTTTGCAAAATTTTGCCAGGTCGTTTAACATTTCAAGGAGCCTCTGGCTGCCTGTCACATTCCCTCGTCTCAGCATCTCTTAGGTTCTTTCAGCTTCTATTTGGTCAGATGAGAAGCCCTCCACTGTCAGCAGATATGCAGTATAAAACATCTAACCACGGGAGATGCTATCAGGATTCCATTTTCTATTCTGTTTCCTGCAACTGCTAAAAAAAATTAAAATAAAAACAAACAACTCTTAGTCATGGTCCCTGATTGCATCTATGACATTTCCTTGTTCAATAGTGCAAGATGTCTGTCACCTGCATTTTTTTTTTTAATGCCGGCAATGTGCTCCTGCTCTTCCATTTACATTTGAACACTTCAGAAGCTGGGCTAATGCCTGCTGGCAAATGTAGCTATTGTCATCGGGCAAAGGCTGCAGCAATATTGGTAAAGTAGCTTCACTCCTTAATGCTTGCACGCAGACTTCCTTTCCAATGACCTCCTAACATGGGGATGTTAGGGGTGATCAGATTTGGCAGGTGGAACAGGATTGAACGGGTCCTTCCTCCTTCCAAGTTTATGCTGTATTGAATGGGCCCTTTCTCCTTACAAGTATATACGGTAGATGTTTGTAATTGAGTACAAGAGTAATGAAAGACCTTCTTTTATGCTTTCAGTGAAGGTAAGTAGCAGGTCCAGTGTATATCTACTTGCTCTCGTCCCGGCATGTCATTTGGCCGATGGCTGCAGTTTTGGAGCTGATGAGAAAATTATCCTGTTAATAAAAAAACTATGCTTCAGAATTCTCCATCTTTTGGAGCACTGACTACCAAGCATTTTGGATCAGGTGGAGAAGCCTGTTGTGCAAGTGGACATGATGGGCTTTTGACGTAACCCCTGCTGCCTGTACAAAGCCTTCATCATTATGGTCAGCATTGAGAACTAGGTTACTATTTACCATGCCAAGAAAGTTGGACCTGGATTAAGGACAAACATATTGGGTAACTTGGTTACCAATACTCATCTCCCTCACAGTGACTCTAGGCGGCATGTAATAAAACTAGGAGTTAAAACATGTTACAAACCCATTAAAATAATAACAGTACGTAAAACAAGACCATGAGAGGGAAGATGTTATATCGAATATAACCAGCATGCAGGCTTTCTATTAGATGTAACATCAGTTTATTTGGGTAATGAAGCCTTTCTCTGTCTCCTGGATTTCAATTCCCTTTATTCCCAGGGATTGGGGACAACAAATATAACCCCCAAATCTGGCATGACTAGAATACTAGTGAGGACCCTTAATGTGCAAACATTCTGAATTAAGCAGGTTTTGAGCCTGAAATAATTGTCTCAAACTAAAAACAGCCGTCTGAAGGGTCTCCAGGAACGCCAAAATCTATTCTGGACTCAAAATGTTTTGCCCACCCTCAGTGAGGAGTCATGTGAGTTCAGCAGGGAATAACACTCTTCAAGAGGTCATCACTCGGCTTAGCAGTAGTGGACAATTTCGGTCCAGTCTCCAACCTTTCCTTTTTGGCTTATAGCTTATAAAGGCTTATACTCCAAAGGGCCCTGGAGAAGGCAGATTCCATTGCAGCTCTGCTCCATGAAATCCAATAGCCTCCTAACCTTTTATCCTTCCTAAGAACATTAAAATCTAGCTCCTCTCCTAAATAAAGTGGGAAGTCAGGATGGGTTGAGAATGTGGGTTTCATCAGGATAATGCAATTGTGGCACCGGGTTTTTCTGGTTTTTAGCTTTATCGTTTTATTGCTCTTTGTTTTATGATTTTTTATATTGTTTTATTGATAGTGAGCTGCCCAAAGTTGATTCTAAAATGGGCAGCTACAGAAATGTTTAAATAAGTAAATAAACTGGACCCTTTACAGTTGGGTTTAAGGTCAGGATGTAGTAGCAGGGCAGTATTGCCTATACATATGGATGACCTCTGCTGCTAGGAATATCCATCCTGGCTCTCCTTGATCCCTCACTTGCTTTGGGTATCCTTCTGTGTTGGCTGAGGGCGCCAGGACTAGGGGGGGGGGGAATAATTCTTCAGTGGTTCTCTGACCTCCAGATTTCAGTCAGTATTAGTAGTTTGGGAAAGGTCCAGCCCTAGGCTTCTGCTTTGTGGGACGACACAGAGATTAATTCTCTTTCCACTTCTCTATAAGATTTACATGAAACCAGTGGGCAAGATAATCTATTGGCATGGGGTCAAAATAATCAATATAGCTCTTATACCTTACATATCTCTGCTCTGGGTTATCCAAATGATCCCATCAAGGTACATTCCCAGTGCCTGGATGGGGTATGGATCTGGACAGGGAAGAACTAGCTGAAAGAGAATGTGCGGCTCAGGGTTTTAGGGCCCCTCATATCTAGTGATTTTCCATCTTTGCCTCAGGCAGAGTTGGTGCACACTCTGGGACTCCTCTTAGATTTGCATCTTGAGGAGCAGGTGGCAGTTGTGGCTGGGAGAGCCTTTGTATAAATATTTCATGTGCACATAGTTATGCCTCTTCTTAGATCATGAAGCACCACTCACAGTCACTCAAACCTTAGTCACCATCCGATTGGATTACTGCAACATACTACAACACGCTGTATATGGGGCTACTGTTGAAAATCTTTCAGAGCTTCAGCTTGTCCAGAATGCAACCACAGTTTTGGGTATACCAAAGTACACCCACATAACACCTTTGCTATGTGAACTATGCTAGTTCTCAGTAGACTTCCAGGTGCAATTCAAGGTGTTGGTCATCACCTATGTAGCATGGGGCCTTATTGTTTGTGAGACTGCCTATCTGCAATGCAAAGGCATGCTCTTGTGTACGTCCCTTCAGTAAAGTAGTAAAATTGTCACCTGGTGCGCCCTTGGATGATGTCTTGTCTGTCATGGTGTCTATCTTATAGAACAGCATCCTCTCAAAGATATTATAGACAGCTCCAAACCTGCTGGCTTTCAAGAGGTCCATGAAGATCTGACTTTTCTCCAAAGCATTGAGGCCAGGATGTTAATAGAGTTTGGGAGTAGGTGTAGGTGATATGCTTGAATTAGATGTTTATAAGAGCCTCGACTCAGTTTTTTTTCTTAATTAGTTTGAACAATTATGGTTTTTATCTTTTTCATTGCCCATTGTTAGATGGCTGGCCCTATAAATTGGTTAAATAAATACATACTCCAAGGCACAAAAAAGGACATCACATAACAATAAACAAATAAATATGTTTTATAATAAACAACAAACAAATGTAAATGTACCCCCACAACATAATAGAACGATGAATCAGGAACCTTCATTCAACTGGGCTTGGTAGTCTTGAAGGCTTTTCTCAAGGTGAGCAGAATTGAGCCTGTTGCACATTGAGAGGAGATTATAAATTGTATATAAAATTTGTACTGGTTACTACTAAAAATGGGTGGTTAATAAAGCATATTATACTATTTAATTATTTAAATAATTATTTACAAGCTCCAGTTATCCAAATTAGTACCACTACTTGAGTGCTTTTCTAAGGATCTTGGCATCTTCTCTCACAAGCTCGATCAGAGGTGAATTGGGATATTTGGTAACTAAGTGATTTGAAAATACGTTCTTCCTTCTAGGTGTTAATGTCTCGGCCAATCAGGATGAAGAGACACACCATGAAACCTTCCAGATGCAAATTGACAAAGAAACCAAGAAGTGCATTTTCCATTCCAACACAGGCAACTACTGGACCTTGGTGGCGCATGGAGGGATTCAAGCCACGGCTACTGAAATGTGAGTTGTGCTGTGTCTTCATTTTGCTGGTAGGTCCCTAAAGCAGGGATCAATAACCTATGCTCGGTGGACTGAATATGGTTCAAAAGAAATATATTTCCATGTCTGTCTGTGAGGCAGACATCACTATGGATTACTCACCACCTCCTTAGGCAGCCATTTTGGTGATGGCAACAGCAAGCAAAGCACCTAGCCTCCAGCGGTAACATGGTCTCTAGCCTCTAAGCATAAGAAGATTGCATAGTCTTGCCCTAAAGTAATCAGGATTTCAGAAGTGAGTCCATTGTGTGTACCAGACATCGTAATGAAGAACTAATTTGGGGGAGAAATGGGCACCAGGTTTAGCAAAGAGCTACTCTAGGTTTTCATCAAAACAACAAAAACAACGCTGCACCATCACAAAGCAGATTCTGTCTCTTTTTTGCAGACCGATAGAGTAACTGTGCCTGTGCAAAAGGAGGGAAGCTTGTGCCATGATGGCAAGATGCTGCTTTTGGCATCTGCTCCCCCATTTATCTTCCTCTGCAGAGTTTGCATTTAGACAATTGCTGTTTCTCAAGAACATGTCCCTTCCTCCTTCAGCAGCAACTGTTCTAATACAGTCTCTGTGCTTCTCTCCCTCCCCTCCCCTGCCCAAACCAGTAACTTTGGCAAACGTGTAACAGTGGAATAGGCTGAAAGACGTCCTATGGAAATGACTCCATCTCTTTGAAAACACACACACACACACACACACACACCTCATGTGAGAATCCAGGGTTGGACATTTGGATGGTGTGGGTGTTTTTAAAAAGTTATTCCTGTACGAAACGTTCATCTGCTTCTATACAAATAACAGCCAGTCAGTTGGTGGAAGGTTAAAATAGTTCAACTGCTTGATCAGAACTAATTTCATAATTCTCTTCTGCAGAATCTAATTTCATATATTCTGCATTGGTCTACATTGATTTTACTGTTTGTTTGTTTGTATGCTTGATTAATTGATGGTTGTGAGCCACAGAGTCATTGAAGGTTGGGCATCTTATAAGTTTAATAAATTGTTAAATTTATTATAGTTTGTTGCACAGTCAGCCAGATATTCAGACTGGATTTGGCATTTTTATCCATCTATTGAGTCCTTCCCAAGGACCTGGGATAGGCAGGTGTTGCTGTTTTGATGGTGTTAAAGATATAGCAGAATTTAAGTTGTTCCAAGAAAAGCTGCCTTTTGTGTAATTTTTGAGTAATGGTGATTTCGTCAATGGTGGTATTCAAGTGGTGATCCAATGGTTTTGGATCGATCACTATTGGTACTATCATTGCTTTCTTTTGCCACAGTTGTTCTACTTCTATTTGTGGGTCTTGGTATTTTGTGACTTTTCCCAGTTCTTTCTCTTCTCTTCTGCTGTCTCCAGGTACTGCCACATCCACTATCCAGACTTTCTTGTCTTTCTTGTCAAAAATTGTTAAGTCCGGGGTGTTTTTTATTGTTATTATTATTTTACTGAAATGTTTTCTCAGTAGCTTGAGAACTTTTAATAGTAGGATTGGAGAATCTGCCGATGGCATCTTTGGACCACATAACCAAATATGTGGAAGATCTGGGATGCTGAGAAATTAAAAGCACCCTCAAGAGAGGGAGAATGGGATTAGGGTTGCAGTGAAGGGAGTCAGCCTTTCCCCTTATAATTTCCTGGTTAAAAAAAAAAATCCCTTTCAGAAGCGGCTGTTTGTTCAGTAGAAATCCATGTGGGTATTTGAATATATTTCTCTTACTTTCTCCATTCCCTGGGGCAAATAATATTTTCAGGAAGATAATTTAGTTCGGGAAAACAACATGAAGGAAAAGAATAACATCTTTTCTCAGCGTCCTCGTTTCAATACAATAAAGAACAAGCACCACCTTCTTGGTTGTTTTTAGCTGTTTTTAATTTTAGAATCTGGGCGATCCAACAACAGCTTCTCTGCCTTCTCCTCCTCCAACTGCGCCCTTACTTCCCCTTTAACATGTGACACTTCTTCTAAGCAAGAACATTTAAGAACTTTCTAATCCAGGCAAGCATGAGCTCCAGGCTGCAGGCTATAACTGGACAAAAGTAGATTAGATTAAAATTAGAATATTTAACAGCGAGTGGGATTAACTCTTGGAAACATATATGTAGACGCTAAAGAATTTCCCCCCCTATTCTTCTTCAATGACTTGAACCTCTATTCAAAGACTAGGGCTGGATAAGACTTGGCAATGAAATGAAGCACTGAAATTCCCTGAAGTTCCTTATAGAGACTTGTCACATCTAGGAAAATCCTATTTCGGCCCCTGAAAATAGCCTGGATGCTTTTATGCTACAATTCAATGGAATCATGCCAAAGAAAAAAGAAAATAGTCAGCAATATGTGTCATCTCAAGCCCCTGCTTTGGGTGGAATGTGCATTACAAATGTGTTTCCTGACCTTCATTTTTCATTTAGTAAGGCAAATTCCCCACCCCACATACCTTCTTTCAATCTGTGGACTGTGTACTGTAGTGGAGAATGTAGAATGTAGAATGGAATGGAATACAATGGAATACAATGGAATACAATGGAATACAATGGAATACAATGGAATAGAATAGAATAGAATAGAATAGAATAGAATAGAATAGAATAGAATAGAATAGAATAGAATAGAATAGAATAGAATAGAATAGAATAGAATAGAATAGAATAGAATAGTCCACAGGAACAACTTGCAAAGCCAATGAGTTAAGGTAGGGTAATAATGCATCCAAACCTTCAGGAAACAGTTGCAATAGAACATGATAAACCTTTGTAAATACTAGCAGATGGGCAATACACTCCAACATACAATTTTTACAAATGTATCAAGATTCCATAAATCTCCGTCCCATGTTTTGTGGAGTTTTGTGGGTGTATTGTATGTTGGATTTATATGTGTAATAAATGTCTAATAGGCCAGAAAGAACAAAATCTTTGGAAGGAATGAATAGTTCCTACTTTCTGATTCTCCCATCAATCCTTTCTGCTCTTCCTTTCTGCTTTGGTTTCCTCAGATCCGCCAGCACTATGTTCGACCTTGAATGGCGGGGTCACCGTGTTGCCCTTAAAGCTAACAATGGCAAATACATCTGTACCAAGAAGAATGGGCAACTGGCAGCTGTCAGTGACAGAGTGGGTGAGTCTTATCTCTGGTTCCTGAAGAGAAAACTCCCTGTGGGCTTTATTTCAAAAGCTCAGTCCTTTCAAATAAAATAAAAATAAAAATAAAAATAGGAAGCCACTATGAGAAATCTGTTGTCTTTTGGATATTGAAGGACCACAGCATCTCTGACAATTGCCATGCTGACTGGACTTTTAGTAGAAGGTGGGTTAGTCAAATTCATTCATTTTCTACTGCTTTCATATGGCTTTGAAAGACAAATAATCCAACCAAATCCAGATATAAAATATTTAACACAGTTGCATTGCTTTGTGGAATGTAGAAGATGGTGAAACAGAATAAAGCCAGATGAGCCTAGCAATATCTGAAAGTATGGCTGAAGTTTCCATATAGCTCTAATTAGTCGCCAAAAGAAAGAGTATAAATCTGGAACCCTCCAAATACGTTGGACTACCCTCTCATTAACTGTCTCTCTGTCTGCAAACAATAAGCTTTGGGGCTTATAGAAATCAGGAGAGACTGGAGAGAGCTGGAATAAATCTTGAAAAGTCTTGGTGTGTAATAGTGGAGAGCTAGATAGAGAATTGATGTAAACTGAAGTTTCCAAGGAAATTGGAAGAAACCCACTCTGTTTCTAGAGATGCTGGCCTGGGTTCAGCAGTATGCTGAGCATTATGTTATATCATTATTTTGAGTTAAACATGTTATGTGAATCTGGGTAATAGTGGCATCATGAACCAAGCATGGTTAAGCACCACGGGCTTAGCAATTATGGGAACCTTATCATTGAGTTGGTGGACCCTGGGCAGCCAGTTCTGAAGCCATAGTTAGCAAAGCAGATGTTTAAGGAAACAGGAAAACCAAAAGAGACTTATCTGCTCAATGTGGGCTGACAAGAGGACATTGTTGTATTCTTGAGCTGACTCTAGAACACTCTTGAGCTCTTATATTGGTAAATAATTATACATCCTGTATGTGAAAACAATTTTAGCTAACAAGAGAATACTAAAGCAAGACTTATTTAGTCTTAGAATTAAGGGACTATTATATTTGGATTACCTAAGCATGGAAAGAAGCGGGATTCTTCAACATTTCTAGAATTTTGGCAGATGCAGGGAACTTGTAGAAGTAGGACTATAAAAGGAGCCCCAACTTCATAGCCCTACTTAAAATCTTCCCTTCTGCTTGCCAAATATCTACATGAACAAGTTCTTAGAAATAGGCATTTGTAAGGGAGCAACCTTGAATTCATTTTTAGATTCCTAATTCTTCAGGGTTATGGTAGTCTCATTAACCTCAGAATGCATTGAGTTACAGTTGTTGCCACAGGGAAAGATGAAGAATTTGTTCTCAAGCTGATCAACCGACCCATTCTAGTTCTTCGTGGGGCCCATGGCTTTGTTTGTTACCATCGCAACTCCAACTTGTTGGATGCCAACCGTTCCATCTACGATGTCTTCCACCTCAATTTCAGTGATGGTGCTTACCAGATCAAAGGTAATTAGTTATCTGCAAACTGGGTGGTTGGAAGAGAGAAGGAGCTGGGGAACATTTTTCATTCACACAGTGAATTAATTTGGATCACATGTCAGAGGAATGCTATACACAAAACTCAGTGGGCCACTTCCTGCATGTGAGTGTAAACTGGTATATACTCAAAGGCTGCTTAGTGTTAATGCTTTGAAGTTCCCATATGCAATCATATGCAAACATATCCATTTTGTTGACTACAATTCATCCTCATTCTATATAATAATAGTTAATTAAATATTCTAAGTGTATGTTCTGTAAACAAAACACAGTAGTCCTTGACTTAAAACAATTCGTTTAGTGATTGTTTGAAGTTACAACAGCACTGAAAAAAGTGATTTGTGATCATTTTTCACGCTTACGACCACTGCAGCATCCCCACTGGCATATGATCAAAATTCAGACATTTGGCAAATTACTCCTATTTATGACAGTTGAGGTGTCCTGGGGTCATGTGATTCCCTTTTGCAACCTTCTGACAAGCAAAGTCAATGGGGAAGCCAGATTCACTTAATAACCACGTTAGTAATTTAATAACTGCAGTGGTTCACTTAACTATGGCAAGAACAGTTGTAAAATGGGACAAATTGACTTAACAAATGTCTCACTTTGCAACAGAAATTTTGGGGCCTATTGTGGTTGTAAGTCGAGGACCACCTGTAGTACCGTCCACAAGAAAGAATTATTGTTGCCTTTGATTCCAAGGTTTATACAAGTGGAGAAATAGACTTTAAGAAAAAGGCCTAATGTAAACTGAATATGATCAACAGTCAAAGGCTACAGACTGTTGAAGAAAGAAAATTAAAACTGGAAGGGAAACAGCTATAATGGACAGTTTAAGAGCATCACAGCATTTTAAAAAATTAATATAGAACAATCTTATATAGAATCTTTAGAATCCATCAGCTAATTTCACACAATAGATTAAATTATTGAAAGTTATCCAAGTCACAAGGGAACCTCACATCTGACTTGCCATATGGAGCTATCTCTGGGTTATCATAGTTAGTTGCTGTGCTGCTGTTGGTAGACACGAAATAGATTTAGAACATTTCCTCCTTGCTCCAACTGTTCCATCATCTCTACCCTCTACTCCATATGAGGAAAAGAAGATACTGATTCACAAAAGAACCCAAAACTGCACATGCTCATTTTTCTTTCTGGATGCTTATTGGGAAATAATTATGGTGATAGGAATCAAATCTCCCTGTATTGAGGAAGATGGTGACCAAGTGAGAGTGTCTTGTGTGTTCTGTCTTCCAGGTACCACCTGGGATGGGCAACTCCTTGTTCTCTTATCTTGTTTCTCTCTACCATAACCAGCTATGGGCAGCTGTCCAACTAGAAGACATTTAAAGAGAGGACTAGCCCTGGCAAAGGATGCATATGCCAGTGTTTTAATTAGGGAGCCTGGGGCTTCATGTTACTTTTTAACATGGCTTTTGTTTTCTCTTCTCCTAATATGTCCTTGCATATGGTGGAACTATCTGCACTCTAGATTCTTGAGTGTGTTGGTTGTTGAATGAGCAAACTGGACAAATGTTGTCTCTTTTAGAGTTCCCCCCACTCTAAAGAACCCTCATAATCAACTCATCATCCTGGCACAAGTGCTCATTTTCATACTTCAATCATCACTTTACAAAGTTTGAACATGCTGGCCCATTATGGCTTCTGACTTGTGTGTGTTTATCAGGGAAACATGCTTATCAGGGAAACATCCAAGCAAGTGTTTAGAATGAATAAGCACAAGTGGCTCCATTGTATGCGCCCTCCAATGACTTGTGCCTCTTTGGTGCTCCTAGGCCTCAGTGACAGGTTCTGGTACGTGGCTAGCAATGGCACCGTGTGCAGTGATGGCGAGACATCTGAGGACTTCTTCTTTGAGTTTCGCGAGTGCAGCCGAGTGGCCATTAAAGGGAAGAATGGCAAATACCTACGAGGAGACCCAGCTGGAACCCTGCGGGCTGATGCCGATACCCTAAACTGTGCAACATTTTGGGAGTACTGAGCCCCTCCACAGGGCTTGAGATGCTCCAGGGCCCAGCCTGGTGCCCAAGCCTGGACACTGAGTGGTATATGAGGGGAAGGTGAGTTCTGGCACCTGGACTCAAGGGGCCTTACACTTCCATACCCTGCAAGGAAAAAGGTGGATCAGGATAGAGGAACCTCTTCACCTAGGGCAGGGGTGTCAAACTCGCAATGTCATGTGACGTGTCGCGATGTATCGTGACTTTTTTTCCATTGCCGGCAATGGGGTGGGCGCGGTTTCGGCATGACGCACCTGGCCCGCGGGCCGGCAGTTTGACACCCGACCTAGGGTTTTTGTTTTGTTTTGTTTTGGTCTTCCTTGCCTAAGTAGAAGTGACACACTAGTAAGGCTCATAGAAGGAGGTTATTGTACTATGTCAGACTAAGTTACAGAGGTTGTATTTCCCTTCCAGCATCCCTAGGGCATCCTTGTTTATCTGACCTTACAAGGCATCTGATGTAGGTATGTCAACATTCCAGAAAACGTGGGTATGCAAAACAGAGGAGACAGGATAGTTTCAGGATTCTTTGCAAATGTGGAAAGTCAGTTCCTTCTAGCTGGATGCAATAACTGAGGACACAGGATAGGTGTGCTCCCAATTTCCAACATAATGAAGGCTATGTAGTTATTTGGCCCTTAAAATCTGCCCCTTTAAAGCTAAGTAGCAATAGGCCCAGGACATTCCTATACTCTGCTCTTGCCAGTTTCCAGCCAAGGCCTGCAGTTTGCTTAATATACCCTGTATTTCCCAGATTACTTTTGTTTCTAGGAGCAGCTTTTTTGAATCAAGCCCTTCCCACATTTAATATCCTGGCTCAGATGTTGTAGCCCAAAAGCAGAAGGAATCTGGTAGTGTGTGGCTGTTTTTGTCTCAGCCAAAACATCACAGGGTGGTATTGTGAGGAAAAATGGAGAGCACACTATGTACAGTATACCCTCTTGAGCTGCTGTTACAAAAAGTGGAATAAAAAATCTGATGAAATAAAGGCAATAAATGCATAAAATGTACTCTACATGCTGGAGATATAGTTTAGAAGCTAATGTACTCAGGAATGCCTGGCAGGAGGAGAATGAGGGGGTCCAGCTGTTGTGAGATTTTTAATAAAATAAAATACTGGGCTAAGACAAGAAGGGGAGTAAACTTGAATTTTGGGTGGACTTGCAAAATATCAACTAAGATTTAAAAGGAGAAAAATTAGTGATGGATGATCTTTGTATATGAAGAATGAGGAGGGGCTGGGAAATTCTTGCCTGAGATAGGATTAATTTTGCAGTCAAGAGTTTCCCTTCAGGAAATTTTCACAAGGCCCAGGACTGTCCAGTTATTGAAGCAGCCTCTCTTCTACTCCACTCTCCTTCCATATTTGACATCCCTTCCGCAAATAACCCAAAAAGGAAGGATGTTGGCTCAATGGAGTTTCCTGCTCCAACAGCTGTCATGCAAGACCATTGTCTATGAGATCTTTACAGACATGGCTTCACTAGTTTCTCCTACCTAATGGAATGGGTCTGCTTCCATAACACTGGAAAAAGCAAAGGTCTTTCTTTAGAAGGAGAACAGAAGCTAAGTAAGTTTTAGCTGCAAGTTTTGTGCTGTTTCAGAATTCACAGCATGCTGCCATTTTTTCCACCCCCTTTCTCTGTTCATACTCTTAAAATAGTGTACAGCAATTGTAAAGCAACACTATTGCTATATAGTGCAGGCAAAACAGGAAATCTTCCTGTGGAAGCAGCCTTTCTATTCCCCCCCACCTCACTTCCTCCCCCCCCCCATCCACTGGAAATGGAGAGACTCTCATTATCCAAAGGTAACAAACAGGCAGCAGTATGGATACTAGATCAATGAGTATTTCAGGTTTGTAGCCCAAAAGGTTTTACTTGCATCTGAGAACGAAACTAGTATTTACTTCTTCAATGTAGAGTCATTAAAAACACATCTGCTCAAAACCAGAAAAATTAAACTGTAATAAAGATGAACAAAACTACAGAGGTTTGTAAAAAGATGTAGACTCATAAAACAGAATAGTTAATTCAGTCTCATGTAGACTTGTACTCTATATTGTGGATGCAAGGTGGTAGGGTGGATGTGGTAGAAGAGGCAGCCTATAGATTTTTAAAAGAAATAAATATAGGTTGTGCTCACTTAACAACCCTAATTGGGGCCAGCAACTCTGCCGTTAAGCAAAGCAATTGCTAAGTGGGAAGCCGGATGACCACGGTTGTGATTTCTGGCTGGAAACAGACAGGACTACACGGTAAAACACAGTTTTACACCTTCAACTGTCGCTTGCCTCCTAACCACTCCCCTGCCCTTTGGAATGCTCCACTGCCTGCTTACTGTTTTGTACACATAGAAAGCAATGCGATTGTGGCACAGCCTGGGGCGGGGAGCTATGGAAACAGCTTACAGTACTCTCTTGACATCTCTCTAATCTCTCCGCTTTGTGAGGAGAATGGAGAGAAAAAGAACCAAGTGATTTTTGTAGGCACTGTCTCCTACAAGTAAGCTCAAGAGAGCTTACTCTCTTGAAATCTCTCCAATCTCTTCTCTAGGAGAGATACCCTACCTTGCTTTATTTCCTCTCCCTCCTCCCAAGAGAGATTGGAGAGAAAGAGATTTCAAGAGAGTACTGTAAACTGTGTAGCACGTTTGTGGCTCCCAGCCCCAGGCTGCCAGTGTGATCACATTGCTTTCAGTGTATGGAACAGCAAACAGCTTATTGTCTTGCAATCCCTTCCTCTCTGATATCTGTTTTGCAAAGGGGAATAAAAGAGGGAAAAAAATACAGGTCACATACAGGACAGCACATACTGCCTGTAATGCCAATATTGTGACAGGGATACTATGAAGGTTGTTATGGTTGTAAATTAGTCATACAATTATTATTTTTTGACTGGTATTTTATTTCCATGGTAACAGCGAAGGTCACTGATTGAGTGGTCAATAAGCAAGGACTATCTGTATAATTCCTGGGCATTCCTTGTTTCTAGTTTGAAGGTTTTCTTACACACCTGATTTACAAGCTTACACAGTGTAAAGCAACAGAACCTTCTATGTAAACATTTAACCCAGTCTAATCCATGCTTTTTTGCTGGTATTATTATCAACCAGATCTGGTTCTAATAGACCTGAGAAGGAGTTCCTGAACACTTAGCCAAAGCATTTATTGTACCAGTCACCTCAGTGCACATACACGTTTGTACAGAGAAGGGAAAAAAAATACCCATGGCAGTTACGCAGATGCTACGAAGTCAGGGCATAGAGGGAGGTGTGATCTGGAGCACAAAGGGCAGCACAGCCCCTGTGGCCTTGGGCTCTGTGCTTCCCAGGACTTTGACCCAACTTGACTATTCAGTTGGCGCAGTTTACTCAACGCGTCTCACTTTACCCCTTGTGAAGGCTGGATAGATTTGGCTTACCCATTGGTTATTCAGTAAAGTGAACGTTCTGGATCTACATAGCATTCTGAACTACAAATTAGCCATATTGGGTGAGCTCACATACAGTAGCAGGTTTTAAACTACAATTAGCTAGAGCAGAATGCAGCCTTGCACACAAAGTTTGGGCAGAAAAACGCTCTGCTGCATGGTGTCTCGGTTCCAGCATTTGTCTGGAGGGCAGCTGTGTGCTCCAGCGAGAGCTGCCATTTAAGTTTTCCACAGGGCCCCATAACCAGGCTCCATCATGGGGAATAAGATGGCCTCTCTCAAGTACCTGACAATAATTCAGGCAAGTAAGCAAAGCGGTCCCTGGAGCCAGGAAGAAACCACCTGCCTTAGAATGCAGCTGCCACTTCTGAGAGAGAGAGAGAGAGAGAGAGAGAGAGAAAGGGAGGGAGAGAGAATGAATATATGGAATAATTCATTGTCCTCCTGCCTCTCGTTCAAAAGTCATATTGGGGCAATGCTTTTATTGGGCCCAACGCAAAGGTCGCTAATCCACGCAGGCTTTGGAAATTTCCCGATCTTTCTGGGAAAAGGTTACACGCAGTTGGTCGGGGGAAAGGGAAAAAAATGATTGGCTGATTTAGGGTTTAAGGCAAGCAAGGCTTCTCCAGCTTGAGGAATGTGGGCGGAGGCTGCAGACATTCAAATGAGGGTCTACCAGGTGATCGCGTACAAGAGGCGGAAGGAGAAGCGGAAATCCTTTGTGCTGGAAAAGAAGGCGACGGCGAGATCGCCTCCTCCTCTTCCTCCTGCCACCACCCCACCCGCTGCCCTCCGGCCCTTATAAAGGCAATTTTTCCTGCCTTGAAGGGAAAGGAAGCAGGGCAAGTTCGGACAGAGCCATATAAGGCAAACACAGCGACAGACTTTAGACCTCAGAACCAGCCAGATCTTAGGAAACCGCACACGAGTAGCAATTATGCAGTATCGAATCTCGCTTATCTCGAACACATCACATCACATCAAAGGCAGAAAGAACAGAGCGTCCTTTTCCTTAAAAAAAATCCAGCCTCCCCCCGAGTAAACAGACCGAGGGACACAGGCGCCCAATCTGCCCTCTGCCCGGCAAAGCCAAGTTGGGGGTCTAAATGGGGCGTGTGTGTGTATACAATTGGTGGGTGGAAAAGCACGTTCCTCATTTCAATCATAGGGAAGGAGCGCCTTGGCTCCGGTCGCTAAGCGTCAAATCATGCAAGGCGAGGGGCGGCCGCCTCTCCTGAACCTACGGCGAGCTGCTCTTCGTCCTTGCGCTGCCGAGGGGACGAGCGACTCCCACCGGGGACCGCGACCCCGGCCACCTTCTCGCCCCTCTTATCCGCCATGGGAGCCGGCCAGATGGCTGCTGGGGCAGCGGAGCGAGTCCCCAATCCAGAAAATGGCATCGCTGTCTGGCGTGGACCTTTGCAAGGTGTGCGATTGCGAGGCCCGCCTTTCTGCCTTCCGCCGGGCGAGACCGGCTTCGTAAATCGTGATCTGCTTCGAAATGCTGAAAGAATGAATGGACGCTGATGCGTCCCTGCGTGTTATGGGAGATTGGCAGTGAACAACCAGTTTAAGCTCGAAGCGAATTTCAATGAAAGAAAAGGAAGTAGCCAACTCGGGCAAAAGTTATGACACCTGAGCTAATGCAGGGTTAGGTCTCTGCCCATTCTTATTTTTCATACGTGGGAAAGCTTGAAAGACCCACCTAATTAGAGGGAAAAAATCGCGTAGGGACAGATACATTTGATTTAAACAACTTGTTAAGAACTGCACGCTTTCATGTCGTTATGAAACCCACCCTTGTTTGTTTCCACATACAGTAGACATCTCTGCTAATTGCATTGGGAACAATACCAGTGATGTATTGATGCACCCATAGCAGGCATTCATCAAAAAGCCAGGACATCTCTGCAGCAGTGAGACATCTTGACATGAGCAGTGTTTGATCTGTGTGTTATCCACAACCAATGTGAGTGCACTTGGGCGTCATCCAAGCTGCTGCAAAAGATTCTGTTTTTACTACTTAGCAAGTCTTGCTGACAGTATTGGGACTTACTAAGTGTATAAGTAAGTTCAGTCACTGCGTTGAGCCATACTATTTAAAGTCAGCTTTAATTGTATTTTTGTAAACCATCCTTAGTGGGGAAACATGCATATATGCAAGTAGAAGTTACTTAGCTTTAGTGTCGCAGATTTCATCAATCTGGTCATTCCAGTTTGGAAATATAATTGTAAAACTGTCCTGTGGGCCCAGTCAAGTGAGTATTAATCCAAAAATGGTGAAATAAGTCATGTTTAATGCAACATGTGAACCCGTCTGTATGTCCTTTGGGTTGTGCTTCAAACCCAGGCACTTATGTAGCTTATGGAAACACCTTTCTTTTGTGAGCATGAAGAGATTCTCATTTTCAGGACACAGGCATAATGTGTTTTGTGCTGGTCTGCATAAGAAAAAGATCGCAGAAGAAAAGAAATGCATCTGCACCACAAGGGAAATAACAGCTCTATCACACTGCTAGTTTTTCAGACACACAAAAGCAAGCGCTCAGTGCATTGCATTTGGACAGAAGGTAGCTTCAAAATTGCTCGGAGATCTTGGGAAAGGAGCAGCAGGTGAGCTTTTAAACTCCTGCTGGTCCCAGCGGATTTGCTGCTTGTGTGATGTTGGAGAAAGAGCTCTCTAGAATAAGGAAAAGACAGTTAAGTGGTTTGGGTAGCTATGATGTTGCTATCTCTGAGGCAAGAGAGCAGGGTCAAAAGAGGCTCTGCCATAAAGTTACCGGATCCTGGGATGATCAACACGAGATGTATTCCTGAGAATTACACGAGGAATATACTGGATCTTGTGGCTCACTTGACTAAGGACCTCTCAGCTTAAAGCCAAAATGGCATTACTCAGCTTCAGCCTCCATGGACCTCAGAAAAACCCCTCCAAGCAACCCAGAGTTAATGGCATACTGACCTCTGCTGACGGCAAGAGGGTAGTGCAACTACTATCCCAGTATTTCTACCAGGCTATTCCTGATGCAGGACCAGCCCAGCGATTTGCAGAGAAATTATTACACAATTCATAATGAGAAAACACAAATTCATCTGCTCTACGAATTTATCACCCTGTGGTATAGTGAGGATATGGGGTAAATCAGAGCTCAGTTTGGCAAAACTGTGGCTGACACTCTTGAAGATAAACAAATAGGATACTTTCTAGGAAACGAGGTGGGAGTCACGTATTCTGACCAGGATCCTGAGATTATATTTTGAGTGCAAGGATGAATTCTGTGATGGGCAGTCTGGAGACTTGATTCATCTGGACTTGACTCCCCATTTCTTTGAACAAAACAATCCCAGCCGGGCCCTGGAAGTAGCCTCCTCCTCCTCCTAGCAGCCACAAGGTTGTCCTGCTTCATTAATCCACCAGCTACAATTTCTCCAAGCAGAGATGGTCTGTAAAGCTATTCCTGCTCCTCGTGGAGCTGGGGGCTGGGCTCTCACTGTATGTGCTCAGCGCTGAACAGTGGTTGGCTGGCGTCCAATTAGGCTAGCACTGCAGGGAGGCCGAGGAGACTCATAGACCCAGACCTGTCAATTCTTCCACTCAGAACTTGCTGAGCAGGAGGCGAGGACACTGGAGCAGGGAATCGCAGCCCACATAAGCACTGTCAGTAACTGAAACCTGAACTTTTCCAAAGAGCCGTGCTGGGACCGTTCTCTATTTGATTCCCTGCTTTTCCCACTCGGACACAGCTGACCTGCCTGCTCCCCTCCCCCCCCCCCCCGCAAGTGCCCCTGGTGAAACACTCCACGATTATACGGGTTCAGGTGAAGGAGGAGCAGCAGCAGCATCCCACTGAATTCCAATATATTAAGAGAAATTAGAAAAGACAGGTTGGGGAAACAGTGGCATCTCCCCCCTTTCGCTCAATATCTATTCCCAAGCCTTGAAACGGCAAAGGTTCACTTAACCTTCATTTTGGAAGGTTAATTACATAGATGCGTGTGAGTGTATTTATGGAGCCTGACACGGCTAGGTAAGCAGGGGAAAACTGCAGCTTCCGTAAAAAATGGGGCTCCCTAAAGGAAGCTTCAGCTGCTGCTCTTTGGACAGCCCAACCCTTGCCTCTATTGGGGAAAGAAAGGTCAGGCGAGGGACATCCAAAGATTCAAGAAACAGGGCTGCAGACAGCCCCTAAACACAAAGCAGGCATCCCCCCTCCTCCCCCCGTGGATAGTAGCCGCTCTCTCTCCCCCTTTAAAATTTTCAGGCTGACCTGGTAACTACAAGGGAAAGGGCCACATGGGGAGGGGAGGGCAGCCCCCATCTGCCTCGAAAGAGCTCCAGGACTCAAGGTGAGGATTCTCGCCGAGGGCAGAGGGCAGCCATGACATCAATTATTCCAGATTGGACAAGAGGAAAGTGCACGGCAGCCTTCACCCCCCCGAGCAATGGTGTGTTTCCTAATGGCCTTTAGTGCCGGCCAGTGAGTGCCGGTGGTGTGGCTTTTTCAATTATTCATCAGGAGGTGGCAGCTTTTAAAACAGATGCTGCATTAGCTGAGCAGGGAGACAGCAGGCAAAGCCCCCCAAGCTGCCAAGGGGCTGCCAGGAGGAGGGGAGGAGAGGGGAGGGGAGGGGGACTGGACTTCCCAGCAAGGGAGGGCTATTCCAGGAGTTAACAGCTTGACAAAATGCTGGACGTTTTCCCATCAATATGAGTCCCTCGAGTAGCAAAGAAGGGCCAGAACACACATATACACAACTCTGCAGGCGTCTCCGCCTTGGAAATTGACAAGCAAGTCGTTTATAGAAAGGAAACATATTGGAAAAAGGAGCAAAATGTCCCATTACAAAAAGGGATGCCGTACTAAGAGCACCCCCTGAGTTACCTATGTGTGTGGCAGCCTGTTTTTCCACAGTGTTTTCTGAAAAATGTGACACAGCTAGAAGCATAGCCCTTTGGTGGTGGTGGTGGCGGCGGCGGCTGCTGCTGCTGCTGCTGGGAATGAACCAAAAGGCATCGCATTTCCCACAAAATCCCTCCCTCCCTTCCCCACCGACAACTCACCAGACTTGCCTGCCACAGCAACGTTTTAAGTACCACCAAAAGCGAGAAAAGCTAAACTAACGACATTGAGGGTAACCCACAACACACCATCCTCAGCCACGAGAGCGTCTTACTAGCCATCCAAATTACATACATGCACCTGGGCGCATCTGCACACACGGGCACACACAAGGACCGGGCCACCTGCCTGCGTGTGAGCGTCACAATGCAACCAGGTGCCTGTCCAGGGCGGGCAAAAACATGGACCTTAGGGAGGGCGGGTGGGGGAGCCAGTTGTGTTCAAAGGGAAGAGGATTGGGGACTGCAGGGGAAAGCTTGGCCCCTGATCCTTCCGTTTCCAGGGGAGCCAGGGTCTGCCCGTTGGGATCCTCCACCCCCCTTCTCTGCCATGCCTCTGCTTCAGCCTCCCGTCCAGAAAGTGCACAGCCTGCTGCTCCCTTCATCCATCAGCTCTGGGTAGAGGCGGCAGTGGGATCCTCCAAGGGGTGCCGCTCCTTGACAATCACAGGACCACCAGGTTGGGGTTGCGTAGCTGCTGGTAAATATGAAGAAGCTTCTCCACTGTTGCATCCAAATCATTCCCCAGACACAAGTTATCCCGGAGCGACCGGGCTTCCTTTAGCAGCATCTAACAGAACAGAATAACAGAGTTGGAAGGGACCCTTGGAGGTCTTGTAGCCCAACCCCCCTGCTCAGGCAGGAAGCCCTATACCAGAGGTAGGCAACCTTGGCTCTTTTATGACTCGAGGACTTCAACTCCCAGAATTCCTGAGCCAGCCATGCTGAGGGGAAAAGGAGAGGTTTCCAAGCTGAGCCGTGCTGGCTCAGGAATTCTGGGAGTTGAAGTCCATGAGTCATAAAAGAGCCAAGGTTGCCTACCCCTGCCCTATACCATTTCTGACAAATGGTTGTCCAATCTCTTCTTAAAAACCTCCAGTGTTGGAGCACCCACAACTTCTGGGGGCAAATCCTTCCACTGATTAATCGTTCTAAATAATTGTCAGGAAATTTCTCCTTAGTGATAGGTTGCTTCTCTCCTTGATTAGAACAGTGATTGATCAACAAGCCAACCCAAAATGGTTGCCTTTGCCGGCAGGCTCATGCCCAAGTAAAGAGCATGGCTTTCGAAGCCCTCCTCCCCACGTAGCCAGACTTCTGCAATGCACTTTATTTGGGGCTGCCTCTGAAGACACCTTGGAAGTTACAATGCAGTTCCTATTCTTCAGGCATTCCATTAGCTACCTATAAAACTTATGACATTTTTCTATGCTCAACGGGGACTGTGGTCTCCAAGATGTTCCTGCTTGTCCTGTCATCTAACGAGGGCTCGCTCAAAGTCTGGCAGCCCCACCACAGGTCTTTCCTGATATATCCTACTCATTCTGCAACATGCCCCCTCCAAAGGTAGAACTGGCCCATTCGGTGCTAATATTTTGCAAAGCTGTGAAAATAATTTCCAGCAGGCTAGCTATCAAAACTTAATGGTGGCTGGTCTGCCACTTTTTCTTCTTTTATAGGTTTTAGTGGGAGAGTATTAGTCTCTTTTGTTTTGGAGGGGAGGATCATACTGTTTTCTTATATGGATTGCTTTTATGTTTTTATACACTACCTAGAATCTGGTGATATAGACTGATGAATAATACAGATGGTCCTTACTTAACAACTGCCCCATTTAGTGACCATTAAAAATTACGATAGTGCTTAAAAAATATGACTGGTCCTCAGTCATACAACCGTCAAATCATCTTGTGATGTGATCACATTCAAGCGCTTCACGGCTGGCTTCCAACAAGCAGAGTCAATGGAGAGGCCAGCAATAAAAATAAAAATAAAAATCGTGGTCATGCGATATCTCCCTTAATAACATCATTGCTTAGTGATGGGGTCACTGGTTCCAATTGTGACAGTTAAGCAAGGACTGTATCTACATATTCAGTTCAAATCAGGGGATTTCCCATTAAATCTTTCTCCCTGCACCAGACTGCATCGTCCTGCAGCTATTCTGTGATTCAGGATTGGCAGAGTTTGTTACGGTCAGGGCTTCTGGTCTTCATACAGGAAGATCCAAAGCACCTTTTTTCTATTTTTTTCTGGAGCTTTCTGGCTGAAAGGATCTCTTCCAAACAGAAGGCAAAAAACTCTCCAGTTGGACAAAGTAGGAGAGTAGGCAGACTATAACAGAGGTGTCTTGATGGGGACCCTTGGCAGCTGTGGTGGTGAGGTTTCAAATTATCCCCCTTATCATTTTATACTGGGGGAGGATGCTATTTACTGGATTTCTCCTCCTCTCCCTCCAGCTTTTCTGGAAGAATATTAATTTGTTTATAGTAAAACAGTTAAGAATATGTTTAAGCTGAGAACATTCAGATTCTAAAATCTGCTGCTAAAATTTGATGGCCTGGACAGAAATTAACTCGGTGGCTCAGAATGAACGTGTTATTCGCATAATTAATCTGTGAAATCTATTACAAGATGTGGTGAGGGTCGCTGACTGGCAGTCTGTAAGGTGAGAAGATAAATTGATCTGAGGACAGATCAAAGGCCATTAGATTCCGAAGAGTAGATAGTGGGGAAAGCAGGCCTCAAAACATCAACTGCAGAGGAATTTTAATCCAGTCAGTCACTGTCTCTCAGCCCAATCAACCTCGCTACTGTTGTTGTGAGGACAAATTACAGGTAGTCCCCAACTTACAATCATTCATTTAGTGACCATTCGAAGTTATGGCAGCAGTGGAAAAAGTGACTGATGACCAGTCCTCGCACTCAAAATTCAGACACTTGACAACCAGCATGTATTTACAATGGCTGCAGCATCCTCATCCTTTCAAACCTTCACAGTCATCTTCTGACAAGCAAAGTCAATGCAGGAATCTGGGTTTGCTTAATGACCATGTGATTTGCTTAACAACCACAGCAAAAAGCTTGTAAAATTGGGTGTGAGTCATGACTTGGGTGTGAGTCAGACTTCCTCATTTAGTGATGGGGGGGGGGGGTCCCAGTCTGAATCATAGTCATAAATCAAGGACTACCTCTAAATGACTACCTTTAGCAAGATGTAAATCTTTTGAGCTTGCACATAGATAAAAATGGTATTATGCCAATATGAAATGGCAAGATATCACTGTATCTCTGTCTCATGCCTGTGAGCATTCCAGAAGTATCTTACTGGCTGCTGTGGGAAACATAGTGCTGGATTAATATGCATCTTGTCCTGAGGGAGCAGAGCTATTCAGTTGCTCTATATAAAACCAGGTTGGACAATGTGTATTTCCACGATTGGGGATAGGGAGAAAAGTTACAAGACAAAACTCAACCCTCAGTGAAATCCTCAGTTGCATAAAAGGTTCCATTGTGAAATCACAGGGCATGCTTTATATGAATGTCTGCTTTTAGCTCTGGGCTAAGGCAGGGAAGGAAAGAATAGTATCACTAATCAAATTATGGAACACATAAATAGAATGAACACAGATGATTCCAGACTGGGTGAGGCAGGCAACAACTACGGAATAAGCCGTAAACTCATTCCCTCATTGCTTCTGTCAAGCTAGATTCTGAAACTAAGATGGTTCAGCCTCTCCAATTTCAACGGAGTGGCTAAAAACAAGTGTGGAAGTCCTTGCTTATTGACCATTCATTTAGCAATCATTCAAAGTTAAGATGAAGTTGAACAAATGGACAAATGGTAGTTACAACCAGTCCTTGAATTTATAGCTGTCATAATCTCCCCCCCCCACAATCACATGATCAAAATTCAGACATTTGGCAGCCTGCCCACACTTACAACTGCAGTGTGCACTTCAACTCTCCACACTCTCCTATTTCCTGTTCCCCCCCCCCCAATCTCTGCTCTTTTGGCTGCCCTGCACTCCGCCATTACCACTTACCCCTGCTGCCCTTCCCTCTGATCTTCTTCTTCCAGTGCCTCGCCGAAAGGGCAGAGATGGAGGTGAGATAGATAGATGATAGATAGATAGACAGACAGACAGACAGACAGACAGACAGACAGACAGACAGACAGAGGAGTTGAAATAGAGGTGAACCAGGAGGGCAGGAAAAGTGTGAGGCCCTCTCCTAATGACTGCATGGTCCTTGCTTAACAACCAAGACTATTGGAACTGCCGTCGCTAAGCAGTATGATCATATGAGGTTTCACCTAATGATTGCTTAGCTTAGTGACAGAAATTTCAGGCCCAGTAGGAGTCGTTAAGCAAGGACGACCTGTATTCTGAAATTACAGAGCTCAGCCAAAGGCAGGTGGTTGAAGTTCTCCCACAGCCAGCTTGAAACAAGTGTGCAATGCACATGTGCTTCCTCCAGTGCCTTGAGTCTGGGTAGCTGCTTACCTCATGGTTGGCTTGGATCTGGTGGAGATACTGCACTCGGACATCCGGGGGAGAAGACTCCTGGGCAGCTTGTTCCAAAATCAGAGTCTGTGTTAATCAAATCAAAACACAAAGGACTGATTAAACCCCTCCTGTTTGAAGCAATGGTTTCTTCCATATGGTCCCACCCAGGCGCTATACTCTGCAGACAAGGGCCTTGTTTGTGTGTTACCCCAAAAGGAACCCTGCCTGGAATTAAATAGGGAAAGCATCTACAGTCCTTGGTGGCGTTGTCAACACCCTGGAATTTCCTCCCCAAATTGGTCCAGCTGGCTGCTTCTTTGTCATGCTTTGAGAAAAAAATTGAAACATAGCCTTCTTTTCTATCTTTCTTCCTAGTAGCCCTGCTTTACTTCTGACACCATTTATCTTTTCTGTACATATTTAAGCATTTTTAGTTCGCTGTTTTGATGTTGTAATGCTATAATACCATTGGTCCTAATTGTTATTTATTCATTCTGTTATTACTCATTGATTATCGAGCAGAGTGTATAAATGAGTGAAATCAAGAAAATAAATGTCAGGGCAAGGTGAGAAATCCGACTAGGTCTTTAAATCTGACCCCCTGTGCTTTTCAAATGTGAAGTGATGATGGCCTAACAAACCCCTAAAGCAGAGGTCCCCAACCTACGGGCCGCAGCCCACTACCGGGCCGTGGCCTCCTGGCCACCAGGCCATGTGAGTAGCTGGGCAGTGCATGCGTGTGTGTATGCGTGCTCACCCCTCCTTGTGCCACCGTTGCCACAAGTGTTGTATGGACAGCAGCAGCGCCACTAGTATCGCACGGGCGGCGGGAGCACCATGAGTGGCAGGTGGGCGGCAGTGCACCACACGCAGATGGCATTGCCACGAACCTTGCGCAAGAGGCAATCAGCGCAGGGCGGTGGCGCAATCATGCCGGTGGTGGCATTGCCGCGAGCCTGGCAGCGGCGGCACCATAAACCTCACACAGGCGTCGTCATCGCTGAGAGCCTCTTGCGCATGCTCGCAGCCATTTGTGTGATGCGCATGCTTGCGGCCTGTTTGTGTGCGCACGTTTGCTCATGCGTGTGTAAGGCGCCTGCCCCTCCCTCTCCCACCGGGCCGCCAACCCAGAAAGATTGGAGACCCTTGTCCTAAAGGATTGGGCCCAGCACCTCTGGGTTTCCTACTCTCCTTCGCTTTAGGATACACTGTCATTCCCACCTCCCACCTATGAAGTCTTAAGGAAACCCAAATGATGTGTCAAAGTATATATTTTCTTTATCATTCCCAAAAGGCAGGATTTGTAAAGAGGAGTATATTTCACATTAAGAACCCATATCACAGTCACGGCGGTATAGAGGCCTACATAAAAATAACAGACCTGCTTTTGTTCCCTTGACAACCTACACGATTTTTAAAATGTGTTTGTTTATTAATTTTTTGTGCTGCCATCTTCTCTGCAAGGTAAACTCTGGGCGGACGATGGGAGAAAACCCTCAACAGCCTTTGCTTCTTAGCATGAGGACAATGGAATATTCATTCCCTTTCTTAAGAGAGAGGAAGTCTATGTGGCTACAAGACTGTTCCATAGATCAGCCCAGATTTTTTTTGGGGGGGGGCAACAGGAAAATACCACGCAGCCCCACTCTTGCTGGATTTCAACCTAAATCTCTTATCTTGTTTGTGCAACCAAAGTTTTTCAGGATATGATAGGCAAACATCCCGCCTTCCTTCACTCTGCCACAGCACATACCTGAATGCGCCGAACCACAGCATGATGCAGCTGACACATGTTTGCCAGTGGAGACCCCTGGATGACAATCTCCACAGCTTGGATAGGACCTGCTGGGCTCAGGTCACTGACTGTCACCTGGGAGGAAAACAAGAATGTCACTGCCACCAGTTTCACTGAGCAGCGAAACCGAGAAAGCAAAGTAAGGAAGTGTCAATCATCTTTAAAAAAAAAAAAAAAAGCCTTTCGTTTTGCAGGGGTAAGTAATCTCTGTTCCACACCGCTGACACTCAGAGAGGAAAAAGAGAGAGGAAGAGAGTAGGGTTGCATCTTATGTAAGAGCGCTGAAGGCCGAACAGCATTTTAAGGATGTTAACTATTACGTACATTTTTTTTTCTTTCTTCCATGTTCTGAGCTATTTCGTCTGAAAGCACAACATCCATTTCCCAAATTTACTTATTTATATGATTTATGCCCCCAATTTAAAGCTAAGGTAGAAAGCTTGGAGAGCACGTCACTGGAGTGAAAAGAGACTCAAGGGACGCCTCCCAAAGTGGTTTTTCCAGTTCACTGAAAAGGCGACATTGCGCTTTAGCCTGTTGGCATGCGGTTTGACCTGTAGCAAAATTTAGAATGGAAATTTTATATGGGTAGCCCTCGACACAGTTCGTTTAGTGAATATCTGAAATTACCACCACACTGAAAAAAGTGACCTATGACTGTTTTTCGCACTTACAACCACTGCAGCATCCCCATGGTCACGTGATCAAAATTCGGACGCTTGGCAACTGATTCATATATATGACGGCTGCAGTGTCCCCGGGGATCACGTGATCCCCTTTCGTGACCTTCTGACAAGCAAAGTCAATGAGGAAGCCAGATTCACTTAACAACCGTGTTACTAACTTAACAACTGCAGCGGTTCACTTAACAACTGTGGGAAGGTAGGTTGTAAAATGGGGCAACATTCACTTAGCAATCGTCCCTCTTAGCAACAGAAATTTTGGGCTTAATTGTGATCGTTAAGTCGAGGGCTACCTGTATTTCAAGCTTTACATACAACCCACCGTCTAGAATGGAAAGAAACTGGCCCGGTGAATACAGCTGCAGTGCCACTGTCTCTATTTCTTCTCTAGCAACAATGAAAAATCTGCATGCTCCAATATATTCAAACTACTGAAGAGAAAATAGTTCAAATCTTCACTGGGATGGGAAGACCGTGCCCTAACCAGGATCGATCACACATACAACTCAGAGCCACCAAATTCAGATTCTAGTTCAAGAATAAGAATATGGCTTAACACAAAAAGTAACACACTTTTATAGTGGAGAAAAGCTGAAGTGGAATGCAGGCCTTCTAGACAGACATTAAGCCAAAATTCCTTCTCACATACAAGAAGTTCCTAAACAAAAAATCAAAACCCTTCCTGGGCCCATTGAAGAAATCCACTGTCTTCAATATTTCCCCTCCAGCTGGACAGAATCTGTTTTACCCTAATAATTCCCAGAACCTCAAGGTAGTATCAGATTCACATCCTCCTCCCATTTCTGAATATATCAATATTATTCTAATATTTAGGACACATGCTCTGCACAACACATGTCCTGCTCTTCCAAAGGGGTCAGTTTAATTTTTGGGAGAAGAACCCTTGCAGTCAAATGAAATGAGACAGCTTGATTGTCCTCCAATGAAATGCATCTTCCCTCAGCTGGGGCAGGAGGAACCGCACTAAACACAATGGCGTTATACTTATGTACGCCAATCCAGAAGAATCTGGTCATCGTCCAGGCTTAGCTGGCCTAACTCTCTCTTGTAAGAATTCACCAGCTATGGTTGGAGTACACAGCCAGCAATTCATAGCAATAAGACCCGATGTTAACGATTAACGGTGATTAATTGTTTCCACCAATGGTGGGAGATTAACAAGTCAAACCTGACTACTTTCCATCTTCCTGGAATCATAGATTTTGGGCAGCCCACTTAGGCCATGAGTCAAATTCCCTAGCTAGTTTAGGAATCCAAATTAAAGCATCCCTGGGAGATGACTGTGAAGTTTCCACATCAATATATCCATGAAGGAGAACCCATCACCTTTCTTCATTCTGTCAGAACCTCTGAGATCTGTGTGGCTTCCACCCTGAAGCAATTCTAGAAGTCTTGGAAGACCTGGTTGTGCTCTACGGTTTTATTGGTTATGTTTTCTATATGTGTTTATACTGAAGATCTCATTTCAATTATCTGTTTGATATTGTGCTTTTATCGTCTTTTGTTATACTGACAGCTGCCCAGAGTCAAGTGTGGAATCCGGTGGTGCCTAAATCTAATTAGCCGTTTCTATAACAACAAGCCTATCTTAATCAGCAAAACCCCAAAGTCAAAAGTTTCCCGGCCCAATTACAACTCCTGCCTTGCCTCTCCGATGTTCAGCTGCACTTTGCCTCCATCTGGGGCCAAACCTTGCATGACTGCCACCTCCTGGCTCCGAAGGGCATCTGCTTCACCATTTTCAGCCAGCAACCACCGCAGCACAGCACAGCACAGCGGCACTTCTAAGCAAAGAAAACAGAAGGGCAAATCTCCGTTACCTGAAAAGCATGAGGATCCCTGATTGACATTTCCCCGACTCTCCCATTGGCTTTTTAAACATACTTAGAGTGTATAAGTCTAGGATGCGTTTTTCGAAAGACAACTGGACTTTGTTTTTCCCTGAAGACATTTCGCTCCTTATCCAAGAAGCTTCTTCAGTTCTGACTGAATGGTGGAGGATGGAAGGATTTATATTCCTTGCATTCGAAGAGTTAGCACTCTTTCCGAGAGTCGTTGAGGCCACTTGGAGGTTTAGCTGTGCCCTCAGAGTCACTTGAATAGTGCAAATGGGTGTTCCCCACTCTTGGAAAGAGTGCTAATGACCAGATGACTACAAGGAATATAAATCCTTCCATCCTCCACTCTTCAGTCAGAACTGAAGAAGCTTCTTGGATGAGAAGTGAAACGTCTTCAAGGAAATACAAAGTCCAGTTGCCTTTTGAAAAAAGCACCTTTGGGACAACCGACAAGGATGACTGAGAATCTTCATAGATATAAGTCTAGGACATATGTAACTTCATACTAAAGATGTTAGGCTGAACTGATTGTCTAATATCCTGTTGAATGTAAGGGCCCACCTTTAGGAATCTGAGGTCACGATGGTATAAATAAAAGAATCCCAGTGGACTTTTTAGAAAAAAAACACATAATAATTTTATGTTTTAATTGTAGCCCCCCCTCCCCAGTTATCTATGAGTGAGATGGGCAGTCTCCAAATTTTTTATATATATTTAAACACACAGATCTAAAAACCTAGACTACTGATAGGTTGGTTAGCTCTCTGTTCTAGTGAGATGGACAAAGGAAATATCTGCAATCCCAGTCTATCACTGCTTGCAATCCCTGCAAGATATTCCAAATCTCGACATCTTCCTTCCTGCAACACTACCGTGTTGAGAACAATTGTGCAAATGTATACCCAACATCATATAAATGTAAGAATTTGAGTATCCTTATTATTTATTGCTTGCCTTGGGCAAAGTATCCACTCTAGTCTGGGCTGAAATTAATTCTCAGGATTAGCCATAAACGAGGATTTGCTCATGGACACAGTGCACTACTTGCATTATCTTTAATTGCCAAGAGGAAGGTTATCCAGCTTCTATCACTGGTTTGGCTGCAACACTGCCCCTTGCTAACCAAAAAGGGTTTGGGAGTCATTTGCAGGCTTTTTGATGGTGGAAAACTCATTAAAACCCAAAGATGGCTATTGCTGGCTTTTAGTCTACTAGTTTGACATTCTCTGATTCTGGAAAGGCTTCTGGAGGACCAGCGGTGGGAAACCTGGACCTTGCAGATGTTACAGAACTGCGATTCCCAGCATCCCTCGTCACTGCCATGTTGGCCGGTTGTGTAGCAACATCTGCAGAGCCACAGAGCCCCAACCTTTCTTTTTAGAATTGTGCTGTATGTGTGAAAAAACAAAACAAAATTACAGGAAGTTATATCACCACATAACTTGGCCAAGAACATGATTAACCGGTCCATTGACAAGCGAGACCTCCCAAGCCTCTCACAACAGCTGCCTTGCAAATAAAAGACATTGTTCTTTTCAGGGCAAACAGACCATGGGAGCTATCAGTGCAGGTGGGCCTTGGAGGCGCTAAACCTAATGAAGGGCAAGGAGAGGACAAAAGACAGGACGTTTAAAAAGCATTCACAGGTAACACGCACCTGCACAGAAGTCCTTCAAGGACGTTCTCAGCAGTTCAGAGGATACCTTGATGGAAGCTACAGTTGGAGCCAAGTAATTTTCATCAAGGGTACTCCGTCCCTTTGGGACAAGCTCATCGTTCTCTTCCATGCTCTTGAGAGATTTCAAGAAGGTTTCAACTGGATCCCCAGGGACAGAAATAGCAGGTGGGCTAGCTTCAGACATTCCCTTGTTGTCATTCAAGCGAAGGCACTGCAGGAGATCAATGATGTCTTCCCTCAAGGGCAGGCAGATGCCTTCTCTGTCCAGAGCAAGGCCAGGGGAATCGTCTGAAAAGAGGTCATCCAGAAGCTCAGTGGATTCAGAAACGGTGCCTAAGATCTCCTGCAAACTGTAGTAGAGTGAGCAGGAGACAGTGAAAGGCAGATTTAGTTTGGAGCCTTCGGCAGGGCTGACTGGAAGGGTCACCTCTGTCTTGTTCCCTGGAAGAAGCTGATCTATAGGGAAGGTGTAAGTGGTGGCAGAATCTGAAGTGGTTTCCTCAAAGTCACAGGAGTTGGCAAAGAGCTGGACACAGAAGGTCCAGCCACGCTCCAGGCTGCATTCACTTGAGTTTTCCAAGATGCAGGAGATTGTCAAGGTATCCTGAGCCAGCATATGGCTCCAGTGGGCCGCGATGGTGCACGTGATGGGCTTCGGACCATTCTGGCTTGACAGCAAAGCTGCGCTCACGTTCATCACTTGGTTCAGGCAGGTCAAAGCTTGGTTTTTTTGGTCCACGGCTTTTTTTAGGGAGGACACTCTGCAGGTATCAGAAGAGAAAGAAACACTGAATAATACTGAGGGCAAAAACTGCCTAAGAAATCCATATGCAAAAGACAGATAAGCAATGGAAAAACCTGTACGTCAGAACATGTTGGAAACTGCTGGTCCTTTGAGCGGCTTTGTTTGAAGGCTCAGCCAAGTGACCAGAGGGCCTGCAAGTAGGCTACGTTGGCACTGGGCTCACCTCCCTCCCTCGCCGACGCCTGCAGGCCAGTTCTCGAGGAGAGCTTCCAATGTGAGCCGCAAAGCATGTACTGCTCTCCTTATTCCTTCGCTTCTTCTGGCTCCACTGCCACCCCAGAGTCTCCTGCATAGCTGTCACCTTCACCCATCAAGCCACTGCTGCCATGTCTCCTGCCTTGCCCGTTGACAGAGCATGCCACGGCTCGCCCTTCCATCCCACTGCAGGGTTTAGCATCAAATCCTTGTGCAAGAAAAAGCTGCTCAGGCAGGACAATCCAGGTAGCATTAGCAAATGCTTCCTGGTGAGCTTCCCAAGGCACCCACGTAAAAATGCCAAATTTGTACTCTACCTTCAGGGATGCTATTCATAGAGAGGTCAGCTGTTACCTTTCGGAGACATGGCCTATCCCAGACAGCAGCTCTTTGATCCTCTGCCCAGCTTTGTCAGCGTTCATCTTGAGTGGCTGTGTATCATCTGGGCTGCACAAGCCACACGTCATGAGACGGCCTTTGGCGGAGAGAGCCAGAAGTTCAGATTCTCCTGAGCATGGTGGCAACGTAGAAGAGGAGACAAGCAGAGGAGAGAGTTAACACCATGGGGAAGATTTCAATCTGCCTCCCCAGCAACAGATGAGAGAAACAGAACTTGGAAGTGTGAAGGTTACATAGAGCCCTAAAGAACCTTCATCTCCAAAATGGCTCCCATATTACCATGTTTAGTGTCACTGGAGGAGAAAATGATTACTCAGTGGAAGGATAATTGTATAAAATTTAATTTTAAATTAATTCAAAAGTAAAATCAAGTCAGTTTCAGTTTTTGTCCTGATCCACCTACTACCTTTTGGAGCAGAATCTCTCGCATCTCCCCTACAAGCGTCACTTTGTAGGGGAGATGGGTGACATAGAAATTTAATAAATAAATGTCACGCAAAGGCCAAATCTGCTTTAAAAACCTATGTTCTCCTTGTATTCTTGTAGTCTAGTGTAGTGGTTAAGGCGCTGGCCTAGAAACCAGGAGACTATAAGTTCTAGTTCCGCCTTAGGCATGAAAGCCGGCTGCGTGACCTTGGGCCAGTCACTCTCTTTCTCAGCCCAACCTACCTCATAGGGTGGTTGTTGTGGGAAAAATAAGAGGATGGAGTATTATGTATGCCCTGAGTTATTTATAAAGTAATAAAGGTAGGATAAAAGACTAATAAATACAAATAAGCCTCATCTTACAACCATATATTTAGTGACCGTTAGAAGTTACAACGGCCCTGCAAAGTGATTTATGACCATTTTTCACACTTAACGACTACTGCAGCATCCTCATGGTCCTGTGATCAAAACTGGATATTTATGACGGTTGTAGTGTCCTAGGGTCATGTGGTCACCTTTTGCAATCCTCTGACAAGCAAAGTGAATGGGGAGGCCAGATTCACCTAACAACTGTGTAACTAACTTAAGAACTACAGTGATTCACTTAACAAAGGGTAGCAAGTGATTCACTTAACAAAGGGTAGCATGGAAGGTCGTAGAATGGGGCAAAACTCAACGGCTGTCTTGCTTAGCAAGAGGACTTTTGAGCTCAATTGTGGTTGTAAGTCGAGAACTACTTGTAAATAAATGTTCAAACCATGAGGGATGTGTACTTCCCCACACAATATTCGAACAAAGAAAAAATTTCCTCAGCTTTTCCAAACAGGCAAACATGCTGGCTGAGGAATTCTGGGAGTTGAAGTCCACACATTTAAAACTGCCAAGTTTGAAAAACACTGTCCTAGAACCATCTGACTATAAAAACTCTGGAACAACTTTGGAATTCTGGGGTTGTAGTTACAGGACCCTAGAGAGGAGAGAGATGGGCAATCTAACCAGCATTTGCAAGAGAGCTTTCATATTGGAACAAACAACTGCAATACCACTGTCTCTGCCTGTGCACATGCCCCTCAATATCCCTGTCACACCAGATATTCAAAAGAATCTTTCCTTTTTACAAAAGAGAGAAGAGAAGCAGGCATGTTGCCAATTAAACCACAACTCCAAACCACATTTATTACAATAAAACGGCAGGTGGCTGCAGCACAGTGTTTTATCTGGAAATGTGCCCACCTATACAGGAAAAAGATAAAAAATAAGTTGGAAGGGAGACTGAGGATAGAAAATATTTTGCATTGGCGGGAGGAAGTCGAACAGGAGCAAAGAAGATCACAGGAGAATTAAAGAGGAAATGGGAAATAAAAAACGTATTGGCTATGTTGTAAGTATAGGGGTAGTGGCATATTGGTTTGTTTGTACGTCCAGCCTGAATTTGGGCTGCCTGAGTATTAAGCTATGGATAACTCTTCTCCTCGGCCTGCAGGAAGAACTGCAAGAAGAGACCATCTCTCAGCCTGTCCTGGAAAAGCTAAGAGCAATTTCTGTGCACAGAAAGTTAACTTCAGTCGCTGCCACACTCATGCTGGGAACAAAGCCATTGTAGATTCCCCCCCCCCTCCAGGGGACAGAGAAAATCGGTGGCCCAGGAGAGGCTTAGAGAATGAAAAAGAAAGGCAGCAGGCTCAGGACTGACCAAAGAAAAGGCAGCAGAAGAAAAAGATGGCGGCAGTTTCTTCTTCTTCTTCACCATTGCTTACTCAAAAGCAAGATCCCAGCTGTTTGCTGCCAGGCAGGCACCTTGCCCTTTCCAGAGGCCAGTGCTTCATATAGAAACTGGGAAATTGTAAGTTCAAGTCCAGCTTTAGGCATGAAAGCCAGCTGGGTGACCTTGGGCCAGACACTCTTTTTCAGTCCAGACCACCTCACAGGATTGTTGTTGTGTGGAAAATAGAAGGAAGAAGGAGCATTAGATATGTTTGCCAACTGAGTTTTTTTTAAAAAAATAATAAAGGCGGGATATAAATTAGAGAGGGAAGGAGGGAGGGAGGGAGAGGGAGAGAGATCACAGTGTGGACTGATTCTGAAAGTTGGGGGGAGGGCAACAACATGGGGCAAGGGGCAGGCAGAAAACCCACGGGCAACTGTATATCCAGGGATGTTCCTGTCCAGAATCCTTATCCTAGTTGAACACTTAGTTTTACTTTCCAGTGACCCTTTCCAAATAGAACAATATCATCCTAAGATGCAAGGCCTTAGGGAATTAGGGTTCAGAAATTGAAGAAAGAGCCGCTGGGGAAAAGAAGGGGTACAGTAATAACTGACCCCCAAAACAAGATCTGGGATTAAACGGAGAATTGGACTTCCTGAATGTTAAGAGCCTTTTAAAATAAAACTTGCTGCTAGATCTCATTAGCACGTAAAGAAGGTTGAAGGAGAAAAAGTCTATTAACAGCTCAGAAATTAAAGCAGCACTAAAAATAAAGCCTGTAGTGGGCCAGAGAGCCAGCTTCTCACATGCTGCACAATTCTAAATCTCCTCCCTGCTGCTTTCGGAAACTGTTTCACTACCACTACGATTTGTCCACACAAATAAAACACTCCCAGTTTTCTTGCTTATTCTTCCTTAGCCAGAGATTACAACATTTCCATTTTTTTTTTGCAGAAACAGTGGAACACCTTTAGGCAAGGCCTTTCCACTATACCCCCAAATACCAGGGTGATGGGAAGGATGGGTGCAAAGTCATTTGCTTTCTAAAACCTTGTTGGTAGCTAGAGCAGCCGCCTCACCCCCTCTTCCCCTCCTTTGAGTTCAAATGGGAGACAAATGGCCTCCACCAAGCCTTGCTAGAAAGGAAGTCTGTTTCCTGCATACAGGATCTGTATGCCTCTGGCATGGTGAGCAAGCACAATGCAGCTGTTTTGCACAAGAAAGGCAGAAGGGGTGAACTGCTTAGCCTCCCCAGGTTACAGCATTTCAGAGCCATTTTGTTGAAAGGAGGCAGAGCTCTTGAAATGCAGTTTTCTTGAAGGGGCTGAGTTGATCCGAGCTGGCCTCAAAGCTTTTCTCTGTGCAAAGGCCCGAATCAAGAAAGTATCACACCAGTATATAATGACCATACAGCCTTTCCCCAAAGCTGCAAGGGCTGCGCTCCTTCACCTCAAATCAAGACATCCCTGTCTGATTGAGCAAGTATGATATGAACAAGCTACAGAAAATGGTCTTAACAAGGAGAGAGGGAGCAGAGCGGAGGAAAGGGAACAAAGAGTCGGTTTGGTTTAGTGATTAAGGCACCAGGGTGGAAACTAGGTGCCCTAGTTGAGTTCTAGTCTGGCCTTGGGCATGAAAACCAGCTGGGTGACTCTTTCTCAGCCCAATTCACCTCACGGGTGTTTGTTGTGGGGAAAATAGGAGGAGGAAGTATACATACTTAAAAAGTATGTTTGCACTTTGAGTTGTTTATAAAAATAATGAAGTCGGGATATAAAAAAACCAAACTTTTTAGCTGGTCTAGAGCTAGGCAATCTAAGACCTCAGAGCTGTATCTACTTATGAATTCAGTTTTGCTGCCCTTCAGATCAGAGTTTCTGAAACACCACAGAATGCCTTCCTGCCATTTTGAAGTGGAATGCTGCACCAGAAAAGCAGAATAGAAGCCAAGCCTTGAGTCGATGATGGGCAGGCAGATTTGGAATTTAGAGAACATCTTGCAAGTTGGGCAACCTGCCCATTCACAAAATAGCTGCACGGGGAACTAACTGGTTACAAAGCACCAATTTACCAGTATGCCAGCTCTTCCTCCTGCAGACTGCACTCTACACGATCCCTTACTTACTTCTGTCATTTTTATGGGCAGCTAGATAAGAGGTTATAGCCACATATACTTTTATTTTTTTAAAAGTCCTTTTGGAGCCTGGAGACATTCCTGGAAATTATTGTGCTGGAGCCTGTGACATCGCATTATAGCATGCCAGCTTCCCTTAAAAAAAAAAAACCCACCTAAAATAGTTTTCCATTAATCCCTATTTGTTTATTAAAAAATGAAAAGCTCATGAAGAATAGGAAGGCCAACAATGTGTCCACAGGCACATTGACATCCATGGGCAATATGCTGGACGTGCACTATCTCTAAAACCTGGAAGAGTGTTATCATCATTAAAAAGGAAAAAAGAGAAAACCTTGAGAACTTCTACTCCTCTAAGAGGAGGAAAAACTGGAGAATCTTATTTGTGTAAACAACATAAAGGTAGTCTTCGACTTACAACCCTTCGCACTGTGACCGTTCAAAGTTACAACGGCACTGGAAAAAGTGATTTATGTCCCTTATGACCATTGCAGCATCCCCCATGGCCACATGATCAAAATTTGATCACTTGGCAACTAATGTATTTATGACAACTGCACTGTCCCACAGTTATGTAATCACCATTTGTAAACTTCCCAGCTGGCTTCCAACAAACAAAGTCAATGGGGATTCACTTAACAACAATATAATTCACCTAATAACTGCAGTGATTCGTTTAACTACTGTGGCAAAAAAAGGCTATCCAATGGGGCCCAGCTCACTTAACAACTGTCCTGCTTCGCAATGCAAATTTTGGATTCCATTGTGGTCGAAAGTCGAGGACTACCTGTAATCACCCACTTTATATGATCAAGAGCTGTGTAGCTATCACCAAATGAGTGTCTGGGGGGTAAATAACCACACATTGGTACTGATAACTTCTCTCCACTGCTGCAATTTATCTACTGTGTCAGACATTGGGACATAATTATACAATGGCAGCATTTGCGTGATGACCTTATTTCCCAGAAGACCTCACTTTGGTGCCACCGCATTTTGCTGTGGAAGCTGCTGAAGGCAGCCTTGGACACAAACATTGCCCAATCTTGGACAAAATCTTAAAAAGTGCCAAGGTCACTCAGCAATACCACAAGCTGAAGGATGGATCGACCAGGGATCTGTCTTCTGACTAAGGTCTGCATCTCAGGGATTGTTTGACACATGCTGGAACACAGGTGCATACAACTTTCTTCTTTGATGTGGCTACCTCACCATTTTGGGCCTAAGAACCATGAGGAAAGGTCAGCGTTAAAGAAAGTCTTCTCTTTAACTTATCCGGAAGTGATCCCTGCTTGTTCTGAGGTAATTCAGATAGGCCTCGACTTACAACCATTCGTTTAGTATTTGAAGTTACAATGGCCCTGAAAAAAGTGACGTTTTTCACACTTTTCACAGCCACCTAACAACCATATTACTAACTTAACAACTGCAGGGATTTATTTAACAACTGTGGCAAGAAAGATCATAAAATGGGGCAAAAACTCAATGGCCGTCTTGCTCAGCAATGGAAATTTGGGGCTCAGTTGTGGTCATAGGCTGATGACTACCTGTTATCATGGACCAATTCTTTTCTAGCAAAAGAAGTGGGGCAAATCTGAATCAGCACTGGAGCCTGGATCATGATACATTCTGGCCACACCACTACTTCCTCGTGTCTTGTCTCCCTTCATAATTTACTGCAGGCAGTCCTCCAGTTACAACCGTAATTGGGGCCTTCTCATTACAGTTGCAAATCGTAATGGTCATAAAACCTTTTGTGACTGATCCAATTTTATGTTTTTTTGCAGTGGTCATTAAACGAACACAGCAGTCGTAAGTGTGAATGCTGCGGTTGTTAAGTGAACACTGTGGTCATCAAGCGAACCCCTTGTTCACTATGGCATGGTTTTGCCAAAACCTGGAAGGGCTGGTTTTTGGCCCTTTTACAATGCTGTACCATTGTAAAGCATGGTCACGTGACTGCACAACACTACAATGGCCATAAAGGCATCCATATTGCCAAACACCCAAAGCGCTGCCTCATAATCATGGGGCGGGGCAGGATGCAACTTGCAATCCAGGTCATAAATCCCCTTTTTCAGGGAAGGTCATAAATTTGAATGGTTGCTATGTGACCGGTTGTAAGTCGAGGACTTCCTGTACTGACAAGAGTCTCGTGTCAAGGATTACTCTACCGTTCCAGACCATAGACCTCTTCTGATGGTCTAATACCTTCTGACTCCCGGGAGGATAAGGAAAGCGCCACCACACTGCAGATACTCAAGCTGGCAGGAGACACAGCTGAAGGAAGGGTTCCTGTTGAAGGCTCCACTTTTTCAGCTTCAGGTGTGCTGCTCTCCAAGTCAACCGCATAGATGTCAGAATGGGTGCTGTAGTACATGCAGCTTCCCCCGCTGCAGGCTGCACACAGAACTGGTCCTTGTAGATAATACTCCCGGAGGTCTGGGACTTTGACCTCTTCTCCTTGAGAGGCCTTGATGGCCACCATTTTACCATAGTGTCCCAAAGCCACAACACAGTCACAACCCAAGCCTCCATAGCCTGGATGCTCCTCCACACCTGGGGATTTCCGTCCAGTCCTCAGGGCCCCAATGAAGACCACCGGCTCCTCCAGATGGTGAAGGATCTTGACAGGCGAGTCTTCCCAGCCGTGGCCCCCAGAGGAGCTCAGGGCCTTCAAAGGCACAGAACACAACTGCCCATCGGGGAAGCCACAGAGGATCATGGGAGAATCCAGCATGGCAGCATCTACGCCAAAAAGGAGGCTGAAGAGGGGCTCCTCCAGCACGAACCCCCCAGAATGGCGAAGTCCCTCCCAATGGTCACTGGCGCCAGGCGCAGATGCACAGCACAGCACTGGGAGGAAGTGGGCTAAAGACATATCGCCATCGTTGCTTGTGCTGGTGGTGATGTCCACATGGCTGATTGGCTGCTGTAGCAATTTCTCCTGGCCCTCAGGGCCTGGGAGTTTGTGGAGATTCATGCACCACTTCTCTTGGACTTGGGAAAGGGTGATCAAGACATCATTGAGCAGCGTGAAGGTGCAAAGTGTGGCATCAGGGAGAGCGCAAGCATCACAGCCCATGGGGAAGATGCTGGAAAAGAAGTCGCTTTCCTCGCCATCCGTCTGCTTCACTAACCTTCAAAGCAAACAAGAAAATCCTCTCAGAGTAGCCAAAGGGAGAAAACTCAGAAATAGCACTGGCAAATCAGAAGGTTTAGCATCCGCTTCGCTGAGCTGGATTCAGGAATGGGGAGAGCTGGATTAAGACGGATAGAACAACACCTCTGGAGGGAAGTTCCAGCCCCTTAATTTTTTTTTATTTTATCTAAGAATTCTTTTTAAGCTGCTTAGAACCTGGAAAAGAATGGCAAAAGAATGGCAGAAACACACAAACACACACAAGGGACAACTTAGATGCGAGAGCCAAGAACAGGGCTCCCTGCAGGCTACATTACAGGAAATGCTCTATCTGGGTCAATGGGGCTGGCAGAGAGATTTGAATGCTCCCCTTGCATTCAGTCTCCCACATTAAAAAGCATAAGGTGTGAAGCCGCTGTTTGCACGTGTTGCATGATGGTATTAACAGTTTCTACGTGTTGCATGATGGTATTAACAGTTTCTCTAGATAAGGAAAGACAACCTCAGGAAGGTGATGAGCTTCAGGGTTTAATTATCACGGTCTTGACAACCGATTTCCTGATGTTTCGCCAGATGTTTCGAATGGTTATCCTGCCTCTGAAGATGCCAACCGCAGTTTCCAGCAAACCATCAGGAAATCTGTTGTCTAGAGTAGGGTTTCTTAAACTTTTTGGTCTTAGGACCTTTTCCTGTGTTTAAAAGTTAGGGAGGATCCCAAAAGAGCTCATAATTTTTACAGATTATATCTATCAATATTTACCATATTAAAAATTAAAACCTGCACATTCATATTTATCGAATCATGTAAAAATAACAATATTAGATATTAATGTAATTTTTCATGAAAAAATTCTATTCTTTAACAAATAAAAAAATGAGAAGAGTGACATTGCTTTAAAGTTTTGCAAATAACTTTAATATCTGGCAAATAATTTTGATTTCACGGAGCCTGAGAGGGTCTTGGTTTGACCTCCAGAGGTCCTCAGAGCAGCCTTTAAGAAATGCTGGTCTAGACCATGGTCACTAAATCTTGAGGCTAAACGCTGCCCAACAGATACTGCCCATGCAAGCATGGTGGGGGAAGGAAAAGACAAACCTTGATTTCCACAATGCCAAGATTCCAGTCAATGCACAGGATTGCATGTTTTGATAGCCTTCCCATGTGTCTAGGTTCTAGAAAACTGGGTGTAAAACGTTGGGCAGGATGGTTTTGTTGCTCATTGTTGGGGGTCTAGGCTTCAGGATTTGGGTGATACACCTTGTTTAAGGTCACATTCCCCATTTAAAAAAAACACATCTGCAATCAGGATCCTCCTAAATCCAGTACTGACACAGAGAACTGTGTAAAAGATCTTTTGCGATACGTATTCAGTTTTTGCCGAACTTCTGCATAGAGAGCTGCTGTTGGTGACATGTATCTTGTAATACCAAGATGCGTTTATTACACTGTGCTTCTTGGCTCTTGAACGTGGTTTGGAAGTTGCTTTTGGCCCAGAAACTAGTAATAGAGATGGGTGAGTGGTACTTCTTGAAAATGTCATATTTCCACCGCACCACCACCCTATGTATTGCAACTTCAACAATCTTCTGTTCTCCAAACCTAAGGTATCCTTGCCTGAGGAATTTGCTCCTCTTGCCCATGACTCTCAACCTTCTGGAAATATCCTGCATTCTCCAAAGAATCCAGGTTCTCTCTCCTGCTACTTGGTACATTAGAGATGCCTCTTAGAGTACCTTCATGTTGCTATCTCTCGCTTACTTCCTTCAAATCCCACTTTTGCATACATACCCCATCCTCATCCCCTATTATAAGCATACCTCCATATCAGCTTAAGGGAATTAGATGCCATCGATAGCAAGATCATTCCCAAAGCTCCCAATCAGATTTTCTATGAATCATAGAAATTCAGCTCATTAACTGGGCTCAACAATGGTTCTCTTGGCCACATCTGCCCAACAAGTCAGAGCTATCCTATCCTGTCCTATCCATCTCCTAGCCTATCTTCTATCCTGTCCTGTCCTATCCTATCCTTTATCCTATCTCCTATCCTATCATTACATTCAGAAGTTACGGGTGCTCCATCATTGAAGGTTTTCAAGAAAAGACTGGACAGTCATTTGTCTGGAATGGTATAGGGCAGGGGTTCCCAACCAGGGGTGCTCGCACCTCCTGGGGGTGCGAGACTATATTCCAGGGGGTGCGAAAACTTGGGTTTTCAAAATTATACTGTATATGCATAGTTTGTTGCTGTTATTTCAAACTTTTGTAAGGGGTGCGAGAATATATCAGAAGCGTTCTAGGGGTGCGGGGTATAGAAAAGGTTGGGAACCGCTGGTATAGGGTCTCCTGCTTGAGCAGAAGACCTCCAAGGCCCCTTCCAACCCTATCATTCTATGTTTTATGTTCTATGTTTTAGTCTATGTGATCACTCCAGCCTTTAATTCGAGAATTTTAGGCCAGGGATGTAGCTTGAAATACTTAATGCAATCACATTTCATCCCTCACCTGCTTTGATAGTCCAAGGACACGCAATAAATGCCAACTCCAGCGCAGAGAATATACAGCTGATGGTGGAGGGGCAAGAGCTCCACATGCCAGACTTGATCAGGAAACCTGTAGACAGCCTAGGAAGAAAATGGGACGGGGGATCACAAAAAGCCTTCAGTAGTTCTCCAGGTAAAATAATGCATTAGCAGACATCTTTACAGCCCATTTTCTGGTTTATAGACCCGCATTAGACCAGGCACATAAATACACATCCAATTGGTCATCAGTAGCCCTGCCTAGAATGAGCAGGGAAGACTTTCCCTAATAAAATCTGCTCTAGTTCCAAATAAACCAAAGTGTACATTATTTACTGTCAAACTACAAATAGTGCTTGTTTAATTGCTAAGCAACACGGTTGTTAAGGAAAACATCACACGACCACAATGGACTCACCCCCTCACTTCTGCCACAGTCATTAAGTGAGATATCACATGACCGTGACTTGCAATTTTACTGCTGGCACCTCTATGAATTCTGCCGTCAAAAGCCGGCTGTGATGTGTGTGCAAATGATAATCACATGACTGCGGGATGCTGTGAGAGTGGTAAACACCAGCCAGTTGCAAAATACCCAAATCTTGATCAGGCGACTACGGGGACACTGTGACAGGCATAAATGTAAGAACCGTTACTTTTTCAATACTATCATAATTTTGAATGGTCGCTAAACAGGGCAGGCTACCTATAACCTTACGCTGGTGCTTAACACTTATTTCATTATAGGAGACAGAGCCTTATACCATAGAATTTATCTTTTTTCCCAATTGCTATTGGTATTGCTTCTTGGTGCTCGGTATTGCTTCTTGGTTAGTAAAATAACATTGAGTAGGTGAAGACTTCTCCACCTCTAAGTTAAATGGGAGAAATTACACCTCAATTTACCCCCCCCCTCATGGCACTGTTGTCAAAAGCAAGAACGCAATGCCAGTAAAAAGCTGGTAATCTTGCACCCCCAGATGCCACAAGCTTCATCTGGGAAAAAGTGAAAACCAAAACAAGGGGGAAGTTGAAAATCTGCCACAGCAAGCTATATCACCGCCTGTCTCAATTACCGCAATGCACAGGGCTGCCTTTAGCGACCATCTGGAAGCTTCAGTTGGTAGAGAATACAGCGGACCAAATGCTCACCAGCAGACATCACTGGAGCCCGTAAGCCCTGCAGTGCAGGCTCCGCTTTGGCTGCTCATTGGCTGAGCAGTGCGGATGTTAATCTACGAAGTCCTTCACGCTTGGCAACAGGTTACTGGCAGAACTGCAACACCCTATGAAATTGGCCTGTGCTTGTGGCAGGAGAAACCAGCAGCTACTCCCTGTTTTTGGGAGGGCTGGAGAGTTAAAATGAGAGGAGGGGAGAAATATTTTCAGACTTGCGAGGATCCATTAATATAATCTTACAATAAAAGTAGAGAGCTATTGCTCCTGCTTCTGCCTCTTGCCTGGACTACCTTGACAAACTAACAGCCGCTGAGAATTGGATGGATAATCTTGGGATAGAAATCTACTAAAAGCAAATAAGTTGCTGCCAGGATCCTGTGAGTATGCATCATTTAAGACACCTCAGCACATCTAGTCTGAAGCCATTTTCTGTATATTCTCAACTAGAGGGAAGCTTGAAGTAAATCTTATTTGCTTTGTTTCTTTATCTGAGGATGTTATTTTGCACGTCATTGTTCCTTTTAAGCCATTAACGATGGCTGATATGTCATTGAACAAGTGGCATATTATATCCAAGATGGGGGCTTTCATTTCAGCAAGGAGAGAACAAGCAGCAGCCAACACACACATCTGTCTGCAGTCAAAGCTGCAACAGCATTATAAGCACAGAGTATCGAGTATCATCTATGCATGAAAAAGCCCTGCAAAGTCTGTATTTTTATCATTTGTATGAGAAATGAATAATCTACATGCATATTAACCTATTTATTACTTATATTTCTATGTGAGTGGAAAGTGTGCAAAGTTCAGCTTGTTATTATCAGAATAAATTTCTTAGGTTAAAATCAAAAGAATAGGGTGTCAAACTGCCGGCCCTTGGGCCGGATGCGTCACGAGGAAACCGCGCCCACCCCATTGCCGGCAATGGGGAAAAAGCTCTGATACGTCAGATGTCACGTGATGTCGTGAGTTTGACATGTCTGAAAGGGATGCCTTTAATAAAGGGTTTCTAACCTCAATAACTTTAAAGTGTGCGATTTCAACTCCCAGAATTCCCCAGCCAGCATACTGGCTGGGGATTCTGGGAGTTAAAGTCCACATACCTTAAAATTGTTGAGGTTCAGAAACATTGCTTTAATATATGAAGGTATGGTTTAGATCTTGGAATCAGCACTGGAAAATCTAGGTAATCTGGAGAAAATATATTTTATATATGTATCAGTTGTGACAATATAGCAAACAGAAAACATATCTTTCATTTTATAGTTCAACAAGACTACTCTAGAAACAAAAGGCAGATTTGTAAGGACAGTTTTAAGGTGGGTGGGGGAGAATCACCACAGACCGATGTTAAGAATTGGATGCTACACGTAGGTGACTTATGAAGAACAACCAATTTGCTACCAAAGGTTGCTATGGTGAAAAAGATATCATTAAAAAATCAACAGAAAAATCTAAATTAAGGATGTAGACAGTTAAGAACATCTCTGCATCTCACATATCCTCTCTGCCTGTTAATTTTTTTTATAGAAAAAATAATAATAACGATCCAAGGAGTCTTTCAAACATGAAGCTGTGGCTTCTAGATTATTTATGTAAAATACCAGATAAATGGGGAAGGAGGGAGAGCGGGAGTATGGGATGATCTTGGAATCCAGTTAGAATAATGTGATGTGGAGGGCAGAAAACAAAGCATCAAACCAGTCTGGGTTAATCATATAGGATCCATTTCACGTTGATTCTTTCTCTACTACTATGACATTCTTGTTATTAAACCTCCCACATACACACACACACACACAAACAGCTATGTGTTTGCAGTGCATTCTACTCATCTGTTCTCTGCTCGTAGGAGAGACTCTTGTAAAGAGACTAGTTTTTTAAAAAAATAATAACAGATTAGAAGCTCAAGGACTGATGAAGGAAAAACACAGCGTCCTAGTTTCAGCTACATTTCTGATCAAGTTTTAGTTTAGTCAGGAGTAGCACAGCAACTAACTGTATGGACAAAGATAATGCAGTAGATCTCCTTTGCTCCGATCCAGAACTATGAAGGGCAGACTTCATTTTCTCCGCTGTCTAATTTTCTCCTAAAAATTCATATGCAGGAAGACAACTTCCAGCACTTATTTGCAAAGCATTTCTGGTCCCCGATAGCAGTCAAGCAAATGTAAACTGATGGGCTTTGAAAGCATCCTAAAATGATGAATAATAAAAAAATACATGTGACATGTATATTCACCTTCATTTGTAATAAAAAAAAACTGGTCACAATCCAATCGCTGAATGGATCCCATACTGTCAGATATATTTTATGACTGGGATAGGTAAGCTGGTGCCCTACAGAAGTTCTGGACTCTTTAGTTCCCAGAAATATGACAAATTACAGATTTTGTAACCCAAGTTATCCCCCACTGTTCAGAAAGTACATTGCATGTAATTATTGCTTTTCTTTACTCAGTTTTCTCTGGTACAAAAAATTGCTGTCTGTCATTACTTTGAACTAATTCTCCTAAACAAAGCCACCAAAGGCACTTTACTACTTCTATCTTTGAGTCTCCTCAAGGGAAGGAGCAGAGAAATTCAACATTCTGTTAGGGATATCATTATTTTTTATGTGTTGCAGTGCTGCTCTACTTTTTCTCTTTTTAGTCCAAATGCTGTATTTAGAATTAGGATTAGTGACATAAGGTAGATATGCATAGAATTCGCTTCATGCTCATGTGTTGTATGAACATGTTTATTTTTAGCATTTATGGTGTTGAAAAAAGCTCACAATAAAATTACAAACAGAGCTACCATGAAAATGAATGCATCTCTTCACATCAGATTTTACCCACCAGGTTGAACTCAATTTACAGAGATTTTTGGGTACACCCATGTAGCCTTCTTGCCAGTATGGAATGGTTTGCCAATGCATTCTTGCAGAACACATTTTGAAGTTCCCTGTCTAGTCTACAGACCTGAAATTCCTAGAGGTTTCCCATCCCAATACTAACCAGGGATGACCTTGCTTTGCTTCTGAGATCAATCAGATACAGCAACCTGCTGCAGACATACATCAGTGGGATTTAATCCATCCTGGCATTCTCTGATGCTTTGGACCACAATCCCCATCATACACTAAAGAGCAGTGGAAGTGTACTTCATTATATCTGGAAGTTGTCAGACTGGGGAAGGTAGCTGTAAGCTAGCACTAAAGGATGCAGTATGAATTGCACCTGTACTTATCTTCAGTGCTTAGACAATGCATTGTTCTGTACACTGATGGGAGATATTAAACCAGGTTAAGAGAGATAAACTATGATTCGGTAATTATTAAGATATTAGTGTTTTCAAACTTTTTAAGGAGATGCTGGTGTCATGATCTTTGCCTCCCTCAGCCGCCCCATCAGGGTCAAATTGCCCTAAAATCGCCTCCCAGCATCTGACCTGATTTCCAGCGTCTCTATCTCCCCATGGATCTTGCCCCTGAAAGAAGAGGGCTTGGGCTCGGCTAGCAGGACCAAGCGCCAGTCCAGACATACCTTCATCAGCCGCCCTTCTTGGTCGTAGACATAGACGTACTCGGTGCCATTGGAGAGGTAGATCTGGTTCTCGTGGCACAGCACGCGGGGCTTCCCGGCTGCCAATCCCCCAACCGGGCAGCAAAATCCCGCCAGGTAATCCACCCTGTGCCCCACTTGGGCCATGACTGCCGCTGCCAGCCTGGAAAGTGGATCAGAGAGATGTGGGGGCAGAACCGGAGAGCCCTTCAGGTGTCACGCCGCCTTGTCTGCGAAAGCACGTGGGAACGGAGCAAGTCAGCTTGCATGCAAGGGGCCGCCCCACCCGGGCCATACTACCCCAGCCCCGGCGCCCCCGGTGGGAACGAAGAGAACAATAAAACCCGAAGACACCCCCCCTTTCACACTAGACAAGGCAAGGCAAGACGCTCTCGAGACGGCAAAGAGAATCGTCATAAATCGCAATCAGCGGAGCTAAGCAAGCAACTGGTCTCGCCCCCCCCAACCCGGCATCGTCGTCCCCCCCCCGCCAGAAAGCCAAAGAGGCGGAGCTGCCATTCTGACCCCGCCTCCTCTTCTCCAAGGCAGCGGTCGGAACGCCACCAGTTACTAAGCGCGGGGAGAGGCGCTGCTTTACGGCTTTCTCTGTCTATCTGTCTGTCTGTCTGTCTCTCTTTCCGGGCTCGGCTGTCGACTGGAGCTGGCGGAAGCAAGCGGCTGCAGAGACGGTTTACGACGCGCCGTAAAGGGAGGGAGGGCGAACTCTGCGCGCCTTTTCCCGCTGCTGGTGCGGCTCGCTGTTGCCATGGGGATGAGAAGAGCGAGTCCTGGTACGGGAGCGGCTTGCTGGGGAATAAACGAATGTCAGGAAACCCAAAGGAGAGGATGCTCGGCGGTGGGGCCGGGCTTCAAAGAGGGACGCGCGGAGCCAATGCATGGCGGATGCGGGGTCTTGCATTTGTATTTGAAGGAGGAAAGCTTAGAAAGCGTGTGTGGTTCCCACTGGTGGGAGGAGAAGGGAACACTGCAAAAAGAGTGGCTCAAACATTCTTGGCTGGACCGGGATCCTCCGGGTATGCCGGGAAGCTCCTGGTTGATCTTGCCTTTGTTGGGAAGCCAAGCAGCGTCGGGTCTGATCTCCGCTTGGATGGGAGACCACCAGGAAATCAGAGGGTTAGACTGAGAAGTGAAAAATATATGTGCATGGATGACAAGGAGGCTGCATGGATGCATCCATAGAAACAAATGGAATACTGTAGCTTGATTCAAAGGTGTCTTTAATATGGGAACTCTGAGAGTGGTTCCTGACTGAACACACTGAGAATGCCTGGGTTTTGTGGGACTCTTAACACTACCCTGTGTTAAGAGAAATCCGATGTATAGAGAAAGCAAGCACCTCTGGACTCCAAGAGGAATCCCAGTCATCCATGTTTGGAATTGAGTAAGGAGTTGTGGTGGCGCAGTGGTTAGAATGCCCTACGGGTAGTCCTCAACTTACAATAGCTCATTTAGTGACCGTTCAAAGTTACAATGGCACTGAAAAAAATGAATTATCACCATTTTTCACACAACTGTTGCAGCATCCTTGTGGTCATGTGATTAAAATTCAGATGCTTGGCAACTGACTCATATTTATGACAGTTGCAGTGTCCTGGGGTCATGTGATCACCTTTTGCAACCTTCTGACAAGCAAAGTCAATGGAGAAACCAGAATCATTTCATAACTGTGTTACTAACTTAACAACTGCAGTGATTCACTTAACTGTGGCAAGGTCATGAGATGAGGCAAAACTCACTTAACGACTGTCTTGCCTAGCAACAGAAATTTTGAGCTCAATTGTGGTTGTAAGTCAAGAACTACCTGTATTGCAGACTAATTCTGCCCACAACCTGGAGTTAAATCCTGATGTGGCTCAAGGGTGACTCAGCCTTCCATCCTTCCGAGGTCGGTAAAATGAGGACCTAGATTGTTGGGGGCCATAGGCTGACATTGTAAACTGTCCAGAAAGCACTATGAAATGGTATATAATTCTAAGTTCTGTTGTTATTGCTATTGATTTATCTGCTCAAATACCGTATTGGACTTGAGTCATGAGTTCATAAGTTGTCTTTGAACTAGTTTCTTGTCTATCTTATAGGATTGTTGTGACTTTAAATAAATTAATGGAAATAAGTATAGTCAGAAAAAAAACCAGCCCTCCCATCAAGTCAGCTATATTTTTCTCCCACACTAAAAATTGGAATAGCAGTACAAAAAATAATCATTGGTTCTGTGCCCAGCCAACCAAAGGTTCATGTAGGCTGGACATTATGTGGTGAGTACTATATTTAACAAGATGTTGCTTGCTGTTGATTCCACAGCTTTTTGTTCTATTAAAGCTTTGTAATAATTGTTCAGATCCAACCCCACATTTCAAAGCTAGAATGAGAAAGTGGCAATCATCTGGTATTTGCATTTACAAGCAACAGTGGTGTGTAGTGCCAGTGTAAAAAAAAAAAAGTTCATAGTGCAGCTGAGGCAGTAGATGGCAGTGTTGCTTGCAATGATAGCTATCCTTCCAAAATACCATAATGAGACTGGTAAAGGAATTATCACTTAATTAAATGATTTGTTTCATCCTTCAGACCAAATTCCAGCAACTGAAGTTAACATTATTTATTTCCTCTTATTTGTTTAACCTCCATTTGCCTTTATTATGCCTTAGTGGGTTTTTTTTTTATTTCATCAAGCTTGATTGCTGATTCACAAACTAAAATTGATTGAAAACTATTCTCTAGAAAACTGCAAAGTGTGATTATATATGTAACAAATCTTGACTTTGGGAGTTTGTAGATTTTGATAGGGGCTTATGCAACTGTGAAAATCAAAGATATAATAACAAAGTTCAAAGATAGAGCCTACAAGTGGTTTTATTTAAATGTGTACATATCTGAAGTAAAACTGCATACAGTGACATAGAATAGTTTATAGCTGCTAGAAATTTTTCAGAAAGACTCATGAATGGCATTCTAATAGACACAAATTTGAAGGATAGCTCTGTGCTTTTGCAGTGCATTAAATTTAATGAGTAGCCATAATATGGGATTTAATAGTCTCAGAAAGTGTTAGATTGAAGTAAGGCTTGGAAATATTTTCGGAGAAGCCTCAATAGTTTGTTTTAATACATTTTGTTGATGTAACCAGAGGAAACATCTCACCCTAATGGGATTGGCTGGCTCCTCTCAGGCTGGCAGAAGGCCAAGGAATTCCAGCTAGTGGGGTGCAGTAGAGCCTTTTCTGCTGTGGCTCCTGTCATCTGGAACATCATACCCCTCGAGGTGAGATATGCCGCCACCCACTTGGCCTTCCAAAAGCGCCTTAAAACCCGGCTCTCCTGATTGTCCCGGTGTCCAGATGTGGGCGTGCCATTCTGGAGGTAGGATTAGCAAATTAAATCAAAGATCCCACCTTCATCCCATTTTATATCCCCCCCACCATCTTAGCTAATTTTCTGTTAATGTTACATTTATGGTTTTAATGTTTTATAATATTGCTTTATCATGTTATTAGCCACCCAGAGTTGTGTGACAGTGAGATGCGTGGCCTATAATTTTAATAAATAAAATTTTAGCAATATGAATACATTTGTATAAAGATGAAGCAAAGACTTCATTTTGGTTATTAGGATCCATAGCAAAATAACTACTAGATTAATTTACAGGTTTATTTGTACATTGAAAAATTATGCTTTGAAAAAATACACATTTAAAAATGCAGAATCAAGAACGTCAGTATCAAATGCTTAGCTTCTTTACATCAAAATATTTCTGGCACAGCCATTAAATGCTTTATGTCTGTGGGTGTATATGAATGAGTCAATACAATTTAGCCTTCCAAAAGCTATAGCTTACAATATGTAGACGTTCGTGTTTTTTGTCAAACATGTTGTATGTTCTTTTTACTGCATTAAATATAATTTATTAAATCCTGCTGAACATTAAAATAGGTGCATAAGATTTAATTAATTAATTAATTACTTGGCTGTCCATCTTACCTCATAATAACTCAATAAGTTGCAAGAGGAGGGAGAATGAATTACTTTGCAGAGTTTTTATTGACAAGCATAGTTCAAAGCAAGTAACTCATGCAGCTTTTTCCACACGTTTGTCACATAGCAAAACTTGACTCTTGACAGTTTTTCCAGTAGCTTATTTGTAAAGAGGTGACTTGATTTTTTTTAGGCCTTATGCCACCCATGCTTAACCTGGCTACAGTCTAGGTTTCAGTCCCTTTAGGAAACTGGGAATCTTACCATCTTAAACACACTAAAAATTCAGCTTCATTGAGCATGATGTGAATATTGATGGATGTGCTAAATCTGTGTCCCTAGTGCTTGAAAAGAGAAGTCTGGAAACAATCAAACCATTAGGCTGATTTTAAAAAATCAACATAGTTCTCAGTGTTTTTCCATTGCTAAAACATTAGAGCCTGTGCAAAGGCCTGGTAGCCAAGATACAGCCCTCAAGGCATATGGCTTACCAGCCATACATAACATCAAGCCAGAATAGTCTGTCAGCTCCTAGGGAGAACCAGAAACATTACATAATATGCAATTGCTCCTAATCTCTTTATATTTAGGTATGTGGAAATTAAGCCTGACTTTTCTCATTGCCCAAAACCAGCTTTGGCATGTAAAGCAATTAATGGAGAAGAATTTGGATCCTTTGTGCTTAAAAATGCACTCAGCTTCCTCTTTTATCGCATCTGATTTGACTACAATAGTGGGTTTTTAAAAAGGATCATTCAAGAAATAAGGAAGCTCATTAGTAAATTATAGCCAAAGGAGCCAATTGTCTTACTCAATTTGCAGGGATTCACCTTCAGGAAATGAAGCTTCTTATGAAGATGTTTACATGGATCCAGAGTTTTAGACCATGTGGCTGTCACTAGAGCACAGGATACCCATTTTATAAAGCAGTTTTGGGTACAGGAGCCTGTAATTCAATTATGATTGATTTCTCATCTTGCAATCCTAGACCTATGAGCAATATATTTTCTCCTAGTTAATTATGCCCACCTAGCAGTTCGGAAGCATGCAAGTATAAGTAGATTAATAGATACACTTTGGTGGGAGGGTAACAGCATTCTGTGTGCCTCTGGTGTATAGCCATGCTGACTGCATGACTGTGGAAATTGTCTTCGCACAACGATGGCTCCCTCAGCCAAGAAACGGAGAAGAGCACTGCGCCCTAGAGTCGGACACAACTGACAGAGAAACCTTTTTAGTTAAATATGCAGACAAGCGGTGGGTATTTTCTGACTGTTAGAAGAAATAGTTATCTCATAACTAGTCCACGCACACACTCATCCACACAGAAATTGGAACCTCTGTAGAAAATTAGTACTTTCCTTAATGCTGTATCCCTAAGCAAATCTTTATTGACTGCCACCTGTAACAAACGTAAAATAGTTCTGCTTATTCATAAAGTATTTCTGGAGTCATACATGGAGTGTGCTTCAATGAGCATAACAAATAGCAGTGCAAACAGAAGGATGTATATATTTGCATGGGGTGTGACATTCTGCATCTTAAAAAACAATGCATTTCTACTTCCAAAAATGGAGGGTGTAGATTGTAATATAGTCTACAATCATGGAAAGTAACAAATACTCCCTAGCACTTTGGTGGGCTATCATAGTTATCATGTACTTATTACACAGTGTGCAAATAGCATGTAAAAACTATGTAAAGCAGCCAGAACCATTCCTAAGATCTTTAAGAACTGGAGAATGTGATACAAACTGTGTGCTAAATCCGCTTTTACAACCAATCAGTGTGATTCCATCTGTAATTAAGTTAAGTTGTGCATAACTTAAAACAACTACAGGGCCTTAGTCTACTCTTAAGGCAACATGTATTTAATAAAGCCATTCTACCAAGGAACTGTTCCTTGGCGTTTATTCCAATAATATGTTGGGAATTGTGTCTCCAGATTATCAGCCAAGAAAGGATTCTATTTAATACCTTCATCTGAGTCTTTCACACTTAAGCCTTCATAGGAATTTTTTTTAAGGGAAAAGACAGGCAGACAGAGGGATGCATTTGGTTTCCAAAACTGTAGTGAAGGTCCAACACCAGCTGGAGCACTTATTGCCTTCCCTCAGTCAAGGGCTCCGTGATCCGCCTCCCATTCCGGATCAGCACTCTGCGGCGTTTGGCTGGCAAGAGGGCAGCCTTTTTCTCTCCTAGCTGGGCAGCCCTGATGAAAGGCTTAGCAGGAGACAGGTTCTGTCTTTTGTTCATCTCATCTACAAAAGATTCCACCCCCTCAAAGCGTTTAGTCAGTTCTCCAAGATGTTCCTTGAGGGCATTGAATTCCTTGTATAGGTCATCCAGGGCATCAGAAAGAGGTTTGATTCTAAAAAGACAACAGGCAAGAAGGGATACGAATTAAAAAAACAAACACCCTATGCTAATTTAACGGAATCAGTTTTTCATTTTATTTTGGCAAAGTTCAACAACAGAGCTGGATCTATGCTGCCAAATTAGATTATGGTATCTAGGCAGTAATTTATTTACATAGATGCAAGTCATCTGTACAAAACCTTGTTCAAGCAAATGTCCATTTCTTGGGGATACTTCCAAAATACAGATGCAGTAACATTGACACAGGAAGATTTATCTTATTTAGCTGTACAATAATAGAGAGTACATAGAATCATAGGACTGGAAGGAACCTTGGAGGTCTTCTAGTCCAACCCCCTGCCCAAGGCAGGAGTCCAATTTCATCAACTCAGTCTTATGAATCTGCAAATTGTAAGTTGCTTGTTTGTTCCTTCATTAGGGTTTGTTAACAGCCCAACATTCGTCATTGTTGCTTTTTGTGCACTGCCCAGGATCTTTTAAGATTGAGCCAGTTTTTGTTTTTGTTTTTTTTTTAAAAATCAAAATATATCTCAAGGTCTGGACACACACACACACTGGGCAAGGCCAAAAACAGATTGAAAAATGACTGAGGATGTTGTGAAAATCTAGCCATTGGCTTGGTGTGCTGTGCAAACATCCTAGGGCAGAGCGTGTTCTATTTAATCCTAATCCAATGAACAACTACATTCTACTAGCCTGGTTCTTCTGGATTGACTGCTGACACAAATTTATCAATTCCCCGCTAGACTGGCATGTTTTGAGGTGCTACACCAAGTTAATTAGAAACCTATCCAGATTTCTGCCTGGACCCCAGCCCTCACCTTCCATAGTCAGGCAACACTGTTTGGTGATCGTGGAGGAGAAGGTTCCTGATCTGAGTCATAATAGCAAATTTCCAGTTGTCAAGAACCACAGTAAGATTAGAACATCCCCTCGTATTGACTTTGTCAGCTGGGAGAGGAAAGAGAAAAGAAGACCAAACTGGAATGTGATGTAACAAAGAAGTAGCTTAGTAAAATCATCATGATTATCTTGGAAAAAATAAGGAGACATAAACACCTTCAAATACAGATTGGGTGAATGCGTAAAAAGAAAGTACGAGTGATTGAGGACATACCAGCAGATCTAGAAAAGCATTTGGACACCGTATGAATGGGCAGAATCTCAACACATCAATTACAAAATGTCACATTATTTGGTACAGTGGCCTATATTACAGTAGTATCATTAGCTGGATCCTTGAAAAGAATCTAATAGTCAAAATACTGTGCAACATCCAGGCAAAACTATCTGGTAGATTGTGTGGTAATAACAACAGCAGCAATTTTACTCTTCCTTTTCCTTCTTCCTCCTGTACTGCCCTTTAGTTCCTAAATGCTGTATGCACCTGAGAAGGAGGCATTTCCACACCATTAACATGAAATGAGAACCTAGCGGGACTCTTGAGAACAACAGCCACACTTTCATCATACATTCATACCTTCTTCATGGTTAAAAAGAAAGTACTCAAAAACCTCTGTAAAACAAATTGGCAGCTCACCCTTCTCACATGAATTCAGGGTGAAGAGCAAGTTTAGGAGGAATAAAGTTACTTCAGCGTAACATCAAACCCAATGACAGAATAAAGGGATCCTAATTTTTGAAGGTTAGCATGCATCTTCAGGGATGGAAAAAAACACCTGCCTTTCCTTAAAGAGTTCATTTTAGGACCGACAGTACCGTTTCTAAAGTGAAATGTGCTCAGTTCCCTGAAAATATGCCCTGGGAGCTACACAAGGAGAAATATGATTTATAGCTAAAATTCAGGTGCTCACAGATGCTTAAATCTGTGAAGAATCGTGCACAGAAAAGAAGTTCAGAATTTTATAAGAAATGTGAAAACTGGAAGACAGAAGAGGATTGGAAACTCAGGTTAGCAGCCTTTATGAAAAATGGGCTTTGGGGCATCCACTGTCAAAAGCAAGTGTGCCATCAAAATCATTCTCCCTTGCACAACTGGGGTTCCAAGGCCTTTAGCAAACCTAACCAAGTGCCCCTCCACCCCAATTCACAATAAAGAAAACAAGTTTCTGTTGTCCCAAGTAACAACCTGCTTTCTGGGGGGGGGGGGAAGGCCATGATCTTTGGGACCTGTTACCTTCTTTTCGGTAGTCCCATTCGGGTCTGGCCCCCCGCCGCTTTGATATGGTTGCACAGCTGACGGCCACCAACAACAGCAGCCAGAGAATCTGCTTCATGTTGCCTTGACAGCGGCAAGAGAAGGAAGACCAAAAGATCCTCTTTACAGTCTCCGCACAGACCTCAAAAGCCTCAGATCCTGTTCTGCGTCCAACCCCACCCCTTTCCCTAGATGGCTCCCATATGGCTGCTCATCTAGCTGGGCTGGTCACCAGTTTGTCATATCAGTGGGAAGAGGAAAAGGGGCGTCTCTACTTCTGCAGCCATAGAAACACAACACTCACTGCATCCATTCACCAGTCCAAGCCGAGCTGGATGAAAATACCATCCAGGGATTTGAGAACGTCATGTTGGAACTCGGATAGCATCTGACTTATGACTGTCCTTTCCATAGAAGATCCCTATTTCCTCCATGTGTCTAGTTTTAAAATGTTGGGATGTTGCCAGTTGGAAAGAAGAGGAAGTGGGTGGACAGGAGAGTAGAAGCTGTGGATCTGAGTGAGCAAATTGCTCAATCTTGCTACTTCCTTATCGTTAGGATGGGGGTAGCTTAGGCTACGTCTTTATTGGATTGGACCTGGGTCAATCACCATGCGATCATCTTTAGTCCATTTGTTAATTCAGCAGCAGATAAGCACAATAAATAATGCAGTTGCTATTAGGGTGCTATAATATTCTAAGACACCAGGCATGAAGGGAAGGGGAAGAGGAAGAGATACAGCTGGCTAAAATCTCTCAAGACTGATTTTTCCCCTCACTTCCATTCTTTCCCATGATTTCAGGCTAACAGACTGGGCTAGCTATAGCCAGAATCACAGAGAGTGGCTGCTGCAGCTGCTTGAAGGCCCTTATCACTTGGGGTCTAGGTTTCCTGTTTCTATTCCTCACCCAACCCCAGCTCTCCCCTCCTTTGCTCAGAACTGGTCCTTTTAGATGTTCTTTGCATATAAAGGCTGATTTGGGCTGATGGTTAAAACTAACGTCTGACTGCAGAAAAGTAGAAATGAGCAGATTAAATTGGGGGGTGGGCAAGACAATGTGATCTAGTCTGACATACAGTAGTCCTACTTTGCCATCTGAACTATGTATCTAGCCTAATGTCCTATTGTGTTTCCTGTATTTGTTTATCCATTCAAGACATTATAATAGGAAGGAACTGAAAATGCATTGAGCCCTAAAACTTAATGCTGCAATGCAACTTGCACTTTCCAGATGAATTAGATTCCAATTCCCATTTGCCAGCCAGCCTGTGATCAAGACCTTCAAAAATATTTTAATTTTTTTTAAAAAGCACAATTGAATTAAAAAAAACACACTTCCATTTACCTACTGAAATCCTCAGATGCAAGATGTGGTGGTGATTTTTTCAAGTCTAGCTTGTTTCAAACCAAGATCTGCCGCTCTTCTTTGCTTTATAACATATTGTTCTGAAATTTTGCCATTCTTCAAATTACAAACAGATCCTTTTGGCCTTATTACAGGAAACACTCCAATTTGCAGTTTATATCTCTGAGGGGATGGAGGAGGGAAGTAAAGAGGTTTGTGGGACAATCCCCCCAAATACTCCAAAATACATTTTAGGTCACTAGCACTTAAAGGGAAAATTCTCTGTTTACTCATACTTTCTTTGATTGATAAAGGAAAAGGGGAAAAACCTGTGCAGTCCAACTCTGCTGCGCACAATTTACACAGAAACTCTGTTTACAAAAAGGGACAAAACTGCAATTCCCCAGCATGTGTTTTCTTGGGAAATATGGACGGACAACTGGGAATTACAAAAGGTAAAGAGGCTTTGACCTACTTCTTTTGAAAGTTAGAGAAGCGTCCTGTCCTCTTGGCAGTAGCTTTGCTGCTCTCCCTCTTCCCCATGCTCTTAATGATATCCAGACAATGGATTATTATTTTTTTAAGTGAGAAGAGCACATTCAGCATGGTTCACATCAGGTAGCCAGATGGGGACATACGTCAGTTCCTTGTCAATGTTTACGAGTCCAGATGGCACAATAGAGATAAGCAGAAGGAAAATGGATGGGAACCCAAAATCTATCTCCTGACCTACAGGGCCTACTGGTAGAGTTGGAAAAGGCCACTTCATCCGTTGAGCCACAGCGCAACTCAGTGTTAGCATCCAAATGAAAACATTCTCAACCAGATGGCTGTCTTGCTCTTGAATGCAATCTGTGAAGAGAAGCCCATCATTTCTCTGGTTAATGAGCTCCATAGGCTAATAGCGCTGAATTCAATCAAATTTTCTTTTTCCTGCAACTTCAAGCCATTCTTTGGTAGTTAGAATAATAGATCTTGATCTTCTTGGAAGGGATGTGCATGAAATTTCCACACGTGAAAGAAAACACATTATGCCTTGGAAGTTTGGCTGGGCCTTTCCAGGAAGGGAGGGCATGATCTGACCAAAGCAAAACCAGATAGCAAATTAGGGAAACCTTTGGATCCCCTCTTCCTCTACACAGCAACACACCTTTTTTTTCTCCTATATTCTGCATCCACTTGCCATACCAGTCCTAGTTCTCTGAAGCCACATCATCCTGGGCCTTCAATTTCTCCTACCCTGGATCACATCTGAGAGGACGTGTGTGGTACAGATCCATGCACAAGACATGCACACATTGATTCAGCATACAGATACCAATTACTGTAATTGGTGCAAAGGACGCTCCATGCATGGAAGTCTTCACCACCTTAGTTTTCTACGTCTTTGACGTCTTTCCGGCATGCTATCATACCCCTGGCTAAGATAAACATTCACAGCGCCTTCAAACTCTCTTCGTGGGATTTAATGTTTGTAGTTCTTGCTCTTCTCTGGAAATACTTGTCTGAATTCTTTCCAAAACTGTTTTTCAGATCTTGACACAATATTCAAGGTGGAATCTGACTCACACAGAATGAAGTGGAGCCAATTACTTCCCAGGACTTGGAAAATATGTTCAGCTGTTTCTATAACCTATCAAAATCAATTGAATGTTATTTCTATCTTGTAAGATATTAATATCTCAACAGAGTTATCTCCCCCATCAATTAATCCAAGTCATTGCCCTAGAACAGACATGTCAAACACAAGGCCCGGGGGCCGGATGCGGCCCGCGACGTGGTTTCATGTGGCCCGTGAAGCCATCCTGGAAACAGTGAGGGAATGGCCCCTGCTGCCTTGGCCTCGGCCCAGGCCGCCCAGGAGCCAATGTACAATTTTGTGGTGGCCATCTATGCTGAAAGGCATTCAGTCTTAGCTCCACAAGGCCGTCTGGAAACAGCAAGGGACCGGCCCCTGCCGCATTGGCCCCGCCCCCTGGGCGCGCGCTGGGGAGGTGTCACCCTTTGTGAGGAATGAAGAAATGCACCATCGTCTGGAAGTGGCCAGCAAATGGCCCTCGCCTACTTCACATATCCGGCTTGAGGGGCTCCGGGGGAGGGGTTTCAGCAGGCTCTTCCAGTGGACCATGCCTTGGTGCTTGCCCTGGTCCCACCCCCTTCTGCCAGAGACCCTCAGATCTGTCCCACTCCTGCCCAGGCCCCCACAGGCACCCTTGACGCAAACGATGTAGAGCTGGCCATGCCCACCCAGTAGGCCACACCCACTTCAGCCACGGCCACCCAGTAGGCCGCACCCACCCATGCCACATCTACCCGGCCCCCTGAGGACAACCGCAATGCTGATGCGGCCCTCAATGAAATTGAGTTTGACACCCCTGCTCTAGAATCATAGAATTATGGAATTTGAAGGGGCCATAAGGGTCAACTAGCCCAATCCTCTGCAAGTTGTAGGAAAACTAATTAGCTTCTTCCTCAAGTGGTGGCAGTTCAGCCTCTTCTTAACAATCTCCAAAGATGGAGAACCCATAACCTCTCTTGTACCCATTATTTCTGGTGGCAGTGGAAAATAGTTCCTGACCATTTTGTCTATGGCAACCTTTTTATATACCTGAACACTGATATTACATCTGCCTTTGGTCTTTTTTCCTCCCAACTCTTTCATACTTCTAAATCATGAGCCAGAAGAAGCTCAGAAGTGTGTTAATCTTTCTACCAGCCATCTTACATAAATGGCTCAGGTTTAGCCATTTGTTATCAATACCTGCATCCATTAATATGTACATCCCATGTCATATCCACATGAAACCTCTTATTCTTTACTTGCCAAATTGCTAAAAACAATTTGCTAAAAACATGGATCCCATTTTTTTGTTTTAAGATGAGGTTTGAAACAATAGCTGACTGCCCACGTGCACAGCAAGCATTTTAGAAATTAGATGTTGTTCGGACTTGAAGCTAATCACCATGATATATATATATATCTGCATTGGAACAATAAATGAATGGTGGTCAAGACAAACGTTTGGGCCCAAGGGCTGCATAAATTCAAAACGAGTAGGGAGCACAGTGGAGAAAGCAACAAAAGGACCCGAAGCCATCATTTTGGATGCTTTTAATAAGATTTTTATTTGCAGGGCTGTTATTCAGTTAAGTCCAGTCCAAACCAAACATACACCTCTGCAACCCAAAGAACCAAGAAGAACAGCAAGAGCGGCTACAGCCCGTTGAGCTTGAGAAATCTAGTCAAAATGCAAACCCAGGAAATGAAAGTCACACGTCCTGCCAGCAATAACTAGGGCCAGAGAGAGTGTTTATGAGCCCCAGCTACAACTGCCTTGAAAGGCAAAGATCGCATTCTTCACAGCAAGTGTTTGGAGGCCAGTCCTACATGCCCACAATGAAAATGGGAGCTGGGACGGAGGCACATTTTGTGGTGGTGACGAAGACCTAGGAATATAAACTATGGAAGGGCAGAAACAAAGGCCGTATGTCCACATAACCAGAGAGTTGATGTGAAGGGCCTCTTTCTCTCTAATGTTGCAAGGTTTGTCTGGGTGATTATAGGTTTGCTGTGCAGAATACTTTTGCGAGGGGAATCAAATGTGGCTTAACATAAAACAGTCCTAGCAGAGATGTTGGGAATTTTGGATAATAATAATAATAATAAATCTCTGGACACCTTTGAATGGAGAAGCCCAGGTATCAGAAGAAATAAGGAATAGGAGGCACAGCTAATATATGATTATGTGAAAAGTAGGCAGGGTTGTGTTCTAGAGGCAAGGCCATTTCTATTGCAGTCACTATATTCTAGAGGCAAGGTCATTTTTACACAGGCATTTTAGTGAGGTAAGACAAACTCCAATTCCAATATATGCTCCACTTATTGTGCTGATCCTGTGTAGTCATTAATAGACATGAATAAAATGCCTAGATATTTTGCCTGCTCATAGCTTTGGATCCCAGGAAATTGCTTTAAATATAAAGGGGAAATAGTGTATGGAGACTTGGTGCAAATAACTGCTTGTGAACTGTTGCTTTCCCAGCCCTGACTCAGCTGGAATGAAGCTGCTGTAGGGTTCCAAACCTGGAAGTGACAGGATATGCTTCCTGTTGCCAAACCAGGATGAGAATCATCTTCTCTCTTGCCTACCATAGATGAAGAACTCAGGGAATTGTTTTAATCTGTGCCATTAGGTATATAGGGCAAGAAATGGATGAAGAGGCAACCAGAATCATCCCTGCCTGGTTGAGAAAAATGTTCTCCCCCCCTTTTCCAGTGCTGAGGTTTAGCCTGGGGGCTTTAAAGCCACAGTATGTCCTGCGATCACACATCACTCAGTTTGAAGCTATGGTATAATGAGAGAGTGGACCAATGTGGCTCAGGCACCAGTGACCCAGAAACTCTGGGGCTAAATGCAAAGCATGTCAACAGAACAACGTTACACAAGCTAGCCCTGGGGGACCAAGTCATCCCTTCATCACTACTGCCTAGCCTCACTGACAAGTTTAAGGCGGGGAAAGCTTGTGGCATGCAAGCTAACAGGGCAACACGGCCACACTGCCATGAGCCCACAGAGCCAATGAGCCACCTGTGTGACTCCAGCTCAAGGGAAGCAGGACCTCTGGCTTTTTACAATACTGAGAGCAAAGAAAAGACAAGGCAGCATAGTGGGGCCATCTTATTTTTTTTCCCACCGGGACATCCCGTTCCAACTGCAAGCTGCCATCTTGTAAATGGCAATTGAATACCTGTGATATGGGTCCTTTCCCCCCCTTTCCTGTCCTGCCCCGCCCCACACAGTACATTATCCCAGGAGGAAGAACAGTCCTGCCTGGCTAAAGGTTTGCCTCTGTATTTCTGCCAGTTGGTCTGTAATGGCCGCCCCGATCACCAAGCCAAACAGGGCCTAGCTCCGTGGGAGGCTACACATCTCACAATGATCTGTGCCTGGTTGGTTCATGAAGGTGCAGTGCTGACAAGCCCACATTGAAGAAGTTGTTGCATGTGTTGAACTGCCCGTGGCACCATATTCTTGGAGTCCTGGCAACTGAACGCCCACTGTGCCTGAAAAAGTGAAATGGAGTAATTGGGAGACAGAAAAAGCTCCAACAAGCAAGACATTTATTTTTTTGGTCTGGAAACTTTACAAATCGCTAGATAATTTCTAGAGTAAATGCCATCTTCCCTAAGGAATATTCCCATTCCTTGGCACAACACTGTCTAATTCCTTCAACAGATTTCTACAACTATATCCTCTTAAAAACCCTCTTTTTCTTTCATGCATGAATTAAATCACCGCTATATATATATATATATATAACTACTTGGCTAAAGTGTGTAAAGTTTTGTTTACTTGTGTAGTACTAAACTGATCCCCAAAAGTGGCTTCAAATCCAAATTCCAACACTAGGCAATTTGATGTAGGTAAACAAAAGCTGTCCAGCATCTTTGGAATGAGGTGACTCAAAAAGAGAAAAAACGTTAAACATACTGCAAAGCTGCTCAATGGTAGCCCACTGTTCAGATTTTTTCCAGGTCTGAGCGAGATCTTCATTCCGGGTTCTTACTGCCTCCAGCAACAAGCTGATACTGTCCTAAAAGATGAAATAAACCACATCACAACCCTATCTACATTTAAAATAAAGGATTAATGCACCATATTCCACTAGCTATAAATGTTAGTAATATAATTAAGCTATTTAACTACACAAAGACAATTTTTTTGTCAACTGATTTACAATTTCCAAAATAGGTTGCACTCTCTCTCTTCTCCCACTTTCAGGACATCTAAAAGCATGGAGCAACAGTAAAAAATACATTTTGTTTCCTGACACCTAAATATGCCATAATGCCATTTCAGGTATTCTATTTCCATTCCAGTTTTAAAGGCCAATTATTCTAGAAAGAAGAAATGAAACTTTATACTGTCTTGTTTAGCAGCTCTGAATCTAAACAGTGGCACTGTATTGCATGTGTGCTATTAGCTCCACTCACATGATTGGGTGGCACAAAATGAACAAGTCAGCATAGTGGAGACACATTTAAGAAAGGAACTGCCAGCCCAGAAACAGGAACACATTTAGAATATTGGTATGAGCAAGAATTCATGAATGAAAAAACATGCCCCACATCTCAGTTAGCATCAACTGTTGCCTGACATTCACAAGCAACAATATGCAGGATTACATTAAAATGGCACTGCTGGGGAAAAAAAAGAAGAAGTTTTTTTGAGATTTAAACAGCAGATGGCACTACAGACAAGTTCTGAGGTGAACTGGAACAATATGCACTGTCATTTCATCTTTGTTCTTGAGCAAAGTGGGCTCAGGAAATAAAAATGTTTCTACTGGCTTCATAAAATCACACCTACTGCATAAATGTCAGAATTTGTATGAGGGTTGCGCACTGGATTTGTTAAGATATCAGATCTTGATGTATATGAATAATCAGGAAAGAAAACTGTTTTGAAGGCTGAGGAACTCACCAGAGAAGAAGTTACTACAGCTGTAAGTGTCTGTGGAGATTCTCAGTCATCCATGTCATGGTTGTCCCAAAGGAGCTTTTTCACGAGACAACTGGACTTTCTTGGGGTTTGTTTTTTTGAAAACGTTCCGCTTTTCATCCAAGGAGCTTCTTCAGCTCTGACTGGATGGTGGGGAATGGGAAGATTTATACTCCTGCAGACAGCTGGCCATTTGCATTCTTTTAGCGAGTCATTAAAGCTACCTGGAGGTTTATCTATGTCTTCAGGGTCACCTGAGTACTGCAAATGGGTGTGGAGCCTTCTTGGAACTGTTGAAAGGACTGTGTTGTAGACTAGAGATAGATGATGTTGTATCCTTCCCCCTCTGCTGAGAGAGGGCTGTTCAGTTTTGACATAAATGGCCTCTTTGACCCCTCTTTCAAACCAGCAGTCCTCTCTGCCCAAAATGTGGACTTTGCTGTCTTCAAAAGAGTGGACTTTGTCTTGTAAATGTAGATGGACTGCTGAATCTTTTCCTGATGGCTTTGTTCCCCTATGTTGTGCCATGCATTTATGAAGTGGTTGTTTTGTTTCACTCTCTAAAAGAATGCAAATGACCAACAGTCTGCAAAAAATATAAATCCTTCCATTCCCCACCGTCCAGTCAGAACTGAAGAAGCTTCTTGGATGAGAAGCGAAACATTTTAAAAGAAAAAAAAGAAAAAGTCCAGTTGCCTCTTGAAAAATACACCTGTTTTATTACACTGACCTAACAGCAAAGTTACAGGAACTGTTCTTTTAAAAGGATTAATGAAGCTTACTTCAAAAATGCCTGCTCTGATTTCTATAAAATTTAGAAAGGTACATCTTCAGGAAGTTCTGGCTTGCCTGCAAATTTAACCCCATTCTGCTGAAAAACAAAACTCCTTGTGCTTTCTGTATTATAAACTACAGAACTCAGTTTCTCTAAATCAAAGGCAGATGTGAAAGGCTACCTCCAGAATTATGCAAACTTGATGGGAAGTTCCTAAAATGTAAAGAGGATAGACTTTGTACATCCCATATTTTATAGTTAAGACAACAACTGAAGTATTGCAATTGTACTTCATTATCATAATGACATGCAGTAAACCTGGTTAATTACCCACTGGTAGCTCAACTACTCCATACATGATTATAGTTCTTTAGACTCTCTAGAAAATACAGGACATTATTACTTTTCCTGCCTTTGTTTTTAAATGGAGGGAAAATGTTGCAGATTTTGAAGGCAGGGAATTATGTTTATCAGTGGGCTAGCAAAAGTTAGCAAATAGGGTAGCCATAACTGTGGATTAAAAATAGACAAATCCTTAATGAGATTGCAGAATTGATCTTTTACAATAATAATTTCTGATACATAAAATTTAACAACATGCCTAAGTGTCAAGCTGGCTCTACCCAGTCTGAGAGGCAATTGCTACCCACTTATTTCTCCAAACAGTTCAAAATTGACTGCCACACTACCAGTCTAGAAGCCACTTCTAACAAGTCAAGATATCTTGCTTTAAAGTCAGGTATGTTTAGCAATCTTCTTAATGTGAGCTTTATGCCTTTCTCTAAAAATAAAGTCATTACATACCCTTAAAGGCATCACTTCATTGGTGACCAAGAAGAGGAGAAGATGGAAATCAGAGATGATGTCAAGGAACACAGAAGAGGTATTCTGGGACAAATATGTAGCTAGAATGTGAAAGTCCTGCGAAGATTGACAAAAGCATACTTTAGCCAACTGCTGACCCATATGCTTCACACACCCCTCTGTCACAGGGCTGCAAAAACTGTTCTCTCAACGGCTGCACTTAAAAGTGGACAGGACCCAAGCAGTCAGATGACTCTTTAATGATGTCAATACTAACTTTATTATTTAAGTTTATAATTGTTTAAGCATTTAATTCTTTCTCTTTTTTTGCAGCAATATTCTCAAACTAAAATACCTGCAGTCTTTGTTTTTGTTTTTAGTAAAAGTCTTATGATACTAAGAGTCTTTTCTCAGGATCATAGCACCCTCTGCTGATGAAACTTCCAGCAAGAATGAATGGACAGAAATAGCAGCCAGGAAGCAAACACATCGAATTTAAGAGATATGCAAGAAGACAAAGAAGCTGGAAAATATAGAGACAAACAAAGCAGAAGGGAGGCAGAGAGACAGTAGGAAAAATTGGGGGGGGGGGATGTGGAGGCAGCAAAAGAAACAGCAGGTGGTTGGGATGCAGAAGGCAGGAAATACAGTAATGTAGATGCAACAGTAAGTAAAGGCTGGGAAGTAAAGGCAGGCTCTATTAGATATCCCACCATGCCATATTTGGCCTGCAGGTTTTGCATTTGGGCTCTCCTGTAACACATTCCCAGTTCAGAGAGCAATTTCACATGTTTTGTTCTATGAAGACTGCCAGTATTTGTGATGTAAAGAGAGCAAATGAGTGACACTCTGGGTTTTTTTTGCCAAAGGGCAAAAAATATTACCTATATTACCTATATATTACCGATATTACCTCCACATCAAGGAGACGTTAGATAAAGTTTACTCTCTTGAGGGAGATTTTACTGTGTTTCTTTTCAAGTAAGTGGCTGGTAACAATAGTTTAGCAGAATTCATGAAGACAGTTGCAGAAACCTAAACTGCCTATAATTCGCATCCAATGTCTGACCAATGGTGTAATGCAGGAGTCTTCAAACTTGGCCCTTTTATGACTTGTGGACTCCAACTCTCAGAATTCCTCAGCCAGTGTGCCTGGCTGAGGAATTCTGGGAGTTGAGGTCCACAAATCATAAAAAGGCCATGTTTGAAGACCCCTGGTATAATGCCATTCTCAGCAATGGACAGATTATGTGAGCTTTCCCAGCTGGTAAGAGTTGACAGAGAAAAGCTGAAGTAAGCTAAATTGTTTTTAGATCTTGTAGTTCTTCTCTATCTCTATGAACATGGCTCAAAAGGGGACAGCAGGAATAGAAAAGACGGCAGAATTCGTTTTCTTCCTCTCAAAGGACAATATCTGCTTAGTGTTTCCTTTCCTTTCAATTAAATATTGCAAAGATCTTTTGTTTGGTAACAAAAGCCAAGGCTACAGCTGAAGGATCATGCATTTACAAACAGGTGTGCTGAATACCGAGACACAATTTGTAACCATGGTAGACATTTTACTCACGGTAACACAGACACAAGCTTTTTCTGATTTCCAGACATAGCAAAAACTTTATTTTACATGATTATGTGCAATCTGTTCGCCTAGAATTGCTTAAATTTTCCACAAAACTAAAAAGGGGTGAATTTAGCATTTGTAACTAAGCCAATTTTTATGCATGATGTAATCTGCTTTTAAATATTAAAAACTAAATAAATGCCATTGTATAGATAATACCCTTCATCCAATCTGCTATTTACCCTTACCTGAGTTTCTCCCAGTACATCACGATTCTCAATAGGGAATGGATTTTGAGAAATAGAAAATGTGTAAACTGGATCTTTTGGAAACGTGGTAGTAATCTTCAAAACAGTAAAAATAACAACTGTTAAAATTCAAATGACTAATGATGTTAACAGGCAATGCAAGATGCAGGGCAAAACCCCTATCTAGGACAGAGACACAGGTAATGCCTTTAAAACAAAGACAGATAGAAAAATTGAAAGGAGGGATGAAATGAAGTTTCTTATGGGTCTTCCAGTCTCTTTTAAAATCTCTCATATGTCTCCCCATATATTTTAGCAAATATAATTCAGTTTTGCCTGAGGTAATTAAGAATCAGTTCACTTCTGACAAAAGGACCATATTTCCCAAGACTTCTGAGACCTTCAAAGGCTTAAATTCCTACTGCTTTCTAGACTAGAGGGAGGTAAGACAGCTTATTTTTTAAAAAAAATATATAGGCAAAACAAAAAGTTGTCTTTGTTAATAAAAGCTATAACTTTTGCAGCCCTATTTCTCCAACAGAAAGGATTCTACACATATTGATTTTATTGCCTCAGGCATGCTAATATTACAGAATATTGCATTTTAAAAATGAAAAAGTGTCATATACCACCTGATATTGCATAGGATAGATGTTAGCCAACAAAAGGCTTTTTAATCAAGGGACAACACAATTTGAAATCAAATCAAAAGGCACAGAAATAAGTTACCATATTACGCAATCAACCAATAAATGATACAGGTTTCAGAAATTCGGTTTCACTTCTTGACAAATGCATCCTAAATGCATGTTTCTGGCAATATGTTTTCATCTTACTTATATCCCAGATTGTCCAAAAACAGATTCTTTTGTTGTTGAGTAATAAATTTATTGGACTGTCAGTTGGAGCAGAAAGTTGGGAAATAGCTACCATCTTTTCAAAAAAGCAGTATCTCAGTGAATGGATCAGCCAATTTCAGTTTTGAGTAGCAATAGACAAATACATACACTTATACTGTTTCTTTCTCTCTCTAAACATATACATATCCACGTGGGGGGCGGGACGGGGGGGGGAGAGAGAAAGGAAGACAGATAGATAAGGAGGCTGAACAAGTGGATCTCTATGAATTCATAGCCTATCAGAATCTCTGGCTTAAATTGGTGCCACAATTATTTCTTTGTATCCCGCCTTTATTATTTTTACAAATAACTGAAGGCGGCGAACATATCCAATACCTCTTCCTCCTCCTATTTTCCCCATAATAACCCTATGAGATGGGTTGGGCTGAGAGGGAGAGTGACTGGCCCACAGACACCCAGCTGCCTTTCATGGCTAATGCAGGACTTGAATTCATGGTCTCCAGCTTTCTAGCCCGGTGCCTTAACCACAAGACCAAATTGGCTCTCTGAATTACATATTAATCTCTATTTTATCTTTCTACATATTACAGTTGTATCATCTACTGATTAATCACCTTTGAAATGCATTCTTTTATTAAGTAAAATACCTTCCCATCATTTTAATGTCAAATCTAAGGAATATATAGACGCCATAGATTATTAATCAAAGTTATTAGCTATAGAGGCAATATCAATGATTTTTTTATTCATCTTTCTATCCAAATCAAGTGTTTAAGAAATAATAACATAAATAAAATAATAAACATGGAACATAGGATAAAACAAGACAATTAACTATACAAAAATAGGACAAAAACAATTCAGTTAAAACACAATATAGGAATGCTTATATTTGCCTCCCAAATTCAAAGTCCTATACAACAGAAATTCTAAAGCAAAGTCATAACTTGTGTTTAGAAAAATGAAAAATGGAGGAGCAAAAAGAAAGTAAGGAATATTATGAATACACCTTGAGTTGTAAAAATAAAGGTAGGATGTAGACCTAAATAAAGAAATAAAACCATATCACACATATCATATATTGCTTAATCATTTCTCTGAAAGATACAGCACACACTTGTTCTCTTATAGATGTAATCACTAACATCTCTGTAACCATGACACTTCCCACTTATTTAACATACAAACATAATTCTGTAGGAGCAGTGAGATCCTTTGAGCAGTGTGTTAACATGGAAACTAAACATTCTTCCCAGATTTTACACAATCAAAAGAAAATTGCAATCAGAAAGCTATGCACTACTTATTAGCATTTACCTTTCCAGTAAGGAACTAATATGACAAGAGTCCCCCAATTTAACTTATGGAGAGAATTCTGCATATTTCTATTCAATGTTTCTGTTTACATTAGCCAAAGTAAAAAGTAAGCACAATTCATACTTACATCTATGATTAGGTACTCAACAGGGAGAGGACGAGCTAGCTGAGTGATCTCATTGCCAAACTTGTCTATATCCTGAAACAAAAGCCATCCCAAATTGTTAGGCAGAACAATTAACCAAGAATTGCAAGAGAACAATAGTTTAATGGAGGGAAGAAAAAATTAAGCAGACAACCAGGGGCCCGTTGGTCAGTTCCCAGTATGTCATCTAATCACCAGCAAACTGATAGGATTCTTCCTATCTTTGATCCACCTGAGGTAGGTCAAATATTAATACTCTTAAGTAAATGCTAACATTCAAGTATCTTTCATACAGTTTCATCTCATTGTACCCAAGTAACTAAAATATGAATTCACATATTTAAATTTATAAAATAAATCAAAATCATTTAAGAGTTCTAGTTATAAAAACAGACCATGTAAAACATGGGTGTCAAACTCGATTGTGTCATGTGACGTATCACGTTTTTTGCCTTTGCGGAGCCGGGGTGGGCATGGCCTGTGTGTGATGCATCCGGCCCGCAGGCCGCCAGTTTGACAACCCTGATGTAAAACCAGTCTTGTAGTATTTTAAAATATTTATCCCATTTTTTTTCCTCTGAAAAGCAGTGTATAAAACTGATTATACCATTAACTGCATGCTTTATTTAAAATGTGTAGATACCATCCCTCTCTATATATATTATTTTTTCCTTAAACTTTCTTGATACCACGCTGATGTACAGGGTAAATGAGGTTAGAATAGCACTGCAGTAACCTAGCAAGGTAGTCTAAGTGACTTTTATCTATTTTCTTGATGTGTTGCATTCAGAAATGCTATGGGGAGGCCAAAGGTCCTAGAACTGTGAAGATGATTATATACAGTATTCCCAACTTTTGCTTCACCACCACAGGTAGTCCTTGACATGACTGGTCTCATAACAACCATTTGAAATTGTGATGGATTTGAAAAAAGAACACCCATCCTCGAAGTTACAATTGGTGCCACAACAACTCTGCAGTCATATGATCACATATTGGGTGCGTGGTAACTGGCTTGCATTCACAACCACTGCATGTTCCATAATCACATTATTGTGTTTTGTGACTGTTTTGCACCTATTTGACAAAATGGGGTTGCACTTGCGACCATGTGTGGTTCACTTAATGACCAAACAAGTGGTTTGTTTAATGATATCATAAAAACGGTAATAATGTGATAGCTAACTTACAACTGAAATTCCAGTCCCAATTATGATTATAAACCAAGAACTACCTGTAGACCTTTTGGGGAAGGAAGACCCCCTAAAACTATTATTATTGGCTTTTCACGTGCATTAACTAAGACATTAAAAAGAGATCAGAGGAAAACTTTAACAAATGTCATTACAGGGATCACTGTCTTCTTAAGATTACTTCCCCTTGCTTTTAACTGTTCTCATGTAGCTCGCTAGAAATGTAATTTTTGTGTCAAGTTTGACACAATATTGTTCTTCCTTATTATTTTAAATGCCTAGGTTTTTCTGACATTCTTTATAGGCTTCATGTACACTATGAACTTGAATGACTATCCCACATAGCTTTGAGTCTGTTCCTTTTCTTCCCTTGAAAATTTTCTGCTGACAACTATGGATCTCCTTTATTTCCTTAAATTACTGTTGTGGCCCAGAAAAGCCAACGTTTGGGCTTGTTTTAGAAGTTCAGTAAGGGAAGGGAGATGGCTAGCATTTATTTACTAATTACAAAGTGACAAAAGACCTTACTTGTGTCAAACACACCTTACTTCAGAGAGAAATGCACTAAGAACAGACATTTTTTGTTCAATTTTCTAAATCACAATTTAAATGATATCAATAAACTACTCAGATATAAATCAATTATATATTTATAATCCCCAACCATAAATTTTGTCATTGCTTTGCTTTGAAAATGTAGTGATGAGGCAGGTTCCAAGGGTACCTGGACAAGATTATTCATGTCGTTTACTTGATGAACTACCAGAAAATCCTGGGAGTAAGAAGATAAACTTCACACGCAAGTGCCACCTGTGTACACACAGCACCCCTAAACAGAGAGAAATGGAGAGCTGGAGAGAAATGTGAAATCCTCAGATGGGCATTGCTGATGAACAATGCACAAGCTAATCAGAACATTAAGGTGTAGCTAAGTCAGTCAGTCAAACTTGTAATTCTCAAAACTGCAGGTTCAAATTTTATTTATCTCTTGGTCCCTGCCTCTCCCCCTCATGGAAAAGGTTTCAGTTTCACAAAAGCAATTCAACCCTTTTCTAATTATTACTTGCCAAACAGCTATAAATATGCCAACACGCCAAGTTTTAACATTCTATCTGGTTAAGAAGGCTATTTGTCACCCTTGTCTTTACACAAAGAAGCAGCTGTTAACCCTAGCTGGAAACACAGGGTATCCACTGACCTCTTCTTCTTACCTCACGGCATGATCAGTTAGGCATCTAGTGAAGAATGTAACTCAGTTGGCTTTCCAGGCACAATTAAAAAAAAAAACCTCTCACAGATGTTTTATTGCTCAAACAAGGTTAGTTTGTGTGGTATAATGACATTTCCAATAATTACTGCAAAGGCCAGTGCTTTTAGACATTTTAAACTTCGGCAGGAAAATTTGGAGGAGAAGTAAGTTTACATAGCAGACGTACATATACACAGTTTCTTTTCATAGCCATATCTCAACAGCATTTATTGTGAAATCTGGTCTACTTCCACAGTGCAATTAATCTTTATAGTGTTGCACAAGATTTTGTCCCACACATAGCAATGTTATTAAGCATAATATTTTAGGCAAAAGTTGTCTTTCTTTTAGAAACGCTCCCTGCATTTCTGAGAAGCGATACAATACCAAGCCAGCAGTCATGAGCAATTATCCAACAGGAGTGGCTTTTTCCACATAAAGACAAAAATCAAATTCAGTGAAACCAACCCATATAATTTGCCAATCTGGAATACATCTTTAAATCCAATGAAGTTCTAATATGCAGAAACATGTTTCCAGCACCTGTTCACCTTCATATTTTTCTTTGGGGAATTTCACATTAAGTATTTTTTTCTTTTTCTTTTTTTTTTAAAAAGAGCAAATTTCTGAAATCCAACTAAAAAAATAACTGAATAACTTTCAAACAAAATCTTTGTTCTCTCTGCTTTAAAACAATAAGAGAAAACCTAGTAAATAAACCCAGACTCACAAGATGAATAAAGAACCTATAATCCCTTGCTAGTTATTTTAACTATATTTTTGAAAGCTTTTTAGTGTAGTAAACATCAAGTACAGCAACCACAAGGAAAATACTATTTTCTTTGCTAATTTGGCAGCAATTATGATGCTTCCCTTTGTGAGCAATATGGAACACCACCTAAAAAACGGCATGAAGTTGCATCTTCATGTTAGTTACAGTGAGGAAAAAAAGTACATTGGGCGCTATCTAACAAAATGAAATTCAATGGTGAAAAAAGTAAGGTTCTACATTTAGGCAAGAAAAACCAAATGCACAGATGGTACCTTGCTCAATAGTATTAACTGTGAGAGGTATCTTGGAGTCCTACTGGACAATCACTTAAATATGAGCCAGCAGTGTGCTGCAGCTGCCAAAAAAGCCAACATAATGCTAGGATGCATTAACAGAGGGATAGAATCAAGATCACATGAAGTGTTAATGCCACTTTATAATGCCTTGGTAAGGCCACACTTGGAATACTGCATTCAGTTTTGGTCACCACGATGTAAAAAAGATGTTGAGACTCTAGAAAGAGTACAGAGAAGAGCAACAAAGATGATCAGGGGACTGGAGGCTAAAACATATAAGGAACGGTTGCTGGAATTGGGTATGTGTGGTTTAATGAAGAGAAGGACGAGGGGTGACATGACAGCAATGTCCCAATATTTTAAGGGCTGCCACAAAGAAGAGGGAGTCTGCTGTTTAAATCTTCATCCGAGATCCAGAAAGGAGCCCTAGTGTCAACTATAGGCCTCTCATAGCTATTGCCAAGATTTTGTAGAGATCAGCAAGTAAGCTAGTGCCTTGCTGGATGGCTGGAAGTTTAAAGAATAATAAATGATAGCCCCTCAACTACATAGTTCAGAAGCCTGAGAAAGTCTTCCTTGAGACACTTGTTTACATTTATACTCTCCAATTAAGCTATAGTTTAACCCCAGGTCTACTCCATAATATTTACAAATGAAGCAATCTGCAATTTGTAGGAAAAAGCAGTTATTTTCTGAAATGTGTTCTTGCATGTGAAAGGAGGGGAGTTCTGCTCGCTTTGTTTGTAGTCCCATTTGATGGCTGCTTATTCATTGTTGATTTAACAGCATCCTTTATCTTATAGAATTCTATATACAGTGAGGGAAAAATATATTTGATCCCCTGCCGATTTTGTACTTTTGCCCACTGACAAAGAAATGATCAGTCTATAATTTTAATGGTAGGTTTATTTTAACAGTGAGAGACAGAATAACAACAACAAAAATCCAGAAAAACGCATTTCCAACAAGTTATAAATTGATTTGCATTTTAATGAGTGAAATAACTATTTGACCCCTTCGCAAAACGTGACTTAGTACTTGGTGGCAAAATCCTTGTTGGCAATCACAGAGGTCAAACGTTTCTTGTAGTTGGCCACCAGGTTTGCACATATCTCGGGAGGGATTTTGCCCCACTCCTTTGCTGATCCTCTCCAAGTCATTAAGGTTTCGATGCTGACGTTTGGCAGCTCGAACCTTCAGCTCCCTCCACAGATTTTCCATGGGGATTAAGGTCTGGAGACTGGCTAGGCCACTCCAGGACCTTAATGTGCTTCTTCTTGGGCCACTCCTTTGTTGCCTTGGCCGTGTGTTTTGGGTCATTACCATCCTGGAATACCTATCCATGACCCCCATTTTCAATGCCCTGGCTGAGGGAAGGAGGTGCATGGCCCTGTCCATTGTCTCTTTGATGCGGTGAAGTTGTCCTGTCCCCTTAGTAGAAAAACACCCCCAAAGCATGTTTCCACCTCCATGTTTGATGGTGGGGATGGTGTTCTTGGGGTCACAGACAGCATTCCTCCTCCTCCAAGCATAGCGAGTTGAGTTGATGCCAAAGAGCTCGATTTTGGTCTCATCTTACCACAACACTTTCACCCAGTTCTCCTCTGAATCATTCAGATGTTCACTGCCAAACTTCAGACGGGCCTGGACATGTGCTTTCTTGAGCAGGCCATGACCTTGTGGGCACTGCAGGATTTCAGTCCTTCACGGCGTAATGTTTTACCAGTTGTTTTCTTGGTGACTATGGTCCCAGTTGCCTTGAGATCATTGACAAGATCCTTCTATGTAATTCTGGGCTGATTCCTCACCGTTCTCATGATCATTGAAACTCCATGAGGCGAGATCTTGCATGGAGCCCCAGACCGAGGGAGATTGACAGTTATTTTGTGTTTCTGCCATTTGCAAATAATCGCACCGTTGTCACCTTCTCACCAAGCTGCTTGGCGATAGTCTTGTAGCCCATTCCAGCCTTCTGTAGATCTATAATCTTGTCCCTGACATCCTTGGACTGCTTTTTGGTCTTGGCCATGGTGGAGAGTTTGGAATCTGATTGATTGCTTCTGTGGACAGGTGTCTTTTATACAGGTAACAAGCAATTCAAATCAATTTATAACTTCTTTGAAATGCGTTTTTCTGGATTTTTTGTTGTTATTCTGTCTCACTGTTAAAATAAGCCTACCATTAAAATAATAAACTGATCATTTCTTTGCCAGTGGGCACACGTACAAAACCAGCAGGGGATCAAATACTTTTTTCCCTCGCTGTAAATATATATTTACAGTATATAGAAGGAAGAAAAGATCTGGTTCCCGATCAGTATTTTTTTAAAATACTTATTTGCCTTGAAAACAGAACCTTTCTCAACTCCAAATAAGCAGTGAACTGATTCATCTAAGTACAAAAGCACTGTAGGAAAACTATTATTTCAATTACAGCACTTGGAGCAAACTGAATATGAGCTACTAAGTGTGCTGTGGCTGCAATAAAAGGCAAATGCAATTTATGCTACATCAAAAAATGTACACATTCCAAATTTTCTTTATTCTACTTTGGTCTGACTCCACCTCTAGAATTGCATTCAGTTCTGGATACATTTTAAGAAGGCTTCAGAGAAACTGAAACAGATCCAGGGACGGGCAGTGAGGAAAACTAAGACGGGACAGGATATAATGCCTATAAAGAGAGACTGAAAGAGTTGGAAATGTTTCAGATCAGTTTTCAAATATCTTAAAAGTTGTCACACAAAGTTCAAGACTGTGAGTTCTAGTCCACCAACCTAACCACACCCACATTGCTTTATAGTAGCAATCTGGAATAGGAAGGAAAAAAGGAGATGGACATGTACTACAGAATTTGCTGAATCAGAAGAATCTTTAGCATCTTTAATAATTCTTGCAACTAAGTTCTGTATTTGACATCTCACCTAGGCTTTATCTTCAGATGTAGTAATCCATTCTACATTCAAAGTATTCATCATTCAGTAAGACCAAGAGTATTATTTAAAACGAGAATGAAGAAAGCTATTTAACCAAAAACATCCCACCGCTGTTGAAATTATATGATGGAATGAAACCTTATGTACATGACTTCATATGGAAACTAAAGTCCAGTAACTGACATTTCTTCAGGCCAGCATACAATGGCCTGAAGAAATGCAGGCTAAATCAATAGCAAAATTGCAAAAATGTTACCGAGTTTGCTTCTGAAAAGAGAAAACTATAGGATGGGCAAAGGTCTCCTTGCAATAACAATGTCATCAACTGTCTTTCTTTATTAACCCTAAGAACATCAGAAAATCAATAAAAATCTTTGCTCACTGCAAAGGTGAGTGATAGCTTTCTGCTAATGCCAAGATCAGAGTTATTCTTTTGAAGTCGGTAAGGAAACTGAGTCCTGCAAAAGCAGTAAACTTTAGCTACTTTGAAGGCTTCAAAGGAGCCATAAAATTCAGGTGCCCTTTGGATTTTGGGGGGCATGATACATTTGAGGGAATGTTGAGCCATCCCTGAAACAAGTCTGGGACTGGAACCCCAAGGTGCAGGAACCAACTTAAAGAGTACAATACAGCTGAACTCTCACAAGGGAGCCCAATAAAATGTCAATTAGACAGTGGAAAGTTAAACTTCATAAATTAACTAAACTCTACTTCAGGAAGAAGGTATTCAAATACATAGAAACATATAAATCAAAGATGGTTCATCATAAATTTCAAACTGAAATATATACAAAGTTTTAAATGAATTCACCATTCAGGGCTTCCAATAACTTCATTCCACTATGTTATAACCAATGGCAATATATGTTAAAAAGAAACACCAAATACTTATATCTTTTATTATGCTAAATATAGATGATTTTGCATAGGGTCCTTCTCTCACAACTCAAGGAAATCTCCAGTGATAACTCGATAGAAAGGAAACATCTTTTTCATATTACTACTGAAAGTAGACTGTTTATTTAAACTATTAATCTGGTATGATTCCTGATATTGGACAAATCTATGAAGACTCTGCTTGCACATAACCCAACTGAAAAAGGAAAGAAGGCTCAGCGGTCATTTAAGCTTAGGTGCTACAGTTAGTCCTTGCTTACTGAGTGCCTCATGCAGTGACTGTTTAAAATTACCATTCCTCACATTTACACCAGTTGCAGCATCCTACATTTATCTGATTGTCATCTGCATGATTCACAACTGCCACCGCGTCTGTGACTGTCCACATAGCATCCCTATCATGGGATTGCCATTTGCCAATTTCACAGCTGGCTTGTGACAAGCAGATTTAATATGGAAGATGGAAGTAAAATCTTAAAAAACATGGTCACTTGATTTTTCTGTTTAGTGACTATGTGGCCAGTTTCAAATGTGGTTGCTAAGTGAGGACTACCGGTGGCAACCGGTACAGAGAAAATAGCTATTTAGAATATCCCCTCTTTCTTATTTCCCAGTTTTCAAACCAGGGTAAGCTTTTCTTTCTCTATGCTGAGTTTGAGTCAAAATTCAGTCAACAACCTTGCTGCCAATTCTTCCTGGTCTTTAAAAAGCCAAGATACTGTGGCAAAACATCTAAAGGTGTTGCTAAGGGAAAATGTCCCAATTTACAGAATCAGAGCAAGCCTGAGACTCCTGCTTTTCCTATGTTTATCATATTTAAGACACAGATTATTCATATGTTCTCAGAAAAATTGGCAAGATCAGTAAAAGGCTGTCAATGGAACATCAGTCCCCAGCCAAGTTCCACAAGCACACCATACAAGCGTGACTTGAAAAAGAGGAGGTTTAATATTTTTACTTTAAAACTCCTCTTCACTCACTGAGGCCCTGTAGCTTATAATATTTTCAGCAATTTTTCTCAGCCATGTAACTTGAGCCCCAATATATGCTTTTTTGTAAGCAACAATACTAACTCAGCAACTCCATTTCAAATGTAAAGAAATAACAGACTCAGACCACATACCTCATGCAAGGCACAGGGTTTGTACAGGCACTGCTTCAAATCTATCTAGTTTTACATATATCACTCTTTTTCTGACCACAGGAGCTTTCAAACCATCTGTTCTTCTACCCAGTTAGACAACATAGGAGTTCAATAGCTTCTGCTGTATTTAAACTGCTGTTAACATTGAGAGATAAATGTACTCCACATTACACAAACATTGGCTTCTTGGGGCATATCCAATAAATTTCTAAAAGCTCTTTTATGGGAATGCTACCCATATATACTGCTCTTCAAAGCTCTCAGGCACAAATCTTTCATTATTTTATAGAGGACCACTTGTGGTGTGTCTCGGAGAAATCTCCCAAGAGTCAAAAATCTGAATCTCCCAGAAGGCCTTCATCCCGGTGAATAATTTAATCTAAGTACTTCAATTAGCTTTGTCCCATCTCTCTTATCTAAATCTCCAACCTGGAATCAAAATATGTTCCTTAATCTCCAACAATAAATGATTCAGCATCATGTATCCCTGATGTGAGGGTCGAAAATATCTCCTGATTATTATTATTATTATTTATTTACTTTTTAGATTTATATTGAAGTAAAAGACTTCTGATCAAGTCAATGGCTTAAAACAAGCATTAGTTTCCCTTTAAAATTTTCATTTTTGCGTTTTCTCCGAATTGGTGCAGTTCTCGTATGTTTAAGTCCTAGGTTCAACAGTGTACAAGTTCTGCCCATTACATATCCTTAGTGATATACAGCTATAAAAATACTCCCCTGGAGAGTAGGGATTAAAAGTGTAAATCACTAAGTCAGATCAATTAAGCAAGATAACACTCATTGAAAGAACCCTTGTTTTACTATATTTTAAGAAGATTAAATCTATCAGAAATGCTTTAAAAACAAGAATATCTTGGTGATCCCATCAGAAGTCTGCAATCTCACGATCAGCTCAGTCTCCACATAATATTAAAGATTCATCATATAAATTGAAAGAATCAGATTTCCAAAGAATCCATGTTACAGACTAACATTACATCTTTGATGGTTTTCCCAATTCTTAACAAAAGTATAAATGAAATTGACAATTAATTCTCTTTCTGGAATGATACTACTACTGCATTATCAAAAATATTTGTATATATTGACTTCCGGTTCCGTATCGCGGCGCTGGCGGTCACACAGAGAGAGTCGTGTCTTCGCCTGCTGGTTTCCCTCCGCCGGTCGAAAGTCGCCCTGGAGGGGCGACCACCGTTGAGGACCCTCGTCTGACTGTGGAAGGGCGGCAGCTCCTTCCGCGGTCTGAGGCAGCTCCTTAGGGCCGACCACTTAGCCGTTCCAGCCGAAAGTCAGAAGAACATCTAAGCATAAAGAACCACCGTGGAAGATCCGGGTGAGATCCTTCCTTTCCTCTCTTTACCCTAACTATCTCCCTGTGAAAAGCCCCTGGAATTATTTCCCTGCTTTGATAGAGCAGCGTTTGCTCACTTGGGAAAACAAGCTTCGGAAACAAAAGGAAAAAAAAAAAATGTTTAATGACTATTTCTACTCTTGGATACTCTGGGGTCCTGAAAAAATCCCTACTATAGAATTTTACTATTCTATTTACTTATCAAACTGGAGAATATTGTGTTTTTTTTTACTTTTTTTTACCTTTTTAACTGGATAAAACTTTATTGGTATCTGGGAAAAGATTTTACAGCCTACTGGGGATATCTTGTGGCGAAAGCTGACATTGCAATTACATTTTTTCTTTGATTTTGAGGCTGGGTTTGACCTTCAAATTATCATAAAAGGGAAAAGATAAAGAAGTTGAAACAGCTGGGTGGTGAAATTAACTGCTAGAAATTGTGGAGGTGGATATTGGCTGACTGTTATTAAATATAGCCTCCACTAAAAGACTAAAAGATTATTCCACCACTGAAATGGAGGAACCTTACCCACAGCTTAACTATAATCTCATACTGGAAAAGACCTTGGAAGTTACTGAGCAAATGAACTCTAGGATAAAAATTAAAGATGATATTCCAGAACTACAAACTGAACCCCAAACTTTAACCGATCAACTTATAGGCCAAGGAATAGCAGAGGAGGAACAGATCAACATCAAAGAGGCCTGTGTTCAACATCACGTACAATATAATGAGATGGAGGAACCTTATCCACAACTTAACTATAAACTTATACTGGAAAAATTTTTTGAAGCTACTGAGCAAGTGAATTCTAGAATGAAAGCCCTTGCCCCAAAACTTCAAACTGATTTCCAGACTCCAATTGGCTATTTCATAAGTCAAAAAACAACAGAAGAGGAACAAATCAACACCAAAGAGGACACTATATATCCACTGAGAATCTTGATGACCAAAGAGTGATTTTAATTAAAACACCTGTAACGTCAAAAGCAACAGGAATTGATCTGCAAATCCGAGCTATTGAGAACTGTGATAACTTGGATAACCAACCAGCAATCATAACACTAGACAAAATTGAATACGCTACTCAGATGACAGTGGAAGAAGGAGAAGAGAAGTACGACCAGATTGAATTGATGATAAACATGTCTAACCAAACATTGAGATTCGATGATATAGAGACTCTCTTATGGAAACCTGCCTGGCACAAAAAGAAAGCCAGAGTCAGATTTAAAAATGGGATTTAAAACTTTACTTAATGGTAAAAAAGGTTTTTTAGAGATATTGACTGATTTAATACTAACTGAGATGAAAACTAAAGGCTTTTTAGAGATATGGACTGATTTAATGTTTAGGATTTAGATCTATAACTGAGATGAAAATTATTGGTTAGATTATAGTTTGGAATTGTAATATGAAAAAGGTTTTAAATGAGGAGCTATTAGGATAAGAAATAGAATATATACGTGAAAGAGAGTAAGAATGTATTTTTTGGAATAATATGTTTATTTTAGATATGATAATCACTTTGTAATGGAATGAGAACAAGGAAATGGATTGTGACAATGGAAGACATGGTATTAGTAAATGAGGACTTATTTGAATAAGAAATAGAACACATTTGGGAAATGTAAGAATGTAATTGTTGGAGTAAGATGCTTATTTTAGACATTATAATTATTATGTTATGAAATGAGGGAAATTAGGGATACCCGAAGTGTAAACAATATGCTTATTTAAGGCTAAATTGGAATTTAGTAAAGCTTAAAAACAGGATTTGGACTTGTATAGGTAAAATGTTATTGATAAATCCTATTGATTGATTGAATTTTATTCAGAAATGTATTAATTTGAATATGTTATATTAATTGAGGGAAATAGAGAGGGAATCTTTAAGGAGTTAACCTGAGCTATACATGTATGACTTTGTTTTTGGATAACTGATTACCCCATCACCACATTGTTTCCTAAGCACTTGGATGTAAAAATTTAAAAATTAATAAAACTTGAAAAAAAATACTTGTATATTAAAACATATTAATTATATCTCATCAAATATTGACAATTTTGGACATACTTTGAAAAATATTAAGAAAGCATTACTCTAATAAAAATTATTTAGATTAACAAGCTTCTTTGTTTTTAAAGAATGGGTTAAAGATTTGCTGCTTTAGAAAATATAGCACTGCAAAAAATTCTAAATAGGTATCATATGAACCATAAGAATTAAGACAGTTTTAAGAATTGTATTGCTGTGGTAAGAAAAAAAATGCAGCCTGCCTGCAATAACAGACTAGGAATATTACTTTTATCTCCATTAGGGTCCTATCTTATGGATGTATAAAAGCCTTTTCTTGGCATAGCTTCCCCTCTTCACAATGACCACCCACACCTCACTCTTAGCCTCAGAGGCTCTTTAAATCCTTGTTTTGCATTTTATTATTTTGCACTTTGTTGCAATTCATGCTTCTCACCAGGTACCTTATAAGCATATTCCACACATACCACAAAACTATTCTGGCTAGCTGTGAGAAACCTGCAGCTTTTATTGCTGCATCATTTTGCTTCAGTGAACATCTCATCTAAGCATAATTGGGCCAAGGGAAAAAACAAACAAACAAACATTAGCTGGGGATTTAAAGTCAGCTGAGGGATGGCAGCAACTACCAAACACAAGTGGCATTGTTAATTCTCAGAGCTTGCTAGGAGGCATGATGGAGAGCATCACATACTTCACGCTGAAGTTGTGGAAAGTGATGGGCACTATTACAAAAGGAAAAATTGAGCTTATACAAGAAAATATGGCAAACATGTATTTCCATAGATATGGTTGTACTATTTGTAAGCAGTGGGTGCAAGTATGCAGGCTCCATTTTTTCTTCAATCATATAGCTAACTATTCTGTCCTTCACTTGACCTCTCAACTTCCATTTTCAGAGTTTCTGCTCTGGATTTGACATAGAATGTTAACAGCACAAAACTGCCAACAACCTCTTGACAGAGCTACCCTCAAGACTGATGGCTCCCCAAGATTAAGAAACCCAATTCTGATATGCATGGTACAATTAATAACAGAGACAATTTATGCTACTCTAGGGAGGAGACAAATCAGTAATGTCATCTTTGAAAGCATGGAGATGATTAGGTGGAATTCCAAAACCCAAAAAGAAGGAAGCCAGAAGAGCTGCTGAATTGGAAAGAAAAAAACAAAATGGCACCCTATGGATTTATTAGTTCTGGTTAGAACTGGTAGGATTAGTGGTTATATATCAACATAGATTCTTTTTAAATTCTGAGAGGCTGTGTTTACTTCAAGGTCATTCATATAAGAGAAAGATCATGTTGGGGATAAAATACCTCAGCTGAGGAATTTGACACAATATCCTAAATGCAAATTCAGTGAATTGAAAATGTGAAATATTTTAATTCAACTGAAAAAGACATCAAAGATTTATTAGGCATTGAATTCTTAATGGATGTAAAGCCTCTTGGAAGTGCCAATAAGCAAAATTACTCAAAACTATATCACTAATCAGCAGAGATCTGGTTTGGAGTGGAAAAAGAAATTCACAACAACAATTTAAATCCTAGAATTTAAAAAAATGACAATATTAATCCCAATTTTAATTCTACATCACTTTATGCTTTTGATGAAGCTGAGCTGAGGTGGCGCAGTGATTAGAATACAGTACTGCAGGGTACTTCTGCTGACTGCTGGCTGCCAGCAGTTTGGCAGTTCAGTTCTCACCGGCTGAAGGTTGACTCAGCCTTCCATCCTTCTGAGGTTGATAAAATGAGGACCCAAATTGTTGGGGGCAATATGCTGACTCTGTAAACTGCTTAGAGGGGTGTGTGTAAAGCACTGTGAAGCAGTATATAAGTCTAAGTGCTTTTGCTATTGCTACAGTAGTTCATTTCGAAAAGGTGCTACCAGACTCCTCCTGATTTATCTATCAAGCATCACCTGAATATCTGTATTTTACACTGAAAAAATATGTGTTTTTTTAAAGAAATACTCTATTCTATTATTGTGTGATCTACGTGTCCAACACTATTCCATTTGCAGATGAACATTTTACATTTTTGGTCTTTCTTCATGAAGGAAAAAATGCTGGGAAGGAATACTGTGTATTTTAAGAACAAGGGATCAAGTTATTTTGGGAAAAGAAAATAAAAAAGTAGAAATCTGTTTCAGACCAATATATCTACCCAATCAGAAACTGCCAGAACCTGGTACTCTAGTAAGTTACTATATGTATAAGTAACTCTTAAATTACATACTGAACAGTTAATTAGGGCTTTCAAGAAAAGGCTATGACAGCATGTCAAAGCTCTGGGCTGTCTGCCATCATGTTATATACTCGCCCAAACATACATATTGCTCTTTTTTAATTGACTGAAGCTGAAAGAAGCAGAAATAATTCATTGACTAACAGACAGTAGCTTTCTCATTGGAAAAGGGAAAGCTACTACTATGCAGGCAAGGGGGTGGGATGGGGACGGAGGTCAGAAGAGTTGGAGACTAAAAGAGAGATTTCTGGAAAGAAGGATAGCTGGCAAACAAAAATGGCTTCTAGGCAGCATTAGCTATGAAGGTTTCTTGGTTCCAGGAAAGCCGGAATCAGAGTTGGTGGTGGTCCCAAAACATTGAAGAAAAAAGACAAACAACAAGAGTGCCTTCCTGGCAGAAATGGCTTCCAACAAAGACTAAAGAGACAGAACACCATCCAAGAAAGAATACCAGGTAGTATAATTAACTCCTTGCTTAATTCTAAGTAGGAAAGGAATATAGAAACAGCACTTCAGACATTTCACCAACATTACAGACTGCACTCATATATTTATTTAGAAGAAAAGAACTTTTAGTATGCATGGCCGGGTGCACATAAAACAGACTGATGTTTTACGACTAACAGGATAATGGAGTTGGAAGAGACCTCCAGTACCTCAGACAAATGGCTGTCCAATCTCTGTTTAAAAACCTCCAGTGATAGAGCACCCACAACTTCTGGAGGCAAATTGTTCCACCGATTAATTATTCTAACTGTCAGGAAATTTCTCCTTAGTTCTAGGTTGCTTCTCTCCTTGATTAGTTTCCATTCGTTGCTTCCTGTCCTGCCTTCAGGTGCTTTGGAGAATAGGTTGATCCCCCTCTCCTTTGTGGCAACCCCTGAGATATTGGAACACTGCTATCATGTCCCTCCTCGTCCTTCTTTTTCTCTTTACCACCATAAGGACTTTACACTCCTTATCAGAAAGGAGGGAAGTAGGAGGGTGGAAGAAAGTAAACTTGCTGTAATGAAGAACTGCTTGAAGTACTTTACATGAATGAAAGCAAAACTAAGAACTTGCCTTGGTTTGCTAATAAAAACAAAAATAAAAAAGCACAAAGCTGTGAGTTGGACCAGATCCCATTAACTTATGAAGCCCTCCTGATTCAAACTACTCACTCCGTCCAGATTTTAAGTAACTGAAACTGGCTTTGGCTTGTAAGATACTGAAAACTATAGATAAACCATATATATTTTACTAGTCCTCACAGAAGTCATAGGTTAACAGAGATGTAGGTTATGAATATTTACCTTATAGAAGACATCAGGCACATATTGTTCACTGCTGGATTCTTTTGCATAGCCGAGTTCTGGAGCATCACGGCATGGCAACAAACATTCATCACGCACTAGAGCCATGCACTGATTAGATACTTGGTAGCCCTCAAAGTGAACTTGGTTGTCAGGACCCCCTGAAAAGAGATATTTTAAGAAGAGAGGTTTGAACACGCCTCAAGCTGCTAGAAGGGTTACCACTGATTTTATGAAGAACATGTTATTTCATTAAGAAATTCAGCATCAATCCAGATTTTATTGCCCAGACAGACTTTTTCTAAAATTTGGGCTTAAAAGTTTTCAAATGATGAATGATATAGCACTGTCCAAAGGATTCACCACATATAGATTTTTTTAAAAGACAAATTGTTCATTAGACAATAATATACAGGGCATGATATATTATGTTTCATCATTCCTGAAAGATTAAATAAACTGATTCCTTATGTATTTTTTTTCTTACTGTGAAGTAGATTTTTATAAAGGTAGCACTGAGCACTGTATCCTTCCCGATTCTTCTACAGCCTCTTCACCATACCTTATCTATGATCAAATGGGCGTTTATAAACATTACAGGTAGTCCTTGCTTAATGAACAGTAATTACGACTGGAATTTCACTAAGTAATGTGGTTGTAAAATGCAATGTCACTTGACTATACCACTTAGTGACTGCAATCCTGGCAGTCCCCATTGCTGTCATTTCTACTTTTATTCTTTATTCTTTATACTGTAATAGTCTTTATTATTTGCCACCATACTCCCAAATTTTAGTTGTAAGTAGCTTGCAACTAAAAACCAACTTATTCAAACACAACAGTCCAGAAGAGCAAAGCACAACAAACAAACAAACCAAAACTGATCCCAGACTAAAAAAGGACTCCACAATCGTCTATATTCAAAGCCTGGGAGAACAATCGGATCTTCAGTAATTTCCTGAAAGACATAAGGGCAGGAGCCACACAAATGTCTGGGGGCAGATTGTGGCGCAGGGCAGAAATTGCAGCTAAGAGGGCTGGCTTTTTGTAACAATGCATTTTTTAATTGATGGGACTCACGAGCACCCCACTCTGCTGGACCAAACCAGATGGGCAGAGGCAACTGGAGATCTCTGAGATTAGCAGGCTCTATGCCAGGAAGGGTTTTAAGATGATAACCAGCATCTTGAATTGCCCCCAGAAGCAAACTGACAACCAGTACAACCTGCAAAGCAGCAGGATCATATTCCCATAATGTGTTGCCCCTATCATTGCTTGCATCACCCTATTCTCAAGGGTGACTAAACATAAAAATATTTAGTCTACATAAAAATTTTAAGTAATAAATAAAACCATGTAGTCATTTACCAAAAAAACCACACCAAAAACCAAAAATAAACACCAGACCCTCAATAATTCGTGTTTCTGTACTAGTTCTTCCTAAATCTTTGAAACTTTGGACAGCAAGTTAAATCATTCCACTGAAAGACAGAATTGTTTAGGTTGACAGAATTTTCCTATATTTACTTGTGTTTTAGTTTCTGTGAGCTTTTAACAGATTAGAAATCAAAGGCAGACTTTACAAAACTGCTTTTTGAAACATAACTCATTTCATATTACAAGTTTCCTCTACAAAATCAATTTTGAGTCAGTGACCTTATATTCATGAAGCTTATACATAAAGTGGGCATAATCGAGTGTCAAGTGGTAACCTGTTTATAACATGGGAATTGCTCCTCCTCCTGCTCCTCTCTCTCCACTCCTAAAATCAGGTGCTATACTCAGATTTAAAGATGTCCAGGGGAAAGAATTCATCTTTTAATTCTGCTGACAGGAGCGGTTCTGTCATGAACTCAATTTGTTGAACGAAAATTTCCTAATGTTTTTGTGGTCCCTGAAAATGGTATCCTTTTTCTATCTGCAAGAGCTCAGTTTTCTTCAGAATCCTGTCTCTGACATATAAGCTGCTACCACTCATGCTACTCAAATTAACAGTGCTGATTATGTCATTTGTGCAAAAACCAGCTGTAGATAATTGCTCATTCTTCTTATGTTTATCCCCATCTGTCTATTATTGAAAAAGTGAACAAAGTGTCACATGCAGCCCAAATTAAGGGCAGCTTAGTTTAAAAAAAAAAGCATAATAGTAATAAACCCTAATGTTTAATGTAATGCGATAAACACAGAGTCAAAGATTCTGGTGTTATCCAATTTGCCTACTTCCATTTTATACAAAGAGATCATTTGTAATATTCCTAAAAGACAATTTTGCATTGGACGTATAAGACAAATATAGCCTTTGGAGTAAATTGCTCTATAATGATGTGACTCTGCAAAAGAACTTGCAAAACAGCACCGAGAGGTATTAAGGCAACTGCAGAACCCCAAAATCTAAAATATCATTGTTAAGTATTTCTAACTCTGGGAAATATCACTTAATTAACTGCAAATAAAGGTGAAAGTGCAGTGAGGGCCCTGAAGTTTCTACTCAGCTGTTGACAAGCAAGTAATCTAGTGACATGGATTACAACGTTTCAGGAAGCACATTATATGACAAACATTTCATTAATTAAAAAGAATCTTGTAAGAATTGGCCTAACAGAAAACCAAGCATCATGAGAAAAAAATCCACAAAAGTATTACCATCCTCTTCTGTCTAAATCTCATTTTGTGAGGGAAGGATAGAAAATCTTAAATTTGGGCAAGCAAGTCACAAAGAAGGTCCAATGTGACTTTCTGTTACATCCTTCTATTATTTCTGTCCTGTTTTTCTGAGCATCTTTGAATGATCACATAGCATGTATTACTAATGTAGAAGCCATTACAGTTCCCCTCAAGTTAGCAACTGGAATACAGTACTCATTCAAGATATCTATGGAGATTCTCAGTCATCCAGGTCGTAGCTGTCCCCAAAGTGCTTTTTCAAAAGGCAACTGGACTTTGTTTTTTCTTGAAGACATTTCGCTTCTCATCCAAGAAGCTTCTTCAGTTCTGACAGTCAGAACTGAAGAAGCTTCTTGGATAAGAAGCGAAATGTCTTCAGGCAAAAACTAAGTCCAGTTGCCTTTTGAAAAAGCACCTTTAGTATACTCATTTAAGATTTAAAACAAAATTCTGCTGTTGGGTTTTCTTAGAGAAACCAAAACAGAAGGACAAAGGTAATTAATAAAATTAATTAATTAAAGCACACTAAGTGAATGTTTTACTGCATAAGTTGTCAATGTGCATTACTATCATTTCAATGGTACCGCTACAAAATTAAATGAAATATTGAGTACCTGAAGACCATGATATTTTAAGAAGATATGGAAGTACTAATCAGATATGTATTTTTTGTGAAGAAAAAGCTTTACCCAAATAATAAGGTTTACCACTCTTTTTTGCTCTGCAGTTCCTCTAATTTTGAAAACAGATTCTTGTGGATTCTTTGCTTTTTTGGGGGGGGGGGAGGGAGGAAAGAATGTATGTGATTGGTCAAAATAAAAAGGTAGGAACTGCTGATACAGAGTACAATTGGGTGAAGCTAATCTTTTCTTCTACAGATGCAGAAGCACATTAGGATCCATGGCAGTACAGTCCTCAACTTGTAACAGTTCATTTAGTGACCGTTCAGTTACAATGGCACTGAATAAAGTGACTTATTACCATTTTTCACAGTTACAACCTTTGCAGCATCCCCATGGTCATGTGATTAAAATTCAGATGCTTGGCAACTGGTACATATTTATGATGGTTGCTGTGTCCCAGGGGTCATGTAATCACCTTTTGCGACCTTCTGACAAGCAAAGTCAATGGGGAAGCCAGATTCACTTTACAACCGGGTTACTAATTTAACAACTTCAATGATTCACTTAACAACTGTGGCAAGAAATGTTGTAACATGGGGCAAAACTCACTTAACAACTGTCTCACTTAGCAACAGAAATTTTGGGCTCAATTGTGGTCGTAAGTCGAGGACTACCTGTATTTAGGTTGAAAATTGCAAGAGAGTAGATTGTGGAATTTAGGACTAAAGATATTTGGATGAAAAATATTTAGTGAGGAATAAATTTCAACATAATTACAGTACAGCTTGCCAGTTAAAACAAGGTAACTTATAGCAACATAAACTAGTAGAAGGAGAAAAGAATTTGTGTTATGAGAAGGCAAAAAAAAAGATGAAAGTGACATCTGAAATCAATCACCAATTCATGTACCCTGGCAAGTTTCCTATATTTATATATTTCTAAATAGTGTTAAGTTGCCAATATCCAAAATAGCTATGCAAAAATATAATAAAATGGTTGATTGAAATAGTAGTTAAACACAGCGGGAATAAAACTACTAAAATAGGCCATATACAGCAGTAACATAAACAGATTAAAAAGGCCTACAGGAATAAAAAATTATTTGCCTCGCGCTAAAAATAACAGAATAGACAGCAGGTGGACCTCTTTGTAGAACTAATTCCATAGCCAAGGAACTATTACTTGAAAACCTCTGCTTCTGTTTTGTCATCCAAAATGGCTAAGCATACCCTGGCATTTTCATAAGCAGTAAAGTCAGAACGTAGAGCAAAATACATTGTGTTTGATTTTGAACATTTCTGGTATCTGGAAAAACTTTACCTTGGGGAGAAAGACAGACAAGAACTCTTCAGGTTAAGGAGAAAGACTACAGTATTTTATTATTACCTGTAGCCACAACAGTCACAAACTTAGACCCAAAATGTCCATCTGGAGACAAGCGGCATATGTTTGGCTGCTGGTTCTGAAAATGCCCAGCTGTAATGCATTCTTCTGCACTAAGGAAATAGGCATCCTAAAGAGGAAGAGAAGACAACACAACACGGGCGAGTGCTTTTAAGGAAACCTAACATGATTTATTTTTTTAAAAAAATATAAATTAATATCCAGCATAGATTATCATCCTGGAAAAAGATTAGCCAGTATCAGGTGATCTTCATACCTCACTGTGCATTTCCATTACTTTCTAGTTTACTTTATCCTTACGATGTCCTCTATATGTTTTCTGACAGAATAGAAGCAGCATTGAGATGAGGGGATTTGGTATTTCTTGATATGAGAAATTATAAGCAGAATCTGGGCTTTGTGTGATAGATAACGTAAACAAGCACATTAGGAAAATGAATTGGGAAATTAGATTTGAAAATGAAAAGTAAATCAAGTTTATCTATCTGATTTCTAGTTGAGAACATTTAAGACCAAGTTTAAACAGTTACCCTTTCTATCAATGACAGGAATACGCTGAAATTAAGATAGGTTATTCCTAAGGTTTTCCCACTGCCTGACTTCCCAAGGAACCAAAACCTCTATACAAATAAAACTGCAAAGAGTTTTGATCTCACTGGTATCTGGTAGTATCTGTGGTAACATACTATCCACTTTAGACTTAGTTTTAGACTTGGTCTATATATTTCAATTTCATCAAGGTGGAAAAAGGGTGACAAAAATAATTAAACTTTGTTGTTCAGTTCTGGTCTCAAAATAATGTCCAGCTAAGATATTTATGAAAATATTATAGAAGATTCAACACTGGAAGGGCCAGAATTAGGAGAAAAAATGGAAAACTGGTTCGCATACAAAAACTGTAATAAAAGTGGGAAACATTTACAGTTATTAGATATTCAGGTTACTTTTAGGCGATAGTCTGTAGGTTATCATCATAATTGCACGTGCAGGCTTCAACTGACAGATATTATAAAGTTCAATCAAATGCATTATAGAGATATGGTACAGTAATACGGTGTTCTCAAAGCTAAAAATCTTTTTTTTAAAAAAAATACAACAAGCAAGATGAGTGCTAATGAAAGTCTGTTTAAAAAAAAAGTCTCAACAGGTGACAAGATTTGGCTCACCTCATCTGAGTTCAGAAACTAAGCGGCTTTAGGCCTGGTTAGTACTTTGATGGGAGACATCCAGAGCTATAGACCAGGAAGTCACAAAAAGCCACCTTGGAAGAAAGTAAACCATTTCCGTATATATTTTTTTTTGGCAAGAAAACTACATGGAGCTGTGTATATTGTTGCCAAGAACCAAACCCAATTCAAATGAGACTTTAGCTTTTTATTGAAGGGCAATGAAAATATGTTGTGACATATAGCAGCGGTCCCCAACCTTTATGGCTTGGTGGCCTGATGGGGTGAGAGGGGAAGTGCCTGTGCAAGTGGTGGGCTGGCATGCCACTCCTGCAAGTTGCTGGCCCGGCGCACTTGTAGCTTAATTAACATGAGCGGCGGGTTGGTGCGAAAAGCCTGCTGCTCATGTGAGTTGAGGTGCGTGCGCATGCACACGCACACCAGCCCACTACTCGTGCGGCCCACTTCCGAATCAGCCATGGCTGGTAGTGGGCTATGGCCTGGGGGTTTGGGAGCCCTGACATATAGTACTAAAAATATGCTACATATTCCTTCTGTATGAAAATCCTACACTAGCCATCACAGGATTCCTTTTGAACCCCTGTTCCTGATTCCTCATCATGAATTATGCGTATAGATGATGCAATAATTGCTATAAAACCAGAAGCAAATTAAAGAGAAAAAAATTCTTACCTTGTTTCGGCTGTAGCGAACAGTCCCCTTCCGTGTGTCCTCTGAAACCAGATCTGTGAATATCCAGCCAACCTTAAAACATAATATATATATATATGTATATATATATGTCTTGTTTTATTACAAAATGTTGCCCATCCTAGTTATTACAATATGATCTTAAGTTATATAAATCCCTTAGTGAAATATGCTTCACAGCTGTCTGGAAAAAAAAATCCTTAGCATTGCAGAACTCATTTGAATATGTTTTATAGTGCCAGTTGGTAAAGACCTGCAGCTTTAGGCTCCCTTATGAAAAGGTCTGCAGATTTCTACATGGATCCTACTTCTCACCCTCCTTATAAAAAAATATATTTACTCTTCTGCGATTTACACTGTAAAGTCAAAAGCAGTTCACAGAGCTGCTCTCAAGATCCAAGTTTTATACTAGTTAAATTAAAAGGCACAAGTCTTTCCATTCAGATCTTTCTGGCTTAGCACCTATCTGCTTGCTTATAGAATCTGCCCAACAGGTGAAGATCTGTGAGGGAAGGCATGTTATGGGTCCCACATCTGAGAGAATATTGTCATTAGAAGTCCTACAGGGGAGCCCTCTGTTATGGCTTCCTCTTCTACAACACATTATCCCTAATGATAAGGCCAGCCCACCCCTATTGGTGGCTTCAGGGGATGGTAAAAACATGGCGCTTCTTCACAATTTCTGAGGGTGGAACTGAAGGAAGTTGGATGAATACTGACCTCATGGGTGCTTATCACAATTATATTTTACTTTTTTATTACATTAGATATATTAACCCTAATTACTGAAAGAAGAAATTGCTGGATTAACTGGAATGTTGTTCAATCCCAGTTAATAAATATATAAATAATGCTATGTGATCAAAAGAGCGTGTTTTCGATTTTAAGCTCATTCCCACTTGTCTCGCCTTTGGGTTCTTGTCAAGTTGTTACTTTCTTTTAATCAGAGATTTGCTTTCTGTGAAAATATTGTTTTGTGACATAGCCCCTTGTGGCATTTTGTGACAGCATTGACAATACTCTCAAATTCCAAACATTGGCAAAAAGGTTGGCAACTATGGGAAAATAAACTTACAGCCAAAAAAATTCCACGTGTAGATAAAGATGTTTGCATAAATCCAAATTAATATTTTTCATGTAATTTGCTGTCCCTGGATTAAAAATGCCCAAGCTCCAAGAAATAAAATCTATTTTATTTCTCTGGAGCAGGGATTAACAATATAAACTGTCTCCACTTAAATAAGAAAATTAATTATTGATCTGAAAACTGATATGCCACAATTAAAAAAAACCACTGACGGTCTTTAGATAAAGAAAATCAAAATACAAGAGATAAAATCTGCTCTATTCTAATCATACTATCTCAACTGTATTTTTTCTGATATATATTCAGTAAGATGCCTCTTCCCTATCCTTGTTTCAGTGGTGCAATCTCACATAATTTTGAAATGGGACACATCCAAAAACTATGAAGCAAGCACTGAAATAATAAAATTAAAACTACAGTGTATCTCCTATATCAGCCCCACCCCAACTGTGTGTATCGTGGGCCTGCTTACTTTGTGCCACCATCGTGCCCAATGTAAGTCTTCCTACCATCCAAAATGTTATCTATGTACTTGATCACCAAAAAAGCTTCACTCTGGTCTAGAAATTGTATGCACAAAATAAATCAATAAAAAACCCTATGTGACACAACGTGCTAACATTTGTGACTTAGTATAATAGGCTAATTAAGCATGGTTTGAATAATGCAACGAAATTCGTATGCAACAAAATTTCATTTTAATGTATGCCAATTAGTGTACATTTAAAGTGACAATAAAGCTATCTATTCTATTCTATTCTATTCTATTCTATTCTATTCTATTCTATTCTATTTTATTCTATTATTATTTCTATTTTTATTCTATTCTATTGCCATGGTGGCGCAGTAGTGCAAGCTATTTCTGCTGACTGCCAGCTGCCAGCAGTTCGAGTCTCACTGGCTCAAGGTTGACTCAGTCTTTCATCCTTCCGAGATTGGTAAACTGAGGACCCAGATTGTTGGGGACAATATGCTGACTCTCTAAACCGCTTAGAGAGGGCTATAAAGCACTGTGAAGTGGTATATAAGTCTAAGTGCTATTATTATTGCTACCAAAACCAAATTCATGCCTCTTATCAAGCTATAAACCAAAGTTTACAAACTACAATGACTAAGACAATGATAAGACAAAGATTTCAATATGTTGCTTAAAAACTGAAATATAATGATGGATGTATAATTTCAACAGTACATAACTTTTAGAAATGGTTTTCTTTTATATTTAAGTATAATGGGGTAGTTTTATTTTAATTTTTAAAATGCAGACGTGTTATTTCTTTTTTCTTCTTTGGATTTTTTCCTTTTTTCCTGCATTAGGCAGATAGTTTTTTTGTCAGATAGCTTATTATAAAATACTTTTCTCATATATATATATACACTGGGTACTTAGTAAAATTTTCTTCACTTGTATAAAGAAATTTTCTTTAGCATTTTGCCTCAAAATGTATTTTGATACCTTTCTCAGGCCAAGTTTTGCAGCAATCTCATCCACAATCTCTGCTTTTGAGTCTTCCAGGAGCTCTAGACTATTTTGTGTACCAATCTAAATAAAAAAGCAAATGGCATTAGAGAACTAATTTTTAACAGGTAGACATTTAGCATCTGAAAGGGAAAATAACATTATCCACAATAAGCAGACATCAGAAGAATGAAAACAGACAAGCTACCATATCCCATTTACAGAAGTTTCAGTTATGCATATAACATGGCCTTATGTAATGTTTAGAACGTGTCTGCTTCCCTGCTAAAATTAGATTTTACTTCCAAGAATCAGAATAATAGAATAACAGAGTTGGAAGGGACCTTGGAGGTCTTCTAGTCTGAATCCCTGCTCAAGCAAGAGACCTATACCATTCCAGACAAATGGCTTAAAAACCTCTGGTGATGGAGCACCCAGAACGTCTGAAGTTCCACTGATTAATTGTTCTAACCAACAGGCATAGGTTGCTTCTCTCCTTGATTAGTTTCCATCCATTGCTTCTTATCCCACTTTAATCTTAAGCACTGACCTAAGCATTAAGACACCAGTGTATGAGAATTGGTGGCAACCATCCCACAGGGAGATGGATAACAATGACTTACGAGACAGCAGATGAAGGATCACCAGAGAATTCCTCCACTGCATTTCTTTCCAAGTGGGCTAACCAACTGATGCAAAAATATGCTCAATAAAAACCAACTCAAAAGATTTCAGAATCCTATGGTCCTCTCTATTTTCCCTGTCCATGTCCTCTTTTTAATTTCGCTTCTCCCTTTAAAAGGTTTAACTAATTTTCCTCTTTCCTCCAGACAGGTTTGATTTCCCTTTCTCCAACAAAAATTTAATATCTTTTGAGTTTCTAGCTGTCCAATGATCTGTGATCATTGCTAACTTTTATAAAAATTCTGCTTTTTTAAATGACTCATATTTAAATTTTAAATGAATTCAGAATACATTCAGAGGAAAAGTATGACAAAAAAAACGAATGAGAGCATATTATTTCTTTTACATTTTTTTCATTACAATATCATTTTTTTAAAAAAAAAAAGACTTTGAATGCTTACAAAAGATTGATTGCAATTAACAGTGACTAGTGAATAGAGAGTATAATCCATAAGGATCTGTGTAACAGCTGGTTTGGTGTAGTAGTTAAGAAACTGGAAATTTGTGAGTTCTATTCTTGCCTCAGGCACAAAGCTAGCTGGGTGACCTCGGTCTGAATTACAAGGTTGTTGATCCCAAGATTGCAAAAAACTACTTCGTTCCTTACTAACAATAAGCACCTTTTATAATACTTCTAGAATTCTGCACATAGAAAGAAATTCAAATAGAATATATGCATAAGATATATCCATAAGCCCATAAAAAGAGAGTTAAGTTACAGTTCTCTTTCCTTATGTAAACTGGTAAAGCATTTCTTAGTTTCTTCTCAAAGAAAAGCCCACTTTCTTAGACTTACTTTTGCTTTTTGCAAAACCCACACCTATATTTCTTAGAGGAAAGAAGCCCTTACATTATGCAAGGTCATGGAACTTGATTTCCATTTTACAAGATGGAGAATACAAGAAACGGCTGCAAGTAATTGTTATTATCTCCTTTAAAAAAAAAAAGGAATAGGAAAGGAAAACACTTCTATTATCAAAGAATACGGTATCTGCAGTTTAAAAGAAAGGCATATTCTCTTTCCAGTTCTATATGGTCTTTCAGGAAATAGGACTACTGACACAAGGATATGGATTTGTTCTAAAGTCCAACATATGGCAGAAAAACCACTCCCCCCCCTTGTTTATGTAAAGTCATTTGGTGAAATGGCTGGTATAGAAATGTAATGGATGGGTGGATGGAAGGAAGGAATGAATTGTAACTTACTTCCCTTTTTAATTGGACTTTTGCATCTATCTTATGCCTGTCAGCAAATCCCTTTGAGTTTCTGCCTACATTCCAGAATTCAAGAATTATAACTGATGGCAATGGTAAATAATTGGCTTGGTTTCCAAATTAGGATTAAAATGTGGAAACATAGTTAGGGCAGAAGTCTACATCGACTTTTCCTCTTTAACATGATTGCTAACAATTATGATAAACTCTCCAGTTATAACTACAGTTATTGCTCCATCTAAATCACCTTTCAGTACTCAAGTGAACAATGCCATCTGGTGACTTAATATGAACTTGCAGTTTTAAAAAATCCAATGCACTCTAAGCTTACCAATTTATAGGGCTGTGCGAATCATTGAGAGGCGCCCTTTACAAAGCAGCCAAATACCCTGATCCTTCTACTCAAAATGCCAAGGTACCATCCCCTCACCAACACTGTTTTAAGGGCTTTCACATGTATGTGCATGCTCGGGCAACACTTTGGCTAGGACGACAGCCAAAGTGCTTCATCTACAATAGCAATAGAAACGTTGTTGATCAACTGGAAAGATCTCAAAGCAGCAAACATCAAGCTCTGCCATTGTTGTATGACTTGCTCAATAACTGAGACTGGCCGACTTGCCGATATCAGGGGCAAATTCTAATTTATAAAAAGAAATAGATACCTATTTGAGGTACCTCTTTCTTTCGCCTATCGTTCAGGTTTTCAGCTCAGCATGGTGTTAAGACTAAAAACACCCACACTTGCGATATAAATCTTTATCTGTTACAGATCAAATGCATACTTGGCAACCTGTCTTCCTCATCCTCAACCATATAAAGTTGTGTAGGCATATTTTCAGCAGAAGCAGAAGGAAGCACGCAGAGACATTTCTTTTCAGATTATAGGAAAGCAATTATTTACCAAGTATAAGTTAATAGAAAGCCTACAAACCTATGTTTAGTATGAACAAACCTAAAGAGATTTAATTTCTCATAAATGTGCAAATGTTCAGACTGAAATCAAGTTTGTTTCTTTTGAAAGCACGACTGCTCATAGCAAAATTCTTCTCCCCAAAATATTATGTCAATTAATTTTTCTACTTCAATTATCGGAAAATACAAGAGAAATGTTGTTTCCCAAGCATTCTTCTAAATGGAGCGAGGAGTAGGATTTGATACCTGTGGAGGTTCATAGATGGCAGAAACCTCAGCTCGAATACCCAGAGGAATGTCTTTATGTTCTGTGTACCTCCCATATAGATATCCAAAATGTTGGTTTCCTGTTTTTCTCCAGAAGTCCAAGAAACGATCTGCAATTGTATGGTTCTCAAACATGATATTATCCACGTGTCTATATTTCTGCCATTTGGGAAAAACAAAAACAAAAAAACACAAAGCCATAATCAAACACTTCCCCTTATCAGAATCAGTAGATTTTAATATAGTCACAAAACTGTGGATATTAGCCTGCTGTCTTTTAACTCAGCGTGCTTCATTTGGAGTTACGGTAAGCCAAAATTCTTTTTTATGAACAGCATACTATTTGATCATTCCCATTTGGCTGCTTCTGCTAATAGAAGTAGCCGAACAATGACAGCTCTATCCGTGAAGGAAAAAACTTCAGCTTCTTTCTCTTCTTTTATGCTATGTTAGCTAGGGAGGCTCACGAATTGCAGAAAGCTCAGCTTGCTTTCTCAGAAGTTATCTTTATGTTCTGCATACTTCACATATAAATATCCAGAATTTCTCTTTCTATTTCTCTCTAGAAGCCCTGCTTCAACTATGTGATTCTCAAAGATACTTACAAATTTGCAAGCCATAGTTCAACAATATTAAAGAATTTAGTTTACTGTGACATCTGAACGTGGCCAATTATTTCTTACACATTCATACATCTTCACTTTCCACAACATTTTTGGATCCATAGACACATTTTGTATTTTGCGTTATTGCTTTATACAACATAACAAAATGACTGCCATACACCTGAATCGCCTGCAAAACTTTCTGTTGTAATAAAACATTTATTTAATACAAAGAGACCTCACTGAGATCCAACAAAAACAAGATATGGTTGTAACAATCCTTTATCCTGCAGCAATCCTTATTCCACAGGAGTGAGAGCACAACTTTTGAGTACCACCGTTTCAAAAGGACACCTTGCATAGTGAATTGTCAGAATGCCTCTCTAAATTATACCAGTAGCAGGAGTAAATTTCCAGAAACTAAATGTGAACCCCAGAATAATATTATGGGAAAACGTCTCAGATTGTATAGACAGAAATATTAAAGGTTTTGTAACCCTTAATGTATTAGTTAATCTGCCCAAGCCTAAAACGTTGGTCAGTATTAATAATATTGAAGAAAACAAATAAGGAGGACAAATTCTGGTTAACCCATTTACCTAAACAATAGGAAAGGCTACAGGCTTCTTGGATTCAGATATAAAGGCCACATTTAGATATTATTTTAAACAATGTATTTTTTTAAATTCTAGATTAATCATGAAAAAGCTTCATACTGTCTGGTCATCCTGAATTGGCTCCTTCTGTAAATAAGCATGAATAACAAAGACAAACAGCTGAAACTCTATCCCTGCAATCCTTAGATGTATCCATAATGAGGCAATACGTTTATAGATGCGGCCTATTTCAGAACAGAAATGGGTTTGGCATCTTTTTGGTAACTTTTGATTGAAACATGTCTTTGCTCTAATAGGTTTGGCCTTGCTAATTATAGTCCATAAATTTAAATCTCCCTGGGACATTGCAGGGCTTCAAAATTACCAAGTGTTCTGTTATTGTTATAGGGTCCTGAAAATGCTACACAGGTTATTAAACAAGGATCTATTGAAAACTCAACCCTGCCTTTTGCTTATCTAGCATTGCAGGAAAACAGTGAATAAGGCAATATGGTGGCCCAGCTTAATGCATCTTCACAAAATCCACTGCTATTATATAATTGAAATTTGTGGTGGTGGTCTTTCACTTCGTTTAACAGAATAACAGAGTTGGAAGTTAAAATTGCTGTGATTTCTCATATACGTGGCAGATTTCCTCCATTTATAAGGAATCTATCAGATAAATATATTGCTTTATCCTCCTATATGAGTGCTAACAGTTGGTCACCAAGCAGCTATCAAAACACTGTCCAAACTCTCCTGGCTATTCCTTCCCAAAAGAAACATCATAAGCAAGAGCTTTCTCTGCTGCCTTGAAAAGCTACCTTTCATTTTGGGTAATACTGAACTTACCTGCCTGTTGAGTGTGATAGCACTTGGCTGGCACTTGGTACAAATTCCTTCTGGCCATGGAGGATGCCCCTCACATCCAGATTTAATCTTGCAGCTAATGTTTTCAAGAGCAACAAACTTCCCCCTAAACAAAAGAAGAAACATGCTGAATATCTAAAGAAAAATGCCCAATAAACATACAGTAGACATCCTGCCAGAAGATTCCATCAGACTCTACAACTATATGTAGTCTGCATATAACTCCTTAATCCTCATTGTAAACTAGGAGGAAAAACAGCAATTCAATACAGAACCCAACCTGCCTCTTCTCTCATTTACACTGGTGTTAGCAAACATATCAAGTATGCAAATAACTGCTAACACAGTGTGATCAACATAGAAACTGTAAGCATGAGAAACATCAGTTGCAGATTCACAGCATAATAAAAATAAAGATGTTTAACATTTGCTATCTTCTTAGGCATGCAATACTTTCTATGAGAAATCTCCATAAAAAGAAATGTACGTGAGAGTTTAATGGAAAGATTGTGTTTCTAGGACAGTTTTTTTATTGTAACCTCTGTGGATAATATGATAAAACTATAGATTTGTCACCCCCCTTTAAAAATGTCTTCGCTGCACAAATGTATAGATCAGTTTAAGTTCAACAACCAAGGGAAAAAAAATAAAATTCATCTCACCCCAATATAATAAACTCATTTTAAAATGATTGTTCCTATTTGAAGCCAATTTGTTTTTGCCCTATAAAGAGTTTTCTATTTTTTCAGATTTTGCCATCTATGCGATCTTTGAATTCCCCTGCAGTAGGTACAAAGTTTCTTACTTATCTGCACCTCCGGTCAGTTTCCTGATGTAGGCATGGAATGACATATGCTTCACAGGAGGTTCCAGATGGTTTAAATAATCCTCATCAAAAGGCTGCCAAGCACCCACATACACAAAGGAAAACCAGGTCAGACACCTGCTTGATAATACACTGATCACTGTACAAATGGATCTTTTAGTCTGAATACTCTGCTGGTGTTCAATGTGGAAATAATTAGATAACGTTGTGCTCTTTTTCCACAGCAGCTACTATTCTGACAGTAATAGTGGGGCCCTTTCTTCTCCCTCCCCCGCATGTTAAGACATTTTATTCTTGTACAAAATAGCTTTAGAAATCCAACCTGTGGATGGGTGTAATGGATGTAATATTCTTGTGGGTTTTTTTTAGCTTACAGAACTAAAAACAAAGCCAGAGAATTCTGGCAGAGGTTACCTAGCTAACTGAAGAATCTTTGCACAACTGAAAATGACTAAAAGGTTTTTATAATATAAGTCATTAATAAAAACAGTGCAGGATATAAGCATACTCCCAAATAAGCAACTTTCAGTTGTAGCTTTTAAAAAGGAAAGAATCCACTTCCAATATAAGTGAAAAATACCAACTACATATGCTTTCTTGAAACTTGTAACATGAAACAGTATATCCTGTTAAAACCACTATTGCAAAAAGCCAGATGTCAAAAAAGAGATAAATCCAGGTTTTGATTTGACAGGTATATCCAAGGGTCCAATTTTGCCTCTTTAACCATTATCAGTACAGCTAGGATACATTAAAGTTTCAACAACATTCTCTCTATTGATGCCATTAAAGCAACTGCATACATCAAGAAAACTTTTACCTTGTAAAGTATTACTATAATAGCTTTCATTTATCTGCTTACCTCTAAAGGTACACAATGTACACATTTACCCAATGGACCATGTCGACATCTGTGTAAAGAGAACATTAGCAGCTAAAGTTACTGGCAAAAACAGAAAAGCACTCTATTTCGTAAAGCTTTACAGATTAATACTTAATACAGATTAATAAATGAATATGAGCCCAACAGACTGGAATTTCCATTGCTAAGCAGTCATTAAGCAAAACATCACATGACCACACCACTTAGCAATAGCAGTTCCAACGTTGCAGTTGCTCCACCTGCCTATCTACCCACCATGTCTGTCCCTGTGGTCACCCTTGGCAGTCTCAGCCCTGCTATCCCAGCTGATCTTCACCATCTTCTTCTGCTTCTCCCTGCTCCTGACAAGGTCTTCAGGAAGGTCTCACACAGCCAGCAGCTGCCTTGCAAAGAACCAGGCCAGGCATACCCAGTCAACAGAAGAAGGCAACTAAGGTCAGCTGGGGGTGGTAGAGAGGGGCACCTGAATGCAGGGCAGGGATGCAGAGGGCAGCAGAATGTGTGATGGCCAAAAGGAGAGAGATGGGGAGGAGACAGGTGAATAAGTGAAGTTGAAGCACACCTTGTGGTCCTGTCAAGTATCTGAATTTTGATCATGTAACCACCAGAGCATTTCAATGGTTGTAATGTCAAGGACCAATTGTAAATACCATTCATTTAGCACTGTCATAACTTCAAACAGTTGCTGAATGAATAGTCGTTAAGCAAGGACTACCTGTACTGATCACAGATGAACAAATCTGTTGGTTAAGCACACATTAGCTAAGTATTACTGGGCTGATTGCTAACTACACTGAAAATGTTCCCTAATTTCAGAAATGTAATTATGGAGAGTGCTCACAACAGACAGATTGGATATACTGTTGCAGAAAAGGTCCAGAGCAGCATCTTCCATTTCCATCTATTTAAGGAGGCAATATACTGTTATTCAATGTTTTTAAAATCTTTCATTTATTCAACATTTATTTTAACAGCAGGTCTTTCAGAACTACTTTCTTTCTCTGCTATTGACATTTTCTTCATAAAAGTTAATGTGTTCTTAGCAACTTTCACTATACATACAAAGTCAAGCATACATTCAACAAAAGAGATTTTTTTTGCCTGTGATGTTTTCTTGAGCACTTTTTTCAAAATCACACAACTGCCAACAATACTTCACTATTCAAAGGTTTTGGTTTTTGATCTTCACTGAAGCAATCATTCCAATACATGGAAAACTACATAAAGGGGCAATGTAGACCTATCTAACCTTAAAAGAAATAAAAGATTCTAAAAGTTTAAAATCAGATTCTTATAATGGTTACTATTAATAGAGGTCTACTCTAAAATTTACAGTTATACTCCAAAAGGAACCATCAGGTGGTCATAATGCCATTTCCTCAGACAGACACCAACTACTACAATATTCTCAGTGTACCCTGTGAGAATAATACATTTCATATCTTTTTAAAGATTCCAGCTAGGAACAAAATGGTTACCAAGAGCAATTCTGAGCTTCTCAATATATCTGAGAAATACTTAGGATATGCACCATCTCTGAAGTTCTGAAGTTTTACAGATGTAAAAGATTTAGAAGATAAAAACCAAGCAAACTGTCTACAATCATGTCCATACCTTCTGGATATAACTTCTCCTACTAGCTTAACAACAAAGTATCTATGCAGCCTTTTTGTAATTCAGTGTTATTATTTTTTTCCCTTGCTTACTTATAGAAGCTCAAGCATTTCAAAACTACAATAATTAGAAGGACATGTAGACTACCTTAGATTCCAAAATATTAATATTTTTACTTAAGTGCAATGGCTGTAATATTATGACATGAATAAGAAATGTAGCATTAATAAATTACCAATTTTGCTCTTGCACAGGGATAAACCACCCTATATTTGCTAGTGACAATTTCAAATCTTTCATGTTGTTGATGTTTGGGACGCACAATTCTAAGCATGCTTTAAATGTTCAATTATATTGGAAACTTTCTTCAAACTAATTAGCCATCTAGTATCATCATCAGAAAAACCCAGGAAGTTTGCAGTAGATGACTCAGCGAGAGCTACGTCCTATGTTTACAGCCTAAAAATATTGCAGTTGCCACTTCAGAAGCTTCTTCCCCATAATTCATAATGTTAAATTAAGGGCTTCTATACTTCAGTTGACTAAAGATTTCTCATCCTTTGCTGCTGTTACTAGAAATCCAGTTAGTTCAACCACAATGATTAAATTCAAGACAGACAGGACTTTTACTGAGAATAATACTGGTATTGTATTTAATAAAAGCAAATCAAGCCTATACTATGTGCTTACAGCTCTCTTGCACCATTTTAGTTTGGCTACTCCATATTTTACCCAGACTTTGCTGAAATTATTCATGCCTAATATTATTACATCTAGAGTATAGATATAAGGACATATGCCAAATTCTGGCACTCCCAAGATTCTAAATGGAAACAAATGGATTATTACTCAAGTAGTAAGCTACAATATTATTTCATTATGTGCTTTTAACAAATGATTACTAAGGTGCACTTCTTTCTACTAAGCCCTAAATGGTTTGAGGATCAAGTAAGTCTTACAACAATTAACATTGCTCAGATCTTTTCAATGGCTGTCAGTGTTTTTTGCTAACAAGAATAATGTGCTTTTTAAAAAAAGGAATAGGATTACAAAACTGTCTGAGGCTATTTTCTGTGAGAATTTCAGAGAGGATATTTAGATTACTGAACATATAGCCATGTTCATTACCATAGAAAGACAAAACTTCTATCAAAATAGTATGAGGCTGTCTTTCCTAGAAAAGCCAGTACCATTTTTTCTGGTGGCCTGTTCTGAAGATCAATACATTAATTTTCCAGATTTCTAAAGAAAGAATCCCTTTTTGAGTTGTTCCATATAAGTGGCGTTGAAATATGTAGCATCTTTAGCTATTATCAAGCCATCTCAGAGAACTAAATTGTGGGAAAGTGCTTCAACATGAATTGACATGGGATTACTTTAGTTACCTTTGAGAATGGGTAACAGAGACGGAAAACAGGAAACAAACAGTAAACTGTGAGGAATTTTGTGGAATAAGAAAAAAACAATGGTATTTACAATTGCTGGTCTCTGCTTCTATAAATTTTCCCATCCTGTTTAATTAGGTATTGGTCAATTTCATCTTCTACCACCTGGGGAACACCTAGCGGACGTATTCCTTGAGAAATTGAGGTATCCATGTTCTCAGAGGAAGAGCCAGCTGCACTTGATGGAAAAAGAAATAGCATATCTCCATGTCTGCAAAAGCAAAAAAACAGAAATATGAGGAAAATGGCAGAACTGTTACAGAATGATAAGTTTCAGAATGAAATTCAACAGCATCAAACTATTTTAATTTGGAAGTGCTTAAGGGGATTTTAGGTGGACACCCCACAGGATTGGCAATTGTACAGATTATAGATTTCATTACACCATTTTTTTCCATTTACAGAAAGGAGTGAGATTAAGCAGAAGCATTCTACGGAAAAATTGAGATAATCTTCTCTGAATTCTCCTTTCTTCTTCCAAGCTTTCTTCTTCCAAGACCAAGTCAGGGTCACCTTCCAAACTATTCTGGATGGTTCCTCAACTTTCTGAAACAGCTTTTCAGGAAGCTACAGCCATAATCAGTAAACAATCTCTTGCAACTAATTTTCCTGTGAGCAGTATTTAGATAAAAGGAAAACTGGATCTAAACCCAAAGTGTACTGGGCCTACACCAGAGCTATCTTATGACTATTTACTTGCAAGTAAGTTTCCCTGTGTTCAATTGAAGTTATTCTGAGATAAATGCACAGAGGACTGCCATTTAAGAACTTTCCAGTTTTTACATCCTTTCTTTTTTGTTGTTGTTAGTTGCGAAGTCGTGTCCGACCCATCGCGACCCCATGGACAACGTTCCTCCAGGCCTTCCTGTCCTCTACCATCTTCTGGAGTCCATTTAAGCGCACGCCTACTGCTTCAGTGACTCCATCCACCCACCTCATTCTCTGTCGTCCCCTTCTTCTATTGCCCTCAATCTTTCCCAGCTTTAGGCTCTTCTCCAGTGAGTCCTTCCTTCTCATTAGGTGGCCAAAGTACTTGAGTTTCAACTTCAGGATCTGGCCTTCTAAAGAGCAGTCAGGGTTGATCTCCTCTAGGACTGACTGGTTTGATTGCCTTGCAGTCCAGGGGACTCGCAGGAGTCTTCTCCAGCACCATAGTTCAAAGGCCTCAATTCTTTTGCGCTCAGCCTTTCTTATGGTCCAACTTTCACAGCCATACATTGCAACTGGGAAAACCATGGCCTTGACTATACGTACTTTTGTTGGCAGGGTGATGTCTCTGCTTTTTAGTATGCTGTCTAAATTTGCCATAGCTTTTCCTCCCCAGGAGCAAGCGTCTTTTAATTTCTTGGCTGCAGTCCCCATCTGTGGTGATCTTGGAGCCCAGGAAGATAAAATCTGTCACTACCTCCTTTCTTCCCCTCTATTTGCCAGGAATTGAGAGGCCAGATGCCACGATCTTGGTTTTCTTATGTTGAGTTTCAAGCCAACTTTTGCACTCTCCTTCTTCACCCCGCATCAAGAGGCTCTTTAGTTCCTCTTCACTTTCTGCCATTAGAGTGGTATCATCTGCATATCTTAGGTTGTTGATATTTCTCCCGGCAATCTTAATTCCAACTTTTGATTCATCTAGCCCTGCCTTTCTCATGATGTGCTCTGCATATAAGTTAAATAGGCAGGGCGACAAAATACAGCCTTGCCGGACTCCTTTCCCAATTTTGAACCAATCAGTGGTTCCGTGTCCAGTTCTCACTGTTGCTTCTTGACCCGCATATTGGTTTCTCAAGAGACAAATAAGATGGTCTGGTACTCCCATCTCTTTAAGAACTTGCCACAATTTGTTGTGATCCACACAATCAAAGGCTTTAGCATAGTCAATGAAGCAGAAGTAGATGTTTTTCTAGAACTCCCTAGCTTTCTCCATGATCCAGCGTATGTTGGCAATTTGATCTCTAGTTCCTCTGCCTCTTCGAAATTTCTTTTTATCTCATGACAAATAATGCTGGCTCTTTTGAAGCTGCACTTTTCTGAGATGTCATTTCCCAAAGAGCCATTTTTTATAATGGTAGCAAGGACTACCACCTCCCCATCCTGTTCAAGATAAGAACAGGCCAAGAAAAAAATAAAGTTCTAAACAGCCTCAGATTTCTGCCTTTTTCCTATTACAATTATTGGCAAGCTGCCAAACACTAGTAGACTAAGGATGATTCACAAGGGAAATGATGAGTAACCTATTCTACCAAGGTTAGCTTTTCTTCTCGGAACTGTAACATCAAAGGTTGACGGAGAAACCAATTAATTGCCTACTCCCAATAAAAAGTACCTTCAAGGGAAATGGAGCAGTCTCCTCCTTTTACGTTTCACAGGAAAAAAAGTGAGGTGGTTTTGTCTCCTTGCTTCAATTGGCATTTGGGAATTAAACATGCTATGCCATATTTTAATACCTGTTATTTTAATTGTAGTAATGCACCATCAAAATTGAGTGAGCAATATATATGAATGTGTTAAGTACGCACAGCATGTACAAGGTAGCCCTTGAGTTACATCTGCAATTGGGAATGGAGAGGCGCCCTTTACAGGGAAAGAGAACATAGGGTTCTCCCTGCAACTGCCGGGAGAATGAGGAAAAAGGGTGATGGGTACATGCAATCACAGGGAGGACATTGAAAGACAACATGGTGTATATGCATGCATGTGTGCACAGTGACATCTTAGAAAGGGCATGAGGGTAAATGCCTCCATGTGAGCACTGGGAGACTGAGATAGAGGGGGCTGGGTGCATGAAGGGAGGAAGAAGGGTGTGGTGCGTGCAAGCTAAAAAGACTAAGGCATGGTATGTGTGTGTGTGGGGGGGGAGAAAAACTTGACTTTGCTTGTGGGAGGCCTGCAGGGAAATTGACAAATGGCAATCATGCGACTGCGGGATGCTGCAGCCAGTCATAAGTGCAAGCTGGTTGCTAAATGCTCAAATTCTGTTGCCATAACCAGAGCCAGAACTTTGAGGACCAGTTGCAAATCCCTTCATTCAGTGCATTGTAACTTCAAATGGTGGTTAAACAAATGGCTGTTAACTCAAAGACTACCTGTATTTACCTCAGATAGATTCTATTGGTCTTTATAATAAAATCCATGCAGCGTAAGTATTTATGATAAAGACCCACCAAAGCCTTTTGAAGTTTCAGACTATAGAAAAGGTGTGACTGCTGCTAGTTGGTTTTTTTTATCATAGTGGAAGAAATGAGGACGCTAAATGTGATCCAACAAACATGCTCTTGCTGAAATGAGGAGTAGATGCTATAATGACTATGAAGATACATTTTACTGTCATAGTATACCAGTTTGAGAAAAGCAACATTATTCCAAAAGAAAGCATAATTTAATAGACCGCTCCCTAGTTATAAAAATGAAACAGAATAAGATATTTAATCTAAAGTAAAAAGCAAGAACAATTATGATTATCCTTTCTTTACCCTGAAACATACAATGAATCAGCCAAGAAGAAAGCAAATTGTCACTTTTTTGAGAGATGGGTGGCTATATAAATTCGTTTGATACGACAGTCAGATAGATGCCATATGTATGCTCATGTAATCTATTTGAGTTTTAAATTGTTTTCTCTTCTACCAATACTGTGCTTGAAATATTCAAAAACTCTTAAACTTTTAAAGAACAATTTACTTCCTGAAAACCTATTTATCCACCTAACCATGCTGACTTATTTGTGTTAAGTGAAATACATATGCAGCTATCCTGAAAAGGTGGCAATTTTGTTTTGGAGTCCAACTTGTTCTAGATGGAGTTACTCTCTCCTAGTAGTAAAATAAACAAATCCCAAGTAATCCACAACGTATCTGGGTACTTCATATTTTTGCAAGATGGCAAATCAATCGAATCTATCTCAGCTGCACCAATGGAAATAAAAAGGACCTTTGTGATGGAGCCATCTTCCTCCTGGTTCCTTCAGACAGAGAGGTAAGGTATGAGTAACAAGATTCAAAGGTGTTTCTTTAAAGGAAAGCAAGATACTATCACTGTGGTATGTCTCCTCTTAAAGAAGCCATCTCTTGATCCAGCATGGTGGAAAACCACTGCTCAGTCTCCAAACTCTCCTTTTTGGAGAACATTATAGAAAAGATCATCAGTTCAGAATTCAGCCTTCAGTCAAGATTCAGATTTAGACATGGGAGAGAAGCAGTGCTAGTAGCTCTGGTGAAGACTTTCATTTGGACCTAGAAAGTTGGAGTGTGCCTCTCTTGATCCTTATGGACCTCTCAGTGGCTTCTGAAATCATTAACCATAGTGGTTTGCTAGACCATTGACAGGAGGCAGAAATTGGGGGTCTTACTTTTCAGTGGCTCTCCTCCTATTTTCTGGCCAGGTCCAGTCAACAGTGGAACAGCAGGAACAATCAAGCCCAGTGGCTGCTCCAGTATAGGAGCGCCAAAGCTGGGTTCATTTTGCATTGCTTTTTAACATCTGAAGTAAGTTTCTACTTACAATGTCTATTTGCTAAGGCTGGGTCTGCCTACATATATTACTGGATCACATTTAGCTGATGGGAGAGGTTATCCATCAGTTTGGGATGAAATACCATCAATTCATTGTTTGCACCTCACTTGTGTATCACTTTCTAACCTAAAGCCAAGAGGCTGTGAGGGTCTGGGTGGCTAGAAACAAACCTAAATCCTAGCAATATGTACTTACTAGTTATTGAGAAATACCTTGGTCCCAAGATGGCCTCACTATAGTCTTCGGACAGGGCTGTCTGCAGCTTGTGGTTATTTGTGGACTCACTGCTCTTGCTGGAGCATCAGATGGACACTATAACTGGGAGACATTGCAACCCTGCTTGGACCTAGAAGCCCTGGTAAGAGTAACTCATGCTCTTTGGAACCATGTTGGGATAGCATGTGTTCTAAGGGGGTGCTGCCATTGATGATTATTCAGAAACTGATAAGAGTGCAGCAGTCAAAATGACAATAGGTGAGAATCATTATGAAAGTATAATTCTATTCTCTGCAGCATAGATTGCTAATAGGTTTCTGAAACCAATTAAAATGCTGCTTTTAACTTATAAAGCTCTATATGGGTTTGTTCCAGGGTACCTTAGAAACCATTTCCTCCTGGCAGAATTTGCTGGTTCCTGGATTCAAAGGGGGAGAGGAAGGTTCAAGGTCCCACTCTCATGAGAATACAAAGAGTCATAGGCCCCAAAGAAATGCTTTTCACAGATCCAAATCCCAGAACACTTTGCCCTTGGAAGTACACCTGGTACTCTCCCTCATAGTCTTTTGCAAAGCAATGGCATTTAGGGATTGATGGTGTTTACTTGTTTGATGATTGGGCAGCACTGTGTATTATGAGTTTTTATTTTCCTGTTGTTTGTTAGTATTTTGATTGGATATATATAATGCAATGTCAAAATCATTTTAGCTAGATAGCATAACAATACATAAAAGAAATAGAACCCAGCAAGTATAAAGGTACCACACTACATTCTCTCGACTTGTCAAAACACAATTGCAATCCACTTCAGTCCAAGAGTGGCCCCAATATTTTACTGAATAACTTACTTGATCTTCAGTAAGTTGAGAGATTTATTAGGAGAGGATGTGATCTCACCAGTCCTGTTTCTATTGATGTACACAGAAAATCCATTATTTCTGAAGCCAAATTCTTTTGCAACCTATACAAATAAATTAATTTGTTGATAGAAATCAAGATAAAAAGCATCTCATTCTGGCTGTAAATATTACAAAAGTGTGAACATAATTTATCATACTGTATAACAGTTACTCAAAGAATCTACATTTGAATTATTTGTTCACATTTAAATTAAGGCTCTATAAGGATGGATTTTAGAAACTAAGCCTGATTGCTAATGTTAATGATTAAGTATATTTAATCCATTGTGGCGGAAGACATATTGCTTCAACCAGATTAAGCAAATCACCAGCTGAAACTAGTAGAAAAGGGGGGCCAAACAAACCAAACATCTTTCAATATTTTCTCTCTATAGTTTAATACAGAAGGAAATCAGTAAGAACATTCACTGCTTCACAATATATCTAAATACAGTAACAAAATCTCATTAGAACTAACAAGGTATTTATAAATTGACATCCAAATAACAGACATTAAATGGAAATATGGCTGTCAATATACTTTTGACATTTATTCTCTGCAGAAACTCATCTGGCTCTTTTGCATAAATGTACTCCTTCTATTTTAGGATTCAACAACTCCTAGATAGCATGGGCAGCCTAAGCAAAATTTATGCTTGCCATAATGCTATCCCCACACAACAGGGATGAAATTTTTAAACAGAACATGGAGCTCAGGACTCAACACCATGGGTTAGGGCATGGCTGGCTCAGGAATTCTGGGAGTTGAAGTCCACGAGTCATAAAGAGCCAAGGTTGTCTACCGCTGGGTTAGGGGAAGTGCCTTTTCTACATCACAAGAACATGGGATCTTCCTCACTGTATACATTTTCAGATTCTCAGGGATCAACAAAACCTTCATGGTTTTCCTATTGCTTCTGATGCTTAGTATAGATTCAGGAGGAACCTTGTTAGTAAAGCCATACGTATTTCAGTTTTAAGTTATAACTACACCGTGATTTTAAGCTATTTTATTGAAATGAACATGGCCATTACTTTGACAGTATTGCTTAAAAGTTATATTTAAAAGTATAATTACTTTTTCAATAAAAAGTTTAGGTACATTCTGTATTGGTTACTTACATTCTTAAATAAGCTGTCAATTTTTTTAAAATATTTATTTGGTTCAGTTACAAAGCCAGTTTTCACCCTGCTTGCTGATTTAATATGGCGAAACCATCAATGCATGATGTGACAAGGAGTATGTTGTTCAGCCATTTTTCAGAAAGCCTATTTTCAGCTCTCAGTGAGTGACTGGCCTACAGATACCCAGTTGGCTTCTGGGAGGATTAGAATCAGAGTCTCACTGCACCTAATCTGGTACCTTAACCAGTTATACGACACTGGCTTTCACTACATAAGTAGTCAATAATTACAATAATGATAATATAAACTCTGTTTCCCCAAAAGTTAGACCCAGCCCGATAGTAAGCCCTAGCTTGATTTTTGGGGGTGGGCCTAATATAAGCCCTACTCCAAAACTAAGCCCTAGTTTTGGGGTGAGGCACATCTCTAAAATTCAAGCTAAGGCAGGGATGGGGGGGGTGAAGCTGTCCGACACGGCCCGCACCTGCTTACCTTACTGGTAGGACCACCACAGCCAGGCCTCCCACACCCCAACACCTGTCGCGCTGCTACTTGACTTCTTCTGTAGCTGCTTGCCACCACTTGTGGCTGGCCATGTGGCACATTGCGCCATTGCCGTTCCTCCTGGCAGGACGCCACATGGTGCTTCGGGCCATTTCCGCTGCTCACGTGTTTCGGGTCACTTCCGCTGCTTGCGCAGCACTTTGGGCCGCTTCAGCTGCTTGCGCAGTGCTTCGGGCCGCTTCTGTTGCTCGTGGCAGGAGGCCACATAGCTCTTTGGGCCGTTTACGGCCCAAAGCTCCACATGGCCTCCTGCCACGAGCAACAGAAGCGGCCCAAAGTGCTGCGCAAGTAGCTGAAGCGGCCCGAAGCACGTGAGCAACAGAAGCAGCCCAAAGCGCTGCGCAAGCAGCTGAAGCGGCCCAAAGCACACGAGCAACAGAAGTGGCCCAAAGCGCTGCGCAAGGAGCGGAGGTGGCTCAAAGCTCCATGTGGCATCCTGTCGGGAGGAGCGGCAACGGTGCCATGTGCCACATGGCGTCTGGCCACAGGTGGCAGCAAGCAGCCGCAGAAGTCAAGCAGCGGCGCAACAAGTGTCAGGGCGTGGGAGGCCTGGCTGCGGTGGTCCTAAGGTAAGACATTCTCCAAAATTAAGACCTAGTGCCTCTTTTGGAGGCAAAAAAAATATAAGACCGGGTCTTAATTTCGGGGAAACACAGTAGGTCTATCTGTACATTCCTGAGAATTAGGAATTAAATTCTGCAGAATGTAATATAATCCTATTCCTACTATATATGCTTCTGAGTCCAGATGGGGGTTTTGCATGACAATTATAGAATGTTAAAGGTATAAGCTAACATGGCAATTCTGAACTGCAATAATTCTTTCTCATTCTGCTCACTTTACCTGTACTAATCCTACTGGTCTCAACGTGGAGACTAACTAAATGTTTGCTCTGCAACATTTGAGTGGCAGATGCTGCGATTCATCACACCAGATCTTTTCCCATCAAACATTTTAAAACAATCCTTTCACAGAAATATATTGCGATGTGTCAGGACAAGTTCAAAGTAGAGCCTAACACCATATTCTCTAGAATTCATGCTACAATTTAACACTGCATTCGGATGTAGGCTCCATAAGGTGGCCCCTCCCAACCTATTGTTTTGCAATTTTATCTGATGAAGTTATTGAGAGAGATACACACTAGTTGGTCAACCTGATTTGGCCTAATAAAGGCAGTGTCAATAGAGACTCTGGAATTCCTTTGCTCTCTTTGAATTCAGCTAAAGCTTCAGTGAAAATTCAAGCATTGATGTTAATTCTGTATTACCGAACGTTTATGTGTAAAAACTAAACAATATGGGTGCATGGGCTGGCTTATTCAACCAATGTGAGATGAACTTCTATTACTATCTTAGGAAAACTCAAGGAATATGCCAAAACAGAATACCTTTTTCAGAAATGTTGCAGCAGTTTCTCGTTTTGTTGCAGTAATACGTTTCACTCCTTCTGGTGACTGGACACGGATTATCTATAAGGAATTTTAGAGATTTGGGAAAAGGTTAAACAAAAAGCACTTAAAAATATCCATGAAATGTTCGTGATTAAGGCAAAAAAAGATGATATCTAAAGTTTGACTCTAGAATATGTGAAAGATGTAACATTTCATCAATTTTATTTTTAACATATAAAAATTAGTTTGTCAAAAATGCATAGCTAGCAGAAGTAATGAAATTAATAGTAAAGTAAAATCCATTTTCACTTAGCAATAAATATTAGAAAAACATAGAATGAATTTTAAGTGTTTAAATTTCAAATTGCAGAGATTTAATTCAAGCCTATAAAGAAAATTCATCAACTTTTCATGTTCAAAAAATTACATCGTTGCATCATTAATTGCTAGCATACTTCATTTTAAAGGAAAATCGTCATCCATCTTCATTAAAATGAAAAGTCACACCAATCCTGTGGGATACACAGGGATACAGGAAGAATAGCAGCTATTTACTTAGGAAGTCAAGCTTAGCTGTGATAAGAGGCTAACTTGTTTTTGTGTTTAGCACTAAACACTATATCTATCATTTTGTGGACTTTAAAAAGATAGACAAGCTGCATTAATGTGCACATCCCTGTATTATTTGATATGCCACTGCTCAAGAGTTCAAATCTGTACTTGAAAGATGATGTAATGTAAGGGCAGATTTAACAGATTAATTGGTGCTAATTTCATTGCAATGTAAGAATTAAACATGGTGGAAATTTACACATACTAATGTCCTATAAAATGTTTGAAACACTTTTTAACATAGTAGCTTTCCAATACTTGCTTCCAGAAAAATGCAATAATGCAAAGAAGCAATTCTATACTGGCTTTCTTGATAATTCTATTATAGTAAGCATAGGTCAGTGATGGCGAACCTTTTAGAGGCCGAGTGCCCAAACCACAACCCAAAACCCACTTATTTATCGCAAAGTGCCAGGGCATTGTGGTGCCCTCAGGGGGGGCATGGGGGTGTGGCCCACTGGGTGGGTGTGGCTGGGGTGGGCATGGCCACCTCGATGCTGCTCATGGGGACGCCTGTGGGGGCCGGGCAGGGTTGGGGGAGATCCAGGGGGTCTCTGGCAGGTGGGGCGGTGGGCAGGAGGCCCAGCATAGATGGGGGGAGGCATGCAATCCTAGCTGGGACTCGGGGGCCTTGGCGCCGATGGGGATCCGGCTTTCCCTGCTTGGGGTGGCCTTTGGCTTGCTGGGTGTGGGCATGCTGTACCACCTCTACTCGAGCTCGCTAGCTGGCCGCTTCGCCTCCTTTGTGCTGGGTGCGGCTGCTGCCCCAGGCGGCAGCAGCAGCCTAATAGACCTGCGCAAGCTGCTGGCAGCAGCGGCACGCGTGCCCACAGAGAGGGCTCAGAGTGCCGCCTCTGGCATGTGTGCCATAGGTTCGCCACCACTGGCATAGGTAATTTCAGATTGAATATGAATTGGATCTGACTACACAGCACCATTGTGAAGCAATTCTGTTTTTAAAAAGTAAAGATGCTCTTTTGTTCAGCTCAACTCCTTTCCCTTAAAGTGCTGATTCCATAATTCCACCTAGGATTCCACCTGGAGACACAGCTAAATGACTAATCCTAGAACCATGCCAAACCATTAATTATCTTCTTGAACAATGTCCAAATCTTAAAATCTTTTTAAAACTAGATAATGTATGTGCGCACACATGTACACACCTACTTTCTATTGGGTACAAATTTCAAGAGGAAGCTGTATTTTTAAAAATAGGAACATTTAAAAGTTTGGTGTAGTAATTAAAAAAAACTTTAAAGAAAAGCTGATAGATTGCCATTTCCAGATGTGGTTGTGCAGATAATTACTGGTGCCTTTGGAAATATTCCATGGTTAGATATTGCAAATCATGAAACCTGACAAATGTCATTTATAAACTTGAATTTTGCAACAGTGATATTTTGGAACTGTGGTAAGCAGTAAAATTACTTTTTTTCTTAAAATTTGGAGACAAATAGCAAATGGCATTTATTTAAAAACTGTATTATCTCCCATAGCTCTATTTTGAAATGCGTAATAGTCCATTACACATTTATGTAATAATACATACCATGATTGGCAGTTTAAAATAAATTTTATTATTAAAATAAATAAAATTGAAATTTTAGTATAAACTTGGGTAATAAAGAAATCAGATATAATTTGAATTAATGTATAAGTGGCTTAAGGGATACCACCACATGGACACCCTATTTTAAAAGCAAACTAAACATTCTATACAGCATTACAGTATATCAACACGCTGATTAAACTTAAAAGCAGATTTTAAATCGAGCTGATTCATATTATAGTCCAGCTTCTGATATGGAAGGCTACAGATTACCTGCCAAAATTGCTCAAGTTGCCTGCAATTTGCTATATATAACTAATTTTATCATGTGACCAAATACAATGTAGCCAATGCTAATACCAAAGATACTGACAAGCCATTAATATAAAACAATGCAAATTGACCTAACTTTATTAAAACTTGTGCTGTCCAATTTTATGAATATAAACTTAGCTGCCAAAAGAGAATTTTACTTTGGGTTAGTTCTGCTATTCATAACATATTTTTTTCTATTTATTAAAATAAAATCTGATAGAAAGAAAAGATGGAAGTGTAACATGCTTTTAACAGTGGTAGAACCTTACTCTTCAGTAAGCCTTAACTAAACTTTCTCACTTATCATAATGGACAGGGAAGAGTTTTTCACCTCTGTCAATTCAAATAAGGAAAACATTGTAGATACTTCTTAAATACTGTTAATATAAAACAAGTTTTGAAGTACTTCTAGCATAGTCAAAGCTTTACTTATTTACCCAGTAGTTTCCTATTGTCTAAAACCCAAAACAAGTGATCCACAGGGATACACACACGATTTAGATAACCCTGTCTGGCATGCAAACTAATACAATAATTGAGGGAATGTGGGCAAGAAGTCGCATAGCTTATGGCTGTAGCTATCATAAGTTATTGCAAGTAATAATATTGAGCCTAGATCCAAAATAATTAGGGATTGAAAGGAGAAAAAAAATCAGATAGAGTTACAGAAACTTTGTTAGCTTTTCCAAGTTGTTATTGCCTTCTAGATGTATAAGACTACAACTCCTATGGACGTAATATCTTGGGATTATAGAAATAGTCCAGTATTTCAAGACAAAAACATTTAGAGATAGATTCTTATTTTATGTATCATGCCTTTGTATCAAATCATCTGCTTTTAATTTTTGAACTCTTGGCATATCCTGCCCTAAAGAGAGAGCACAAATGTTAGTGAATTTACTGGACATATCCATGCTACCAGACTTGCATTAATTTTCTTCAGAGAACTTGGGGGATTTTGCTTTTGAAAATTGTTCATTTCTGGTCCATCTTGCCCAGTCACGCTACTTTTGGGGGGAGGAAAAAAAATTATTACGAAACTGGCTCAGAGCTCTAATGTGCTGAGTTCTTCCCTCTGGAAAGAAACCATACATTTTAACCCTCCGTGAAGGTGGGGGCCCTGTCTTCAGTGGCAGCAGCTCCCGCGGGTGGGTGGCCCAATAGACCGATTTCCCACTCCCCTCCCGGGCAGCCCCCACCCACCCCCCTTTCAGGGAGCTCGCCGCGATCCCCCTGCTCTGCCTCAAACCTGGCAAGGAGACGGGACAGGAAAAATAAACCCCACCGCGGGCTGGTGCTTCCCCACTCCACAGGAAAGCCCAGAGCTGTCAGCCCCCAGCCCGGCGGAGGCGGTGGGGAAGCCAAGGGGGAGCTCTGAGCGCGGCGCCCCTCCGCCTCACAATGACAAAAGACAGGAGGGAGGGGACCCTCGGGCTGAGGGAAGAGAGGAGGGAGATCCTCTCCTTCTCTCCCCGGCCTCGTCCCCTCAACGTAGCGCCCCCGGCAAGCCGAACTTACAATGGTCTCCGCCATATCCTTGCCGCCGTTCCGACCCTCGTCCTGCCCCGGCTCCGGCAGCTCCGCCCCTTACCCGCCCTCGCTGCTGCTCGTGCGCCGCCAATACTGCCGCGTCACCGTTCCCGCCTGGTAGCGCAGGAGAAGCAACAAGGTTCCGGGTAGAAAAGGTCCGCCCCGAAGAGGACGCAAGCCTTCATCTCTCTCTCTCTCTTTCTCTCTCATTCCCATTCGCTGGCTCCGCCTAGTGGCTTCTGGTTGTCCGAGAGATTTTATTTTATTTTATTTTATTTTATTTTTCCCGTGGGGTCCGGGCCGGAGGCGCGTCTCTGCGCGAAAGGATCGGGAAGGGAGCAGCCTAGCTCTTACGGCACAAAAAAGCCTTAGTCTTAGTCTGCGGTTAAGAAAACCAAATCTCGCACTTCCCAAACTTTTAGTGTCTACAAAGTTGCTGCAAAAGGGTGTCTGAGGAAAGCTACTTTCTACTCAAAACGCATTCTCTGTATACGGAGAAGCGATCTTAACTTTGAAATAATTATAATTTGAATATCGGATTAAAAGTTTTTTTTTTTACTTTGACGTGGTTTGTTGAATAAGCCACAACCAAGACAAACCATGTTTTGTCATATTACGGAGATCAATCCTTCCTCTTAAGATTGTCAGAATTAGTTATTTTACTAAGCCATATTATATTTTTATTCTGTTGTGATGAATGAATTTAGCCTTTGTAGCTTGTGACTGGTTTATGACTGATGTTTATGATTCAGGATGTAGTGTGAACCTAGCTAATATGTAGTATGTCCACAAACTGATTAAAACAAAAGGTTAATGTGATGCATGAGCCTGGCTACTTTAATTTCAGATCTTCTGGATACTTTTAGCAGCCTTTGAAAATGAAGTTATGTCGTATCTAGATAGAATTATTTAAAATTTAGATTGTTTTCTGTCCGTGTGTAAGAGTAGAGCTGCTGAATTAATAAGAGAAATATAGTTATGTAGTCAACATTACTTTTTATTTGTGTATGGCTTGCTATACGTATTTAGGTAAGCCATAGTATGTTTAATCAGAATCATTGTATAAAACACAAATAAGCATCATAAGCCATTGTTTGCATGTCACTATGGCTGGATTCACATTGCATATTAAGCCCAAAATGAAAAAAACCCTACATGTGATAGGTGAATGTTAATAACTATTACTGGGATCAAAGCATGCATTTGCAACACACTGTCATTCTGACAAATAATTGAATGTTGACCCAAACCATTTTTCAAACTATTCTTTGAAATATTAACATTTATGATGTACAATAATACATTGTAACTGAATCATAAAATCTAATACAATTTCTCTAAGCAATTTTACAACAATTGGTATATAATACAGGCAACTCATATATTGCAAATGTAGTTGCAGACTAATCAAACTGATCTAGTTCCAGGTAAATGTGCTTAAATTACCCATTTGTATTGGTTCCTCTCAGCAAAAGTTTAGCAGATTCAGGGTTGTGTTTCTTTACACACCTGTAAGCTATGTAAGCTCTCTTGTAAATATCCCAAAAGTTATCATTTGTTTTTAATGTTCATGTCAATAGTAGCCAATCACAATATATTGTATGCATTGCACACCACAATCTCCTGGATTGTATAGGTATGGGGAAGGCTATCTTGGTTCTTGGTGGTACTGCATAGCCTTGTACATATTTAGTCCAATATTCAGTTTAAAATTACTGTAATTGTAAGGTTTTTAAAAACCATGTTTTATATAATATATCTCATAATAAACACGAGTATTATTTAGAGATAGGAAAGCAAGGCTGAGAGAGAATGAGTTGTTTTCAGCCATGCAGAAAATTACAACTTTGGAAACTTACATGTACATCCATATTTTATTCAGTGGATTCAGGCCAGATACTCTACATTCTGTACACATTTCCTTTTGGTATTAAATGTGCCTCTTGTTCACAATACACTTGTACTAGATCACCATAACATTATGTATTAAAGCAGATGCATATATAACGTAAATCAGCTTTTTATCTTGATATCTGTTACAGAAGGCCTTGATGAACAGCAATCCCACATTTTTGTACATCCCTGAGTGTATAATTATAAAGGTTGTGCAAAGTATTGAAATGTATGTGGAATAGTTGGGAGCAGCTTTTCAAATAACTTAGGCTTAGGAGCTTTGCAAAAGATACAGCTGTCAATTTTGAAAATGAGCATGGCTGTGGCCATCTTCCTTATTCATTTTCGGTTGACACATCGGAAGAAGGGAGGGGGGGATTGACAGGTGCTTTGCTAGTCAAACTTTTGTCCCGTGGGAGCCAAGGTCATCAGCTGCACCCGAGACTGCAGGCTGGGCATTTCGTGAAAAGCCCGCCAAGAAGAAGTATTGGGGAAGATATTTGCTTGCATAGCCTTAGGGGGTGGAATTTCTTAACTTTGTATTGGGGAATTGTTACCTGTGTCTTTAGACTTGGTTTCACTTTTGATGTGCCGATACTTTGTAACTAATAAACATGTTCTTTGAGGAATTTCCAAGCCTTGGGAGTTCTTTATTTGTCTCTCGTCTGTCGGAACCATGACAACAGCTGCTTTAAAGATTGAAAGAAAGGTGTTTTATTTGTACTCCTATGCATTGTAAACCTTAACTATCTCATCTGAATGTGTTTCACAGACTTAATAGTTATACAGTACTATGCACTCAGCTGACAGGCATAATGATATACTGTTTAATGATATATTTATAGCAAGTGAGACAAAGCAAGTCTCTTTAAGCTGAGAAATGTGATTTCTCACATGATGCAAGTATGACTGTGGAAGGTCTACTCCTCTAAAATTCTCCTCATACAGGAATGTTGGACTGTTATCCGGCTACTCCAAAGAGCTGCGGAATCATTTAAAATCCATTTCATGCTATACATTAAATATGAAGAAATCAATTATAATTGTGAATTCTTTCTTGAAGAATCTTCACTTTCCGAGCACCAAGATGGGAGAAGATGAAATAAAAGCTTTGTTATCAAAGGTAATAACAAGGATTTGTGCTACATGTTGGCCTTGTTTCAGCTTTTGACCATGGAGATCTTGAGTCTTTGTTCTTGGCATATGGTGCTACTTTTCAGTTGTGTTTGTTTTTTAACCGGTAGATTATTTATTCTTTTTTGCCTAAGAAGCAGGTATAAGAAAGTGTGACAGTAATCCTTCAGAGGTGTAAATTTTCTAATCTATCCTGCAGCAATATACAATAAGAAATCATATTAATAACTGTAAGCAAGTATATTTACTAAACGTAAAATCCCAGTGAATTTTATGTCACTTTTTCCAGATAAATATGCTGATTCACCTTAGCTATCTCACAAGTGTCCCTAAAAAATGATCAAGATAAATTTGTTTTTACTTTGATTATTTTAGTGACTTTTTAAATTAAAAATGGTTCTTTGCTGAATGAAATTAGACAGCCAGAGGAAATACAATACTAATCAAAGCTAAAATCAAATATGTACATAACTTTTTCAGTTAAACAATTTCAGGTGATTTTAAGATTGTTAGCATCAATATTTTTTCAGGATTTTCAAATATTTATCCTAAAGCAGCAATTCTGAATAATTCTGACTCATGCAACATGCTAAACCATGGCAATATTTACTATTACACCCAAATCATTATAGTTCAGGAAAACCACATTAACCAGAATTAGTTCCCTTTGCTGGGGTGTTTTTTTGTTGTTGTTCAAAATTAGATTGGAGTTATTAGGGATTATTGTCCTTTGACCTCCAGAAATAGAGCCAGGAGAATAAAGTATCCAAAATAGAGACTTTTCAGTTATAACCACTCCGCTCTTCTCTCTTTTCACCATTTATGGGTAGATAATTATATGGGGACACCAAAAACAGAAGCCTTCCAAGTATTTGCTATATTTTTTTTTTATTTATATTCTGTGATAATTTGATGACTTTTGCAGCTAATTTGGTATGAAAAAACAGTATGGTAAATTTAAATTAAATGGAAAAATGCATCATAAAAATTAAATGAGACAAGACAATATAAATAAAATAGTAAAATAAAAAATGGTGGATTTCACTTAATTAGAATGTGCTTCAAAACAATTTGATCTTTAACATCCTCCTGAAAGCCATCAAGGAGAAGGGCCAATTTTATCTATACCAGAAGGCTTTCCCAGAATATAGTACCCACCTTGCGACTAAGAAGCAACACCCCGATTCCATATCTCTCACCACCACCACCACTTCTCAGAAGTGGGAAGTGATGTCTTAAAACAATTTTATGTACAATAATATGTCATTGTTAGTCATTTTTCTCATTTCAAATCTTTGTATTTTGTTTATAAAGGACAGCATGCTCCCCCTTTTCATGAATTCTTTCTCACTGTTTCTTGGTAATGCTCACCTTTTAAATTCTCGCGTATTACAATGGCCATTATTTATTTTATTCATCACATTCTACAACTGCCCATCTCCCTTACAGAGGAAGTCTGGGCAGTCTAGAATAAAATATTAACACATAACAATCTATATAAGTTTAACAAGAGGCAAGGATGAAAACAATGTGAAAAATTAATTAAAAGGCGAAGGGGGGGCTTTCTGGGTACTAACCACCCCCACAGCTGCATGGTCCTCTGTGCGCCCCAAGCAAGGCCTCAGAGCCATGTTTTCACACTTCTCTGGGGGTCCACCTCAATTCTGCAGAGAAAATGTTCCACAAGGCAACGGCAACGCCAAAGAAGGCTCTCTTTCTGGACCCCACCAGTCGGGAGTTCTTTAACTAATGGGATCTGCAACATACGTTCCCTACCTAACCAGGTGGGACAGACTGATATAATGAGACAAAGACTGTTTTCTCATTATAAAGAGATTCGGTTCTATTTTCCATGGATTGCATGGACATAATGCATTCCTATCGAACTGTAGTTAATCTCACCAGGGCAAGAATCTTTCACATTCTGCAAGTGGTCACTCTTGATTAACAAATTAGCATTGCCGATACCTTCAACCACTGATGTATTTAGGCTCCTCTCTCAGAATAATAGTCTCTCTGTCGGATAATAGGTTGACATCCATAAAGATATATGCCCATTTTTTAATATGCAAAATGCCAGAAAATCCTTCTTTATGTAAACGATTTCAGAAAACATGGCTGAGGGACGTATTACAAGTACCTTATTAAAATTGTTATATTCTTTCACAGATTTCTTTTTCTTAAGGTTGTACCATATTCCGTCTAGAGTCCTTAGAGCAGGGAGCGTACAAACGTGCATAAGTAAGTAACACTGGAAATCAGAAATCAATATACACAGAAGGTCTATAGTTTTTCCATTCCTCTCCTGTGGAACAATAGGGCACAAGTAGAAAAAAAAACATTGTCTTCAGTATACAGGTAGTCCTCAACCTACAATCACAATTGAGCCCAAATTTTCTGCAGGGCTCAGACATTTCTTAAGTGAGTTTTGCCTCATTTTATGACCTTTCTTGCCACACTTGTTAAGTGAATCACTGTGGTTGTTAAGTTAGTAACATGGTTGTTAAGTGAATCTGGCTTCCCCATTGACTTTGCTTCTCAGAAGGTCGCAAAAGGTGATCCACATGACCCTGAGACATTGCAGCGGTCATAAATATGAGACAGTTGCCAAGTGTCTGAATTATGATCACATGACCAAGGGGATGCTGCAACAGTCATAAGTGTGAAAAATGGTCATAACTTTTTTCAGTGCTGTTGTAACTTTGAACAGACACTAAATGAACTGTTGTAAGTTGAGGACTACCTGTATGTTGAATTATAACACTAGCTATACTCAGCTTTGGCCACAGTAGTTAGGGTTAAAGCCATACTCAAGTCAGGAAACATCTGGATGGCCATAGGTTCCTCATCCATGCCATAGATTCCAGATTTATTGAGGGGTATACTTAATCCTCATGAGGTCCTAAACATCTTGCATGCTATAATCTAGGGGCATAGGGGAATGTTGGTTTTTTTTAATAGTCCAGTCATATCGTAAAAATGTTAAATTTTAAAAACTGACACAAAAAACTGTTTATTTCAGAGTTTTTCAGTTATACATTGCCTTTCAAATACTATAGGAAAAATGCATGTTCTACCTTATTTTGTTTCCTATTTCTGATATAAAATTTCCATTCTCTGATTCTCTTTTATATTGATTAGAATGATCACAAGTATTATTCAAATAATGCACAAGGTACTCCTATGAGCCTCGATGGACAAGAAAGTGGTTATTCTTGGAACCAGACAAGACAATGGCACTTCCTTCATCAGTCTTCCCATCTTCCTCTGGATTCATTTAGCCATTGTGCTAAATGCTTGACCTTTGTTTGGAACACAGTTTTCTCCATTATAGGATTATTTATTTTGGCCATAGGAATTTGGGGGCTTTCGGAGAAGGAATCTCTGGAAAGTGAACGAGTAATATATCTGGGCAGCGACCCAATGCTTTTTTTTGTATTAGTAGGGCTAGTAGCTACGTCTATATCTCTTTTGGGCTGTACTGGAGCCCTCTTTGAAAACATCTTTCTTCTGAAGCTTTTTACTGGAGGAATAATAACTTTTGTGATTTTGGAAGTTTTGAGTGGAATTGTTGTCTTTTCTCTGAGACAACACATCAAGGCTTCCTTGCAAAATTTTCTTACGGTGGCAATGTTACAGTACCAGGACGACCTAGATCTCCAGTTCATTATGGATGAAATTCAAGCAGGCCTTCAGTGCTGTGGAGTAAAGTCTTATCTGGACTGGAAAGCAAATTTGTGAGTATAATTTTTGGCCTATTCTATCAGTTTCCAGGAAAGATAGGCATGTCAAAGTAGTAGAGCATAACTTTAATCCTTGGAGAATGTGGCAGTCTAGAAATATGATTGGATGGATGGATGATGGAGATAGATAGATAGATAGATAGATAGATAGATAGATAGATAGATAGATAGATAGATAGATAGATAGATAGATAGATAGATAGACAGACAGACAGACAGACAGACAGACAGACAGACAGACAGACAGACAGACAGACAGACAGACAGACAGACAGACAGACAGACAGACAGACAGACAGACAGACAGACAGACAGACAGACAGACATTTTGCTGCCAGGGGATTGTCTTGCGCCAAAGTAAGCTTTGTATAATTAATGTGAGTGAATGGATGATTCTATTCGCTGTTTGATTTCAGGAATGCTTCTATATATTTCCATCTAGAAACAATGCAAGGCATTTTATTGTTTTGAGATAGAAATATAAAGGAGCATTCCTGTAGAATTATAATAAGCAGCACTGCGCATTATGATGAAAAGTCAGTATCTCCCAGAACAGTCTTAGTCTCCAACATTAGGCATGGTAGTTCCCCACATGTGCTGAATTATGATGTGCATCCTCTCTGATCATGCCCCTATACAGTTTTGGTAGGTTTGCAGGTTAGTCAGCTCATTCTTAGTTTGGTTAGATTGAGACAGGAATCTCTTTTTTGCCCCTTCATATAAAATACCAGCTTATATAAAAGCACTAGATAACAAATTATTAATTGCCTTCCAGTTAAATGTGCTATGAACAATCTTTGTTTTTATTATACATATGGGTATGCCCATGTATCTCTCCTGTTGCCTTGTTTGACATTCTTTCTTACTGAGATGCTTAAAATAACCTGATAAAGAACAGTGTGATAATAATGACTGGCTCTTTTGCTTCAGCAGTATTGCCTTCATTTTTTCTTGGAGTAGAATGGTTCATCAAGCTTTCCTAGGATTTTTGTGTTTAGTTGTCTATGGAGATTCTCAGTCATCCAGATCATAGTTGTCCCAAAGATGCTTTTTCACTAGGCAACTGGATTTGCTTGTTTTTCCTTTGAAGACGTTTCGTTTCTCATCCAAGAAGCTTCTACAGCTCTGACTGGATGGTGGGGAATGGAAAGATTTATACTCCTTGCAGACAGCTGCTCATTTGCATTCTTTTAGAGAGTTGTTGAGGCCACTTGGAGGTTTATCTGTGTCCTCAAGGTCACTTGAGTAGTGCAAATGGGTGTGGAGCCTTCTTGGAACTGTTGAAAGGACTGTTGTAGACTGGAGATAGAAGATGTCGTATCTCTCCCCCTCTCTTGAGAGAGGGTTGTTCAGTTTTGACATAGATGGCCTCTTTGACCCCTCTTTCAAACCAGCGGTCCTCTCTGTCCAAAATGTGGACTTTGCTGTCTTCAAAAGAGTGGCCTTTGTTTGTTAAATGCAGATGAACTGCTGAATCTTGTCCTGATGGGTTTGTTCTCCTATGTTGCGTCATGTGTTTATGGAGTGGTTGTTTTGTTTCCCCAATGTACAGATCTGCACATGGCTCACTGCATTTTGGTTTAGATAGTTTCCCATTTTTTATGTGTTGGATCAGTTTTTTGGTTGGCCATACGTGTTGTTTAAATATTAGTATCTTTGTTTGCTGCGGAGTCACTGTGATATGTTTTCACCTTGACTTGTTAGATACTCTAGATAATTCCTAATCTGTTTGATTAATTTATTATCTTTGATTACAGTAATTGTAGAAATAAGCAGTTTTCATTGTGAAGCAGCTTTACATAAGATCTGTGAACACATTCTTGGCCCAGTCATCTTTAACAATATCAGGTGCCTATTCAGCACAGGAGGGTGGAGATTAAATTCAGTCTACTTCACTATCTCAAGAACTCAAGTTGTGTTATCAGAACTGGCTCTTATCAGTTTGGAAACCAAATATAAGTAGATATCGCAAGGAACATTATCAAAAAATTTGAACAATTTTTGTTCAAAGACTTCCTTGGTTAATACAAGTTTTTATAATTAGGACTTTTGACCCAAGCTCATTCCTTAGGAGAGATTACAGTTGTACCTATTGCTCCATGAGTAACTGCAGCAGGCTTGAGTCCTAGCAAGCAGTCTAACAGCTGATTTTATGAACTATCCATTAGATGAAAAGGAAAAAAGGTAAACCGAGATATGGATAGAATCCTGCATGATTTGTGCTAGAGCCTCTGGATTCCAGTAGGTGTGTGTGTGTGTGTGTGTGTGTTGTTGTTGTTGTTGTTGTTGTTGTTGTATATACACATCTTGATCCAATGAATTCACAGATAAGATTGGCCATGTGATCTGGCTTACATTGGGAGGATGAAGTAGACACTGAAAAAGCCTGGGAGATGCGCCTTGTGATGAACTTAAAAATGAAACGTTTCTTCCTTTTTTTAACTTACAGGTATTTTAACTGCTCTTCTCCAGGTGTGCAAGCCTGCAGCGTTCCTGCATCGTGTTGTTTGAATCCACTGGAAAATGGTACCATCCTGAATTCTCAGTGTGGCTTTGGCACCCTGGGCATGGAAGAATTTGCAGTTCAAAGCACCATCTACCTTGGAGGCTGTGTTCCGCAATTAAGCAGATGGCTCAATAGTCACGCAGGAACAATAGGCTTCTTTGCTATAGTTTTGATTGTGATCGAAGTAGGTGGCTTGTTTCTGGCCATTAAGCTCCTGGCAGGCATTGCTTCTGCTCGGGCTCAGCATTATCGTGGAAGGAAGGGCATGCATTAGCTTTCCTATTGCGAGAGATGGATGCTTTCATCATCTTTTGAGGAATGTAAATCTTCTAAGGTATTATATAATTCCTTTTATACTAGTTAATTTACCCAGGAAAAAATGGATTGGGGGAAAAAAACAAAAGCTGCTTTTCACATGTATTTATCTTGCTCGTTCTCCTAGTTCTCTCCCTTGCCTGTTCATTCCTGCCACCTCTTCACTCTGCACACTCACCTGCTATACTTGTAAACATGGTCAGAAAAAGAGGAATAATGTAGCTGAAGACCTTTACACCCAGGCCACTCCCCTATAAATCTAGCAACTAATTATTCACAGTCATTTCTCAAAGCCAGTCGATTCTGATTTTGATATGGAACCACTTCCAATTCAAGTACAGGTTCCCAAAATAAGAAGCAGCAAAGACACTTTGTCCCTTCTGACTCTTTCTCTCACTTTTCTGAAGTGAAAGTACCCCAATTCAGAGTTGCATATTGTAGCAGATCACCACTGAGGAGATACCGAGGGGCCAAATGCAAAGGGGACAAATGCCAGTACTTTGCCATATGCTCACTTACAGAATAACAGAGTAAGAAGAGACCTTGGAGGTCTTCTAGTCCAACCCCTTGCTCAAGCAGGAGACCCTATGCCATTCTGGACAAATGGCTGTCCAATCTCGTCTTAAACCTCCAGTGTGGGAGCACCCACAACTTATGGAGGCAAGATTTTCCACTGATTGTTCTCACTGTTTGGAAATTTCTCCTTATTTCTAGTTTGGCTCTCTCCTTGATAAGTTTCCATCTGTAACATCTTGTTCTGCCTTCAGGTGCTTTGGAGAATAAGTTGACCCTCTCTTCTTTGTGGCAGCCCGTCAAATTTTGGAAGACTGCTATCATGTCACCCCTGGTCTTTCTGTTTATTAGATTAGGCATATTTAGTTCCTGCAACCGTTCATCATATGTTTTAGCTTCCATCCCCCTAATCAACTTTGTTGCTCTTCTCTGCACTCATTCTAGAGTCTCAACATCTTTTTTTCGTATCGTGATGACCAAAACTGGGTGCAGTATTCCAAGTGTGATCTTACCAAAGATGACCTTCACAAAGACACTTATATTGCCTTAATATAATACTTTCCTCATATGCTTCATTCAGTCCTGGTTGTAAATATTTTTGGTTCTTCATTAATTTTATATATAATGCTTTCCTTCTTAAATATATTCTGTGTCATATTTTAATGTCTATAATTAATTGCTTTTGGCCCATAGAATTAAATGCATCAATTGTTACATAGCTACAGTACAGACATCCCTTCTAAAACCTAATGGCTTTATGTGTAGTGGAGAAATTGAGGCTGAAATCCTTTATTCATTTATCTAAAGTAAACACTATTGAATTCATTGAAAATATGTCTCCTCCAGTGAAGAGTAACTAGAGTTTCATTTAAATAAATATCCAAATTGTCCAAAACACTTTCTTATGGTTATTCTTAGTTTTTCATTTGAAAGTTTCCTCTCCAATATATACAGGAGCAGCACATTAAAATTTTTCAATATTCTTATTTTCTGTAATTGTAAATCTGTAATCATTCAGATTTCTTTTAAATCTTAAAGGTTCACCACTGCAGCCCATCTCCTGGACCTTCAGTTAGCAAGGAATATTACAGTAGTTTTCAGTAAGGTCAACTTCTGCTTAACGTTTTTATAATCCAAGGGACAGATTAGAACAGGGGTGTCAAACTGCTGGCCCACGGGCCAGATGCATCATGCCGAAACCGTGCCCACCCCATTGCCGGCAATGGAGAAAAAGTCACGATACATCGTGACACGTCACGTGACGTTACGAGTTTGACACCCCTGGATTAGAAGGAAAGAGGACTGGTTTGGTTTAGTGGTTAAGACACCAGGCTAGAAATTAGGAAACTCTGAGTTCTAGTCCCATTTTAGGCATGAAAGCCAGCTGGGTGATTTTGGATCAGTCACTCTCTTTCAACCCATGATGTCAGGTTCAGGCAACAAACAGTCAGTTCCTGTTGCAACCAATAGACACTCAGATGATCTAGAAAAGGGATCCTCAACCTTGGCAACTTTAAGACTTGTGGACTTCAACTCCCAGAATTCCATAGCCAGCAAAGCTGGCTGAGGAATTCTGGGAGTTGAAGTCCACAAGTCCTAAAGTTGCCAAGGTTGAGGACCCCTGATCTAGAATAAAAGGGGGTGAGGGGCCCTGCACATGTGGGGGGAAAAACACTAGGATTAAAAAAAAAGATTAGAAAAAAGTGATGGACTTGTAAAATTTGGGACTTACTGCGTATAAAATGAAGTCATTTTTCTAGTTCATTGTGACTTTTTTTTGCAAATGTTTAATTGGGGGGGGGAGGAAATCATCGCAGGGACAATAGTATGACACCAAGTCTAAGACTTATTAACTTGGATTTTATTTTAGTGAGCAATTGCTATAGGCCCCAACAGGCTACCACTGGGAGAGTGAATATGCAGGGCTAGGAATATGGATAATGGGAATGCTCATGAACTGTTCTTGCTTTGCTGAATGAAAGGCATGTATCCGGCCTGTTTCTGGCTTCTACGTCTTCAAATGATACCATACTGTGCCAGTTCATGGAGCTCCAGGTGGCTGAAAGCTTCCCAGGGACAGATCACAGTGATATCTGAAAGAGAGGAGAGCCCACATCAATCCAACCCTTATTGCTTCTTGCCAGCATTAGCTTTCTGATGACATGAAGATGGCTTCAAAGCTTGTCAGGTGTTTGAAAAATCAGACAATGGAATGGGATCATAATCAGTCTTTGAGTCCTTTGGAATGGGTACTGAGAGCTGCAGTCATTGCCATCTGACCTAAATATCAATGCAGATATTACATACATATGGCAATTCATTACTTCCATATTCCATATTCAAAAGGATAGAGGATCAAATGGGTTACAGCAGTTATCGCCAGCCAAATAAATAAGGACATTTTAGAACGCAGACAGACTAATCTGGACCTCTTGAAGACGCAGATTTTGTTCATGTGCATTGAAGCTTAATGTGTAATCGTGGCTCATGGATTGTGTGAATCCATCGAATTTTGGTTTATTTATTAACAGTGCTTAAGTGACGCATAGCTTATTGGGTAGCATAAAACCAACTGCAAACAAAGTGCTTTTAGTTTATGAGAGGAAAACAATAACAGAGGTATTTGCACCTCTGGTACCATTTTTGGAATAGGATGATAGCCAGGGAGATGCTTATAGTATGCCTAGGTCTATAGAAATGCTTTGGATCCAGCCTCCAAAAGATATTAAGCATGCAAAAGTACAAACACAGCACTTGCGATAAGGTGCTCAGAGAGGTGCTACTTCACATTCTCACACGTGCCAAAACAGCTTTTGGTGTACTGTTTGTCTCTACATATTATTGCAAAATACAAATCATACTTCAGCACGATGTCTGGCCCCTTTACACTGGTACAGATAAAAAGTTGGATAAAAAGAAAAGAGGTGCCACGTGCAGCTTAGTGCTGCCAGGCTTCATCCAGGTGGATCTTCTGTGCTAGGTACACACATCCTCTCTGCCAAGACTCATGGCTGTCTGATAATCAAGAGTAAAAGCATCTCAGATACTTTTTGAATTGTTGCCTTTGAAGCCGTTTACTTCCCTGTACGGTGATCCTTCCCTAATGTCCCCCAGAAGCCAAATGCTGTGCAAGAACCACTTGCAGTTGGATAAATATGATGCTCCTGTTGCAATCCTGGATGAAAAAAATTCCTGAGGGGAAAATATGAGGACACCCATGAAAGCAATCTGGCTGAAATTGTCCTTTTTGCATCTACTGGTCTGGAGATGCTACCAATAATCATATACATCAGCTAAGAGAAATTGGTGGATTGGTGTTGGCTGTGCCCAGATCTGCCTACTAGGTAGTAATTCCCTGGTTTTTGGAGCATGTTCTAGAGTTGATACTTCCTAAGACAAATAGGTAAATATCAATTGTGGATTATATTCTTTTTGTGCAACCTGTCCAGAGAATGCTTGTTATAAAAAAAAAAAGAATAGAAATATAATTTCCAAAATATAGACAGAGATTAAAATTATAGGCACAAGGAATTCACAGTTTACTGAAGGTGTGGTAAACTATCCAGGGGGCTGATAAAATTTAGAGGAAGGAAGCAAGCCTCTAACAGTAGAAATGTTTCAATGTGAATTGTGACATTGCCCAAAATATCCCATCTGTGGCTGAAACAGCTGGACCTGCCCATAGCAGAGCCGAGAAGGATAAATTGCAAGGAACCTGCAGAAGCCTGATTTTCTCAAATCCAGCACTTCAGTTAATGTAATCCATCGATCCTTCATACCTGTTCCCAAGCCTTCCATACCAGGAATATCATCACCAAACCTGCAAAAGAAAAAGAAAATTGTTTTCCTAAAAAATTGGCTTCCATGCACGATCACTTTGTGGGACTATTACCTCTTTATTCAGTTGCACGTAGGTTGGGTGATTAAGAAAAGTGTTTGTTTTTGACAGAAGAAAATGATAGAAATAATGTAAGGAAGTTCAGGAATTGGTCTGCAGCTATGCTGATTAGGGACACACTCACACAGATATCTAACCAATATGTACAGGTAGTCCTTGAATTACAACCACAATTTTCTTGCCACATTTGTTAAGTGGATCACTGAAGTTGTTAAGTTAATAACTGTAGGAGATGAACAGGCCCAGCCCAAGGGAGAGGTCAAATGCATCATAAGTCACGAGTCACTGCACACCCGCATGAGATCTAAGCCCAGCCCACCTTGAATACCTTTCTTATCTCCCGCTCATTTCCCTTGACCGTTAGTTGGTCAGATTCTTGTAGAGAGCTTAAGCTTGCAATAAATGTTTATACTCATTTGAACTGCCTGAATCTCCTGATTTCCCTAGCTCTTGACAATAACACGGTTATTAAGTGAATCTGGCTTCCCCATTGACTTTGCTTGTCAGAAGGTCGCAAAAAGTGATCACATGACCTGGGACACTGCAACTGTTATAAATAAAGAGTCAGCTACCAAGCGTCTGAAATTTGATCACGTGATCACGGGGATGCTGCAACGGTCGTGTGAAAAATGGTCCTAAGTCACTTTTTCAGTGCCGTTGTAACTTCAAATGGTCACTAAATGAATGGTTGTAAGTCGAGACTACCTGTATACTATACAGACCGAGATACCTCCAATGGCCAATATTGATGGAGGGATTTGAAAAGAATTCCAGAAGCCATGTCCTGCATGCTTTCCCTGCTATATTGTTTCCAGCCCAATGGAATTTTGGAAAGAAATTACATGAAAGAATTTAGAATTCTGTCCATTAGCAGGATAACTCCTTGAAAATGAAACAGAAAAGGATCAAATTGGATATGACAAGAGAAGCCAACCAAATACAGGTAGGTCTTGCTTAATGGCCACAAGTAAAGAAAGAGATTAGCTGATGGAGAGGGCTTCATTCTCCTTTTTTCCAAGAAGGATGTTATATGCAGACAACTAGATCAGCAAGAGATTGATTGCTAACTAAATACTCTGAATGAATTAGCAGTCAGGCTGATGGGCGAGCTTATAAGAAATCATTCTGTTCTTTCTGGGTGCAACCTTGATTCTTTTTTCCAGCAATAAAGGTAAAGTAAGCTTTATATTTGGAACCCAACTAGTATTGACTGGCTTCTCATCTAATGAACCAAGCCTCACTGTAAACTGATTTCATTTTGTCTTTATGTATTGTGTAAGCCTAACTATTCTAGTTGATTAACCAACATTCATAATTTTGGTGTATTATTATTATTAAATAAGCCAGAAATCATGGCTTAATTCTATACAATTATAAATACTAAAACATGTTTTATTTCAATTTAGAATTTTGTATAAACCTGCTCAGTCATGACTGAGTCAAGAAACTATGACTAAGAAACCATGGTTTGGGGCAATATACGAACCTAGTTGATGCAATAATATTAACTCTTTAATATCCAAAGAAATGTTGCTGATATAATAAATAATAGTTACAATTTGAAAAACAACAGCACTACCCCCAAACTGATCTTTAAGTAGCTCACAAAGATGCTTTCTTTTATTTTGGGGCGATCTAATGCTTTATTAGCCAAAATATGAGAATAACAAAACCTTCCATTTGGAACAATTTGAACAAGTGAGTTAGAAGGCAAATAGGACCATTCTTGAAATGGGCCACTCACATACCTGGCCCAGGCCTCAGTGAATGGATTTAGTTTTCTTATTCAGTCCCGAAACCCACAAAGAGAGAATGATCATTAGTATTTATATATCAGGGCCAACTTGTTTCTCCAAGTTGACCTGGGTCTTTAAAAATCTACATCTAAAACAGTGGCCTTAAAATTGTTCCTTGCCTTGTAGGAGTATTGTCTCTAATAATGATGATTAAAGGTGGTTATGATTGGTTTTAGGGTCTAGAACATTTTTAGGGTACAAAGACAGCACTTGAACTCTCCCTCCACTCCAATAAATACATAGATCAAAACAAAAACTATGGTTATACAATATTTCAATTAAATCGATTACATTGCATTATACAATTATTTCCTCTCTATAGGTAGCCCTGGAGTTACAACCACAACTGAGCCCAAAATTTCCATTGCTAAGCAAGACAGTTAAGTGAGTTTTGCCCCATTTCATGACCCCTTTTTTTTTTAACCACAGTCACTAAACAAATCACTGAAGTTGTTGAGTGAATCGTCTGGCTGTGAAGCAAATCTTTCTTCCCTATTGACTTTGCTTGTCAGAATCCAGCTGGGAAGGTTACAAATGGTGACAGTACAACTATATGCCACTTGCCAAGTACCCAAAGTTTGATCACAGGACCATACAGCATCTCCATAAGTGTGGAAACTGGTCATAAATCACTTTTTTCAGTGCTGTCGTAATTTTGAAGAATCATTAAATGAATGGTTGAAAGTCGAGGACCACCTGTATTTGTTTCTTTTCTATCTTACTTTACACATTACAATTGAATGGCAGTTGTGGGCACGACCCTGGAAGGGCCAGATGGGGCTGGAACTCAGGTTGGGTAGCTTTGATCTAGAAGAAAGTGAACTCCCTTCTTTCTGCAAAATAACACTTTGTATCTCACCCTTGAACACCTTTCTTTGGTGGCTTGCTCTTGAACTGCCTGGTTTGTCTCTGTTTGAATTTGGGAGGGCCTTTCCTGGGAGTGACAGGCCCCCCAGTCACCCTGGTAGCAGATTTGAATTCTGGTTTTGGAACTTCACGGCTCATGGCTGGGATGGAAGAAGAATGTCTATTTTTAACAAAAGCCCTCCTGATTCGGGTGGCTTAATCTGTTAGATAGAAAAGAAACATGAAAAATAATTAGAGTCTATCATTAGATGCAGTTGAAATATGTCACCTCTGTTTGCGTCTCCGGGAGGAGCCTATTGTTAGAAGGCAAATCCACTTAAACATTAAAAAATGTTTCTGAACAGTGAGAGCAAGTCAACTGAGAGGTGATGGATGTCACTCATTTATCCATTGAATGTGTTGAAGGACAAGCTAAGCAACTATCCATCTGGAATGTTTTAAATTGGATTCCTGTGCTAATCAGAGAGTTGGACTCAAGGACCTCAATGGACCCTTGCAGCTCTATGATTCTGAAGACCTGGAAATCAATAGAGAAGTTCATAGCATACCATATGTGTGAACCCAGCCATGCACTAAGGTTACGTAATGAAATAACAATTGATTGCATAAACTCTCCTCATCCTCCCCACTCCATAGGATCTGTCCCTGTGGGAGGCGATTACAGGTGATATACTGACTGTCCTTTGCTTTAATTATGTGACTAGGAAGGTTCACTGTACATTCTTGGGTTGGGGTCTATGTATGCAACCCTGATGCTGAAGTACCGTTTCTTCTGAAAACACTAAATTTCAGAGCCAATTAAAAAAAAAAAAACAAGCTGGGATAAAGAAAATATCTGGTTTCTTTTCTTGACACTGCTAAGATCTGGTTTGCTCGAACATTTTCCTGTTGCCTTGTGATCACCTAATGCTTTCTGTTTCTATATCCATCACTAGAAATGAGTGTGAGTGGAACAACACAATAAGATACTAGAAGAATATTTCACCAAAGAGTCCTATGCTAAACTTGTTGCCTATAATTGTTGTGCAGACAGTCCACTTGTCAGGCACAATACAGCAGTAGTGGTGGTGGGGGCTATTGGGCATCATTCTGGAGGAAGACTGGATTTAATGAACCCTTGCATTTGCTTTGGTGCAGAGACACATCCTCAACAGATCCAGGGGTTTTACTTTGGGCAATTCTGCACTGCTTATATTGGCTGCTGTCCAGATAGAACAATGGGATAAAACAACATTAATCTCATCCAGGGTGACACTTCTCAGGTTCACATTCAAATCCCTGAAAAGATGCTAATCTGATTAGAGTGCTCCACCCACAAAGTAGTTTTAGGCTTGTTCCCTGGATGGAAAAGGATTTTCTTTGTTTGTTTTGTCAGCTCTTATTATTAATAACAATAGTAAAGTTGGAAGGGACCTTGGAGGTCATCTAGTCCAACCCCTGCTCAAGCAGGAAACCCAATACCATTTCAGACAAATGGCTGTCCAGTCTCTTCTTAAAAACATCCAGTGTTGGAGCATTCACAGCTTCTGGAGGCAGGTTGTTCCACTGATTAATTGTTCTAACTGTCAGGAAGTTTCTCCTTAGTTCTAGGTTGCTTCTCTCTTTGGTCAGTTTCCATCCGTTGCTTCTTGTCCTGCCCTCAGGTGCTTTGGAGAATAGCTTGACTCCCTCTTCTTTGTGGCCCCTGAGATATTGGAACACTGCTATCATGTCACCTCTCGTCCTTCTTTTCATTAAACCACACATACCCAATTCCAGCAACTGTTCCATATATGTTTTAGCCTCCAGTCCCCTAATCATCTTTGTTGCTCTTCTTGCTCTGTATTAATTTTCTCAAAGCTGTTCTATCACCCATCTTGATAAATTTAGCCCTGCAAGAGCAATGTTACCTTTTGAGGGTAAAATGCTATGGATTCCACATGGATTCCACAATTCATCTGGCAATTAAATTCAGAAGAATTTGCCTTCCACTCCCTCCTCCCCAGGACATTTTCCATGGACTAAGAACACACCTATATATATATAAATAACAGTCCCAATCTACCTGCAATGCACAACCTTTGCAAAAGCTTACATTTTCACTTTTTTCTTGGAAACTTTGTAACATTTTTCAAACCTAGCTGTTTCTCTCACATCCACGAATGTAACCAATGCCCACCATTTTAATTATCCTTTGTGGCTACCAAGATGCTGTTCTTATGCTGCCAAAAGCTGTAGAAGCTTTTGATAGCTGAACTCCAATTCTTCCATGGAACTTCAGTCTCATTTGCATTTCGACTTGCATTTAGTCTCATTTAAATATGCATAACACATTCATGCTCATTACCCTAGGAGAAAATGGTGACTTAACCAAACCGGCGTTGTTTAAAAACCACCCCCATGCGTCTCTTCCTTGCAGATGGATATCGCTTTCCAGGAATACAGCCACAACTAGCTCCAGATGAACATAACAGCTGGAAAGCGGGTGGAATAAATTGACTGGTTTCTAAAAACTGATACAAACTTTCTGTTACTTACCAGATGTGAAAGATGCACCCACTCAAATCCCTGTCGCAAGTCTTAACGATAGCCAGTCTATATGACTCAGCCTTTATAATATGCAACTGTAGTTGGTCAAAGCTTGTTCTGGAGCCTTCAGAGGTGTTACAATGTATTATATTCCTCATAATAGGTTTATGACTCTTGTTTGTAATCCAGTATCATCCTTCGTTTATAGATACATTGTTTATAGCTTGTGTGCTTAGGTCAGGGAGAGGAATTAATCATACAAATAGTCACTGACTTACAAACACAAATGGAACTGGAACTTCTGTCACTAAGCGATACCATTGTTAAGTGAGTTGCGCTCAACTTTATGACCGTTTTGCCATGGGTTGTTAAGTGAATGCAGCTTCCCCCATTGAAGCTTCCTGGGAAGGATGCAAGTGACAATCACGTGACCCGCCACTTGCGGCAACTATCGTAAATACATACCAGTTGCCAAGCACCAACATTTTGAGCACTTGACCCCAGGGATGCTGCGACATTCATAAGTGTGAGGACCAGTTATAAGTCACTTTTAGCATTGTCGTTAAACAGTCCTTAAGCAAATGGTTGTAAGTCCAGGATGACTTGCATATTTTGCATAACATTGTATAATTCTATTAATTTTTATTTATTTAAATATTACATTAAATATTTAAAAATATTTTAAACGATATTACAGGGATAGGTTTTAAATATTCGCCTCTATTGAGTTTAAGAGACAAAAACTCCCAGACCCACGTTCATTTTCTAGCACCATAAATGAATCCATGGCAATTTTTTCTATACCCTGAAGATTTCAGAGAAAGCAGCTAAGGAAGGGAGATAACAGAGTTACTGTTATTCTGGCAAACAGAGAAAAACTGCAAGGACAGCTTGTTTCCCTACACATGAACAGCAGGTAAGACAAACCAATTAAAAATGCCTAAATTCCAGCCATTCAACTATATTCTGAAATGGGGTTCAGAGATTTTGCAAATGAGAATAGTTAGTATGACCACGACAAATGATTCCAGTTAGAAGGAACCATTATCATGTTAAGATTGCCAGCTTACCACATTGATCTTTTGAACAAATTGAAACAGGTGCAGTTAATTTCATGCTAATTTTTATTTTTATCTGAATATTACTCTTTAAAGCCTTCAAAGCAGAAATCTGGCTAAGCTGAGGGGATTTTTTAGGGGGGGGTTTAGGGCAAGTGATAACCGTTGATAGCAAGAACTCATCTCCCTCCTTTGCTTAACAATCAAGGACACGAGCTTTGGGTTTTGTTCTTTCTCTGCCTGTAAAAAGCCAACAAATGCCCTGTCTGTAACTTATTCATTCAAAACAGTACGGTATGCTTGGCTTAACCAGGGTGTACTGAATCAATCACCATTGATTAGATTCCTACAACAATTTGGATATAAGTCATGATCTACCAATGGATGTGTTCAGATATCCTGCTAAACCTTAAATGGTTTATTGCATGAATCCATCCCATAACAAGATCTTCTTGTAGTCCTTCTGAAAAGCAAGAAACAAGTTGTCTTGAAAATTATAGCAAAGGTAGCTGACAGCTAAGATCTTCCAAAGTTATTTTCCACTGATGACCCTTTATGGAAAAATGTAGAGGACAATGTAAGCCATTCAATTCTTTCACCCATGACTAATACTGACAATAGAGTGGGTGTAAGGACTTCATAAATAAAAGTCATGGCTGCCTGACTGTGGCTAATCAGGCAGTAACCATGGATAAAGTATGTCCCTTCTATCTTGCACCGGATGACACAGCAATCCCGTAACACGATCTTATTATAAATACTAGAGGGGAAAGAAAACAAAAACACTAGATAAAAACAAATTTAGAGTGTCATGTACACTAATGCATAGTTCTGCAATCACTTCAGTTCAGTTCCATGCTCGGCTGTGAAGCTCACCAGATAAGCTTAATTTAATTACTCTCAGACTAATCTTCCCAACATAACTACGTTTGTGATTCACCAGTGTGTTTAGTCATGATTTACTGATTAAATGGATGAAATATGCTAAATGCTTAAGACTCTGTCTGTCTGTCTGTCTATCTATCTAGTGATTATATTACTTTGTTTATATATACACTGAGAGCTTATGTACCAGAGACAAATTCCTTGTGTGTCCAATCACACTTGGCCAACATGCTACTCTACTCTACTCTCTACTCAATCATAGCTTTCCATCTCACCAAAAGTGGCATACAACAAAGTGCGCTGGATCCACAAACTGTACTTAGCAAAAACCAGATACCACATTATCTCTTAATGTGGATGTACAAACTTTGTCTATATACTGTGCGGAGGTCTTATTAACTTGGAGAAAAGGCACCTTGTACGGGAAATAAATATTGCTCTATAAAGTGCCATTGCATTAGTACCACATCAAAATGAAAATCAAGATTTATTAAGGAGAGTAGTGTGCAGATGATGGAATTGTGTGCAGTGTGCCCCTAAGTAAAAGTATACAGAAGATAGCTGCATTCAGACATGACAGCAGGCCAACACAACCATCTGGAAGTAGTCTATAATGTACTTTGTGAGTATGTGTGCACCTTTGAATCAGTATTGACTTCTTCGTGATTGCCTGTAGTAGTCCCTGCAGTTTGCTTGGCAAGGATTTTCAAAAGTGATTTGCCAAAGCCTCCTTCCTAAAGCTAAAAGAAATACTGGCTGGACCATGGTCATCCTGCTAGCTTTGTGCCCAAGGCAGGGATAGAATTCACAACCTCCTGGTTTCTAGCCTGGTGCTTTAATTCCTATACCAAATTGATTCATAGATGTAGCGTACACGATCATTATTATTCACCTAAAATATTCGTAACATTCTAAGTGCTATGAAGATATGAAAAACAAGCCTACTCCTGTTTTCAGCCTCTAATAGAAATGACGGAAAAGGGGAAAGAGAATGGGATAATAGATTCTTCCCTAGATCAGGGGTCTTCAAACTTGGCCCCTTTGACTTGTGGACTTCAACTCCCAGAATTCCTCAACCAGGCACGCTGGCTGAGGAATTCTGGGAGTTGAAGTCCACAAGTCATAAAAGGGCCAAGTTTGAAGACCCCTGCCCTAGATGATAGACGAGGCCAGATTGGCTCCTCACTGGCCAGCCAGTCAACCAGCTGGCTGTGGTAGTCTTCCTGTGAGCTAGAGGTATGGCTCTGCAATGGTATTTAGAGTCATGGTAAATTGCAAAGTTCAGACTATACTTTCCTTCAGTTCTGCAGTATCATACCTGCTGGCAGATGGAGCAGATATTTCTTTTTACCACAGAGCAGCAATGTAAGCATTTTATAGCTATTCAGAGTGACTTAAGAGTTAGCCCAGGAGCTTTTGCATTTCAGCAAGCTGATAGGGAAAGGAGATTAATGGATCCTAAAGGAGTTATCCAGGGCTGTGATCTGAAGGCAAAGATACACTAACAAATGTAAAACTAGGTCTGGTCAATATATAAATAAATCTCCGGGGAACATCTTGTATGTCTGGTTTAGACATGATGCAAGACCATAATGGAGCCTGTTTATTTTTAGCTTAGCGTAATGTATGAACTCAACCTTTAAGGCTTAGGGTTATCTATAAACACATTATAGCTTGTTCAGCAACCACACTGAAAAGGATACTGGTGCACTGCGATGAGTGGTCCTAGTTTTCTACTAAAAGATGTTGCTATTGAAATTTGGCACATATTTATGTCACAAAGAAGGGATCTATTTGTTCCTAGCTGCCCATTTAAATCAGAACTCCTTTGCTACAATGCCAACCACGAGATCAGTATGACATTCCGAAAACATGTGAAGCACAAATCCAGTTTATGAAAATAGCAGGTCATACCAAATAATATCCCTTTGGTTTAAGGAGATTAAATTTTAAAAGAAGTCAGTAATACAACAACAGACGTGCGATCATTAGAACTCTTTATATAAAATAAAGCACATCATCTCTTACAGAAGGAACCATAAATAATTAGCTTTTCCTTTTCAAAGTCTTGTATAGTCCTGAAACCATATAATAAATGTGCATCAGGTCAAAAATATCAATCTTTCTTCATACGGAACTTAATTTCCATCTTCAGGAACATTTTAATATTTTCATCTTCTATATGTTTCTCCACAGCTGCCAAGGCCTGCTCACCAACATCCTTGTAGTATTTCAGAAGTTCTTCTGCATAAGCAATCCAGACACAATTGTGGCATCCACTCATACAACACGTTGTGGGAGGGGGAAGTGTTAGTGGGGTGGCAAAACTGTTCCCCGAAGAAGCAGTTTCCTTCTTGGAGCACGAATTATCCTCCAGGGAAGCAGCCTTTTGGGTGCCACTGCTGCTCTCTGCATCTGCACAGAAGCGACGCTGTCCACTGCTTAGTAGTGCTGCAGAGAGCCAGCCTATATTTACTAGCCTCCCATGGCAGGATCTTTTCAGCAGGACCAGCGTTGTTGTATCACTAGCCTCAGGGCCCCAAAACAGATTTATACACTTCTGGTAAGAACAAAAACAAAATTAAACCCCAATACGTCTATATCCCTTTTCCCTCTTATTTCCAGGACATCCAACCCATCTTCGAAAATCACACCTAGCAAAGCTGCGACCTACAGGATTTCACTTATTTATCCAGACAATATGTCATGCCTACAAGATCTGGGTTACGTTCCACCTGTGACTTTTGATTCAGTACGTAAGCTTCAGCATTTCGCTCTCTTGACGATGCTCTGAAAACAAAAATCAACCAAGTTTCTGATGGGTGACTTTTTACACAGAAGGCGGAAAACTATGCATTTAAGTAGATTCAGATTTTAAAACATTTTGACCTGGTATGATAAAGTTGGCTTTGGAATGAATTGTTAAATGGATACTACAAGCAATGTATAGTATCGAGAATGCTAGTATTTACTCCAGAATATATTCTGAGTAGTATTTTTTTTCCAATATGGATTTTAATGCATATTACAGTCTAGTTCAGAAAAAGCTCTTGATGGCCTCATTTTATGTGCCAATCACTTTCTCCCAGCCCAACCCACCTCACAGGGTTGTTGTTGTGGGGAAAACAGGAAGAGGGAGATGTGTTGGATATGATGGCCACCTTGAGTTATTTATAAACATAATATATGTGGGATATAAATAAAATAAATAAATTGGGCTGGTGGATGCAGCTGAGAGGACACTATTGGTACCTTAATCCAGTATTATTTTTTTCTCCACAAAGGCCAAATTATCTGGAAGGTAAAACTGTTGTCCCTTTCCTGTCCCCTGGTGTATGGTACTCAACAGCTTCCCATTCTGATCCTAGAGATAGTATACAGTCATTCTAACTAGTACCATCCAGTGATATCTGTATCTTCCACAAACTTGCCCAACCCTCTTCAGATGTGAATTAAACTGGCAGTTCACCACATCCTGTGGCAGAAAGTTTCATGTAAGTATATATAACAAATAATTAAATTAAGGGCATATCTAAAGAGAGATAGGGAATGGAACCAATTCATATAGTTGTTATTACTACTAAAGTCTTAAGCACTGAAAAATCAAAACCCAAAAGAAAATATGTCAAGGATGCCAGAATAATTTGCCTAATGTTTTGGTTTGTGGTAATATTGTCTCTCTGTGTGTGGATTTAGGATTTTTTTTCTTATGCGCCAATGCAATTGTTATTTAAATTAATATATGCCCTAAAATTAATCTTAGTTTATATCAAAGTCCCATTTCTCCTTATTTCTGTTCTCTAAGAAGGAACCTATGAAATAATTGCCAGTTTTACAGTTTCATAAAATCGCCTACTGAACATTTCTTTCTCAATCCTGTAACTATGATAGTATGTAGCTTCCAATCTGATGTGTCCAGATAGCTCAAGTGATTAGAGTACAAATCCCTTACCACTGCCTGTGTTGGCTGGGACTGACAAGAATTAACATCCAATACATTAGGGAGGCATCTGGTTGCCTAGTCCTATTCCAGAAGTGAGCCAGGAAGTAGCTTATTTTTGGCACTCTTTGTGGTTATGATACCAAGATAATTCCTCTTTGCTGAACATCCAGCACTGATAAAGAATCTTGGAAGAACTTGAAAACATGATCATTATTTTAGTACTCTACTGAATCCTAATGAAGATGCTAACTTCAAAGGACCTTAGAATCAGAAACGATTCTTAAACAAGAATTTAAAGGAGAGTTTGAGGCGGGATAATCCTTCAACGTTAGGGCTGCTTTACAGCACTTTTTGATCCTCGGGCTGGTAAGCTGAAGACAACTTGACTCCTTTCCAAATAAACATAGTCAAGATCAGACATTTAAATCATAATAGTGGTTGAAACAGAATAAACCTAATGAGCTTGCTTAATTGAAAATGTACCATTGGGGCTTATTTGGTAAACAAGCAACGCGCGCTTAGCGTTTTGTGTGAACGTTGCTAAACTGTGATTTTACCCCCTAAATCTCCCGGCTAAAGTTCTCACCTGACTCACTTCTGACGTACCAAAACTACCCGCTAACCCGCGACGGCAGCAGAAAACCCCCGAATGCAACATCTTCTACGGACGCCTTTAGGCAACTAGGTCTCTTTCTCCGCCTGCCGGGAGTGACGTCTCCCTCGCCCAATAGCAATCACGATTCTGCCCTAACTTCCGATAGGCGTTGCGAGCTCCACCAATCGGAGAGCGCTGATGGACAGGGAAATTAGCCGGGCAACCCCTGGAAGTAGGCGGGGAATAGAGTGCGTACGCAATGGGAGACTGAACTGGGAAGTGACTGCAGCACGTGGGTGTATTTGCCAGGAACAGCGATGGGCAAAAGGGAGAAGAAAGTTGCTGTGGCTTCCGCTGCTCCGCGGAAGGGGCTTCTCCGTGGTAGGTCTGTATCTATCCGGTGAGCTATTTTTTTGTGCAGTTTAAAGCGCTTTGCTTACTCTGTCAGTGACAGATAAAACAACCCTGTAGGGTTGACCAGTTTTATTACCATCTTCACTCAGTTATCACTCAATCGTAACAGCAGCTTGTTTAAGGCTGCCTAGTGAATGTAGAACTAATTGGGATTTTGACTGGCTATTGCTTGATTCTGCACATGTATTCTTAGCTGCGACTCCACTCTCTCGGCCCAACCCACCTCACAGTGTTGTTAGGAAAATTGGAGGCAGGAATATTAGATAAGTGCTGTTATCTTGAGTTATATAAAAAAAGTTGGATGAAAATGTAATAATGATATCTGCAAAAAATACCCTTTGCCTGCATGCAAGAACTGGAGAGAACCCAAAACAGGCAAAGTAAAAGAAAATGAAGAAACTAAAGTGCTCTGGAAGTTTAAAATGTACATAGATAAAAACCTGCAACATAACACCCCAGACTCAATAATTGTCAATAAGAAAGACAAAAAGGTCTGGATAGTACGTGTTGCAGTAGAGACAGCAGAAAGGAAGCAAGTGGAGAAAAATCGCAAAATAAGACCTGCAAATAGAAGTGGAATGACTGGCAAAAGAAAGAAAAGATAGTACAAATAGTAATAGGTGTCTTGGATGCAATCCTAAAACATATGGAGCACCCCTGGAATACCATTGGCATTGACAAAATCCCCATCAGTCAATTTCAAAAGGCAGCTTAACTTGGAACAGCCTATATCCTGGGATGATTCCTTTAACACTATCAAGCAATAATATCTGCCTATCCCTTTGGAAGGACTCAATAGATAGATAAAACTGCCAAATCCCGTCTAAACATCTGGCTGACTATGCAGCCAACCATAATAATAAAACCTCTTCCTTACTAGCATTTTTCATCTTTCCAGTGGCCATAATGCCTGAGAATTCTGGGAACTGAAGTCTACTCCATCATAATCTATGAAAGATTGCTATAATTTATCCTACTTATTGGCTAGCGGTATTAAGATTGCTATATGTTATGTGTTATAACAATGGAAATGCTTATAGATTCCTTCACTGCCCCAGTTTTATGCTGGGGGGGATTTAATTTGGAGTATGGTACATTATGTTACTATTAAATAATACCAGAGATCAAAGAGGTGTGCCACCACATGCTTTTGAGTTCCTGTGATAGACCCATGGTGAAAATGGAGAATACTGAATTAGATTATAAGCAACAAGAACGAGATACCATATTTATGACATATTCTTTCTTCTTTGTGGAAAAAAATATCAACATTTTTTTAAAGATGTGGAGGGAGATGTATGAAGAATGATGAACACTGAAAGGCCACTTTAAACATAGGGCTGGCTATGGTACTAATTCAGACTAATATAGGTGCTGCCAGCAAGTTCTCATTCATTCTACTGAATGAGGTTGTTGAAATTCCATTACAGAGCAAGACACAAAAATGTGAGACAAATGCTTGCTTCTGTCATAAAGAGGTTCTTTCAACTCCCCTAGGTTAGGTTGTATAAGTTTATAGTTGCTAATAATGATGATGATGATGATGATGACGTTAGCCTTACCAACATTTCTCTCTTGTTTTAATTTTAGCCATATGAAGAAAAAGGCAAATTCAAAACCAGATTGCCTGAATCAGCAAGAAATTCCATATCGGTTGCGGGAAATCATGAGGAGCCGAGATGAACTAAAAAAACCCACCCGCAAGAAGAAGAAGAAAGCTGGTAAAAAGCAGTGTTATGATTCGATATTCAGTATATGTTTCAGCAACTAGTCAGAAATTCTTGCAAAGTGACATCTTGACCACTCTCCTGGATGATACTAGTTTGAGGCAGTCTGCTTATATGGGCTTCTTTTATCAGAAGGATGGAAGACTCTGGGACTCCAGATCTGCATGGGATCCTCATGCTCTTTTTTTGGTTTTTCCCCCTAAGCTCTCTGTTACGGCACAATCAATGCTTTGGAAAAGAAAATATAGGAAAACTCTTGGGTATGCCCTAATGTAGCTTAAAGCAGGTTTAAAACAAAGAAAATCCCCATTTTGGATTGGTTGGAAGATGGACGTTTATATAAATGTTTTAAATAAACAAATTTCCTGCAGAGAAAGAACACTGAGTAATTTAAGCAAAAATATTGACTCAAACCACACGTCTAGTTTAGCCTATCCAGTTTGCCTCAGAGCTTGCCCTTGCAGCCATCAGCCCTCTGAATAAATAATAAAGAGGCTGCTTATCATCAAAACCTAAACCTAATAAATTAGATAAATAAACCCACCCCTGTTTTATAGTAGTATTACATGCATACAAACTTGCTATATTTGTGTAGAGTTGTAACTCTTTTAAGCTTACCTGGAAGGAATAAAGGTCACAGAGTAAATGCAAACAATACTTTTGTAAATACATTTTCTTTTGTGACCAACATTTCAGATATGCACTTATGGCTGGGGATCTCCCAAGTGTTTGCTGTAAGTGGCTCTCTAGTAACCAATAGTACAATGCAAGTAGGCACCATATCTAATAAGTTCAATATTATATTTGGTTGCTCTCTAATACTGCACATTGGCCATAAAATCCTGCATGTCCGGAGGGGAAGGAGGTGAAAGCTTGACTGGCCACCTATGTATGCAACGCGCCAGATGTTGGCTTGCCGGCTGGGGGGGGGGCTATGGGTTCACTCCCACCGCTGACTTTTTCCAGCACAGAATAAACACCGTTTGTTTGTCATCCGTACCTGCCTGCTGGCTCTTTTTGTTGGAGCACCGAGGAGGATGTCCTGACAATCATGATGCTCTACAGCTAGAGAAATCCAAGGTGGCTTATTAATAGCAGAATACCTTTTTCCTACAGATCCTAGAAAATTGATTTTAAGCAGTATGTCAGGTTAGTTCATTGTAAGATAATTCTTATTTGCTCAGCTAGGGACCAGTATTTTGCAGAGTGAATAGGTTTGGGCTCTATCTGTTTCCTTTAAGCTCCTTGAAAGTTATTGGGCAGATTATAATGTCTGTGTTTTTGCCCCAGCAAATAAGCAGAGGCCTCAGTCAGAGGCTGATATACCAGTACCGAAGTTCAAGAGACGGCGAGGGGAGACAGAAACATCATACAATAGACGTATGGACCGGGAAATTGAGCACGTGCGCTTTCTCACTGAAAACCAGACACCGCGTGAGCCTGAGAAAGAGATTCAGGTCCAAGAAAAGTCGCAGAGGAAAAAAGAGTTAAGTTTGAATTTGCAGCCCTTGAATTAGGGTGGTGCTATAGTCCGAAAGCCTAATTCTTGAGATGAATTTCATTGAAAACCCAGTTTTCTTATTTCACCCTCACAACAATTCCATAAAGTTAACTTTTTGGCCAGCATGTGTTGACTGAATAGAGGATTTTCCCAAGCCACCATCAATCTCTTTAGCCATTAGGCCTCAAAAGTTATTACCAGCCTCTGCTCACCAAATGTAGAATTATGTGTAAGTAATAATGTGTAACTAATGTGTAAGTATTCCATCCTTCAGGAACTCTTGAAGGATGTTCCATTTAGGAGAGGAGGAAATGAATTAGTTATTAATAATAATATATCTTTTTCCTCTTCTGTGCCTTAACTCAGTCCTGTTCTTTTGGTTAATAGTAGCAATTAGTTTCTTCCTGGAATCTTATTTTTCAACTTGATTCTGTGTCAATTAAGACAGTACCACTCCCTATAAATTGCAATGGAGCATAAAAGTGGCTCCAAGTTTACATGCTTAGCACAACATCCTTTATTGGTTAGATGATACATTGGTTCTTGTCCCTGTATAGAGAGTTTTGTGGCATCTTTATTTCCAAGTCTGACTGTGGTTCTTTCTTGACATGCTCAAGGACATGAAATTTCTGTATCCTTTTTCTTAACAAAGCCTGTTTCTCTAGATTTCAGAAGAAGAGGCTGGAAAAAATCCGTAAGCAAAAAGCAGAGAAAAAAATAACAATGCTCGAGAAGGACCTTCTCAAAGGTAAGGTAATAATTTGGCCAGAAAATAACTATCACCGCCTTGTAATATTTTTGCATCTTTATGAATGCTGTTGCATGGATTTTTTTTTTTAAAAAAACCTCTCTTTCAATGTGTTTATTTGTTGTTTGCTAATTTATTACAAAGCCCAAATGCCAGCAATTTTGGACAGTCCTTGAAGTAAAAAAGTACAGTTAAACCCTATAACAATAAGAACAAAGGAACAAAACAAGCCAGGCAACAATGAAAACACACACACACAACTCAAAGGGGCTTCAACTACCCTACCAAACGTTTGGGTAAGGAGCTAGGTTCGCAAAAAAAAAAGGGAGGCAAAAACAAAACAAAAAAACCCCTTACAATTTAGACATCCATATCAAGCCCCTTCAACAAATTCCCCATCTGGCTACCAATATTTTCTGTACGTTTTGGGTAGCACTTCATATAGAATTAGATAAGCCCCTGAACTTGTTTAGCAACAACCCAGTGACATGGATTCTCTGACTTCCATATAGAGGGAAAGGCTGATAGCAAAATATGGGGTTATATTTATTTTATCAATATGATGTAGTAACATAATTTATTAAATATCTGTTTACTATTCCACATCCATAAGCAACCCTAGTGTGGCAACCTCATACAAAGATTTAAAGAAAGATTAATAACAAAATAAAGAAGCTCCATAATGATTCAGCCAACCAAGAAACAAAAATATGGAGCATTTGATCAAAAAGAAAATAAAGTCGATATCAACTGACACCTGTTCCAGAGGGCTTTCCAAAGGAAGGGCACAGTTGCAAAAAGGCTCTCTTTTTGTGACGACTCTGTCCTTCTATTAGTATGTAGAGAAGGATTTTTATTGAAGAGTTTAATGCACGGTCATGATGATAAGGACCAGGGTCTTTAAACTTGGCCCATCTATGACTTGTGGACTTCAACTCCCAGAATTCCTCAGCCAGCGTGCCTGGCTGAGGAATTCTGGGAGTTGAAGTCCACAAGTCATAAAAGGGCCAAGTTTGAAGACCCCTGATATGGACAGAGATGCTACTTCAAGAACTTGGGTCACAAAGCATTTAAAGCCTTCAATGTGGTAACTTTAATCGTGACAAGCAGATGTGGAGCTGGGGTTGTTTCTGAGGAAAAGCTGTATGTTACATGGCTGCATATGGGAAAGACTGTCAGAATTCTGGTATATTCTGAAGCCAGTTTGGATTAATGGTTAAGGCACCAGGCTAGAAAATAGGAGACCGTGGTCCCCCCTTAGGCACGAAGGCTGACTTTGGGCCAGTCACTTTCTCTCAGCCCAATTCACCTCACAGGGTTATTGTTGTGGAGAAAGTAGGAGAAGGAAGGAATATTGTGTGTGTTTCCTGCTTTGAGTTATTTATAAAAATAATAAAGGTAGGATATAAATAAATAAATACAATACTAGCTTTGCAAATTGCAGTGAGCTTTGGTTAGTTTAAATGGCATGTTGAATAAACAGCCATTGATTGAGTCTGCCCAGCATGCTAAACTAAAAGCCATGGTTTATAAATTACGGTGTCTAGTGTTACACAATAAAGCAAGCCAGAAAAAAACCAGGGCCATTGTGCTTAGTACAAGTCCATAGCATTAGACAATAAGTTTGATTTGATTCTTTGCTAAGAGTCTGCACCCTTTTGCTTTTGTCTCCCTCAAAAAATGGACAGCTGAATCAAAGTCGATTCCAACAAAAGTTTCTGCAGAAACTTTTCTCAAGGGAGCTACTATAGCTGCACATCATAAGCACTGTGTACGGCTGGAAGAGCAGAAGTAGCCTATGTAGCAAACCACTTTTTGTAATCTGTTTGAAAGGGGAATAAACCTTTTAGTAAACCACTAGTGTGCTTCAGGTAGTTTATCAGCCTAATCTTGCCAGAGTACCACTCTTATGGAATATGCTTGCTTCTGCATCACTTTCAAAATTAGTGCTATGGATTTTGACACTTTGTTATGAAGAAACCAAGTTCCTTCTAAGAGAGAGATTTATGTTTAGCTGATTTCTGAGATAAGAGATGGTTGCATCGGTATCGGAGCTTGGTAGACTTGGTTTATTGCCAAATAGAGTAGCGATATGGAAGGCATGGGAGTGCTGGGTTCCTTCTCGTTTCTCTTTGTTTCAAAGAGTGATCAGTCTGCAGACCGGCTCAACTTTTGTTCCAAAGCACAATATGAAAGAGAGATCTTATAGTGGATAATAGAGTCACAAGTGGGTCACTGGGAATCGTGGGTAGAATCTCCGAGAACAAAGCACATAATAAAACAATGTGTGACCCAAGTGCAAAAGGGCAGGCACTGTGATGTCATAACACAAATTTCATGAAGTCTGATTTTCAGATGTGGGGGAGGGGCTATAATGTGGATTTTATTAAACTGGATTTTTAATGTTGTACACTGCCCAGAATCACCCTTTGTGAGTTGGGTGGCTATATAAATTTGTTCAGTCAATCAGTAATGTGGCAGTATTGCTTTAGCTTTAGCTTTTTTTAATTGTTATTAGCTGCCTGTGGTTAATGTAGAACATGGGTGGCCATAGAAGTGTTTTAAATAAATACAATCCTTTTGTCAGGTAGATATGGCTAGAATGGATTTCTGGTTTAAATTTGCTTGTTTGTGAGAAACAATGAAAGATGCATGTTGAATTATTTTGGAGTTGTCTTTGCAATTATCAGATTTTGAACTGCCTTCTTTCCGTTCCCTTTTAGACTCAGTAAAATTTGGAGAAGTTGCTCTACAGCCCCCCACACTTACAGCGAAACCCAGGAAGAGTGTTATCAAAGACAAAGTACGTCATTTTATTGAGTTCTACTTCTCTTTCCTAATTGTGCCAGTGACAATGCCAGCCTCTACTTTTGCTGGGGAAGCAGCAATGCTCAGAATAGGTTACTGATCAGCAGCAATGCTCAGAATAGGTTACTGACAGGTATTTAACTGTATTATGTTAAGCTATGTATTATGTACATGAGGTTATGTTAAGCTATGTATTTATGTTCATAGGGTTTTATGTTTTAGACATCCTCTTCTTAAAGCTGGTTCTCTTCATGATTGCTCTCAGATTCAATCCATATCCACTTTTCCTCTTCAAGATTCTCCAGCTAATTTTTCTTTTCTTCCAGGCTGATCAGAGGCAGCAACTTCTGCTAGCATCTCTTTTGGGCTCTGGCAGAAAAGCCACTGTTAAAAAAACAGTCCATGCCTCTCTCGCTCGCCAAAGGATCATTCAAGAGGAGAGAGAACGGGTTGTGCAAGCTTATCGGGATATAAAGAAAAGGAAACAGAAGCAGCAACAGCAGCAGTTGAACAAAAACTTTCTTGTTGTAGACAAACTAAAGAAACCAGCCTGAGTTGATAGAACAATTCTATCATTCCGAAAAACACAATGCCATTACAAACCAGTTGTAGAACAACAGCCAGGTCTACTGTCTTTCTCCTTTCCACTTTGAATGAGAGTAACCAGCAACATTGATAAGCAGATTAACAGTTGAGCAATACAAGTTTACACACTTCACTTCTGTGAGCAGACCAGATTCTTTAAAAAGTGATTCTTGTATCCCAGTTTGTTGAATCTGTAACATAAAAAATGCACACCCCACATTTATTACTTCCAAAAGGATTAGTAATTCGGATTGGCTACAAGAATCAGAGCTAGTTTTCAGGCACCCATCTCTTTTGATGATTCTCATAAGCCGCCTTCTGATAGTGAAGAAAACTGTTCTCCAGTTGGACATTGTAGTCTTCTTGGGATTTTTTTAGTCTTTGTGTGTTTTCCCCATACCCGGATTACCAAAAAAGTTTGAAGAACCAAAACAATCCAGGCTGGGTGCCTCTTTATAGAGTTTAGTTGCCAGTTTCTGAATCAAAGTCAGAGATGTGCTGAGGACCATCTGCTCCAAGAAGATGTTATCAGAGGCAGATGAATTGGATTAAAATATGTTCCTATACAAGTGTTATCTTCTTGCGAGTTTTGCTGGCTCTCTTGTTGAAAATGATTTCCTTGCAGAAGAGAAATGGGACTGCTACTCCAGGGGCAGCTACTGTATGGACATCCACCATTGAATACTAGCAAAAAGTTTGATTGGATGGAAGTCCTTAAGATAGCATAAAGCAGGAGGTACACTTCTTTGGCAGAGGTTTAAGGTGAAGAGGAGGAAGCAACATGCTTGTTTTGCAGAGAGCTTTTTCCAACTTTATGAAAGCGATCAAAGGGAAAGAATTGTGCCATCTTCCCTATTTCCCTTCGAAATCCTGGTACTGTTGTACAATAACAAGAACATGTAATGGCAAAAACCTATGAAAGAACTTAAATAGAGAAATAAAACGGCATTGCTATGCCCAGCAACAGTCACCGTGTATTCTTAATCCTGCAAGCCAAAGTTATTTTAAAAATGGTGTGAAAACTGACTTTTAAAAAAAGAACAGAAATCAAGTGTGTATTTGTAGGATGGGGTCCTCAAAGCAAAGGTGACTGGCAAAGCGAGGTAGCAAAATTTTGAACAGTACATAAAAAGCAGAAATAGTTGGTTGATTGGAGGAGGGGAAAAGATTGAAAATCCTTAGTTGAGAAGTACAGTAAGATCAATATTGTATTGGGCACAATCTTGAGGGGTGGTTGGTCCTAACGAAGGTACTGCTGGTGTGTGGGCTTTGGATGGTGCAGCACAGATTTGTCAGTAGATGGCAGGATCTGTACACAGTGAGGAATTCCGTCCTTAAACAAGCTCTTTCTCTGGAACAACCTTTTGTCTTTATAATGTAAGAATGTGGTACAGAGAACACACTGTGGATGCTTCCTGCAGATCCCCCCTGCAGTTATCTGTAGTTTTAACACAATTTCTGATTTTCCAGGATGATGTTTTGCTAAACCGTTTTTTAATGAAACATAGACTGTACTTTTCTGGATCTGAGTGTATTGTATAGGTCAGTGATGGCAAACCTTTTGGGCTTGGCATGTAAAAATTCAGAAAATGCCTAACCTGATTCTATTGGCATGTCACTCCCTCCACCCCCCTCATAAAAGAGAAACCATTCTCTATTTCCCCCCACCCCCGATCTAGGTCATCCTGAACCGCCGCACCCAGCGCTGAGGCTAGGCCTAAAGGCTTCAACCCTGCCACCTCTGCTGTCACTTAAGCATTGTGCCCAGCACTTCCTAGAATCTCCCCTGCGTTGCTTATCTTCAAGTGGGGTTCTCATTCTGTTGACAAGCCCCTCTGGCCTATCTAAAGCTGCTCCAGGTTGCACGAGGCCTTTATTCTTGAAGCAATTTTGGAAAATGCTCTTCTGCGGCCTCTGAAAACCATGCAAAAGTACACCCTATTCTCCCACAATTTTTGGAGACTCACGATGCTGTGCATACCCCTCTTGTGCATTGTTCTGAAGGCCATGTGAGAGAGCACATCTCATTCCCATGTGGTCTCTGTTAACCTTGAAAAGAATCTCCCAAAAAAACAGAGCATGCTTTTGAGAATACTTGTTGTCGGGTGTTAGTGAACACAGGTGTGTCACCCAAAATGTTCTGCCCTGTTATCTTTGACACATGTCAGATTTGCCATCACTGGAATAGATTCTAGAAAGAATATGCTCTGTTTCTCTACTTCTTTCAGCTCTTTGCTGGGAACTGATCTTTTATTTCTCAGCTTATCCTTGAGATTTCTAAAACAGCTTCTACCTTCTGACTGTTTGGAAAGCTGTTTACATGCATGAGCACCTTGACTCCTTGAGGCATGATTGCACCTACCATGTTGCCACTTAGAAGCAGTTCCCATTATCTTCACTGTCACATAGCAAAAAGTGAGCATTCTTAGTAACGCAGCCTGACAGCACAGCGTTTTAAAGCATTTAATTGTGTTTGGTGGGACTACCTCCATCAGTGAATGTCTAACTGCCAGTTGGTATTAACAATTTTAAGAAATAAAAAGGATGTTCTGTTTGTTCCCCCAAACAAGATTGAAAAACGTTGGTGTTTTGTGTCGGTAGGCTATTTTAATGAAATATACTAATAGGCTTTAATTAGGACTTCAGTCTGGAAAGAATTCTGTGCAATTTCAAAAAACCTGCAACCAAAATATTCTAATAAAATTTGAATCCACTGAACAGTTTTTGATCCTATGTTCTTAACTGTGTCATGAAGTAATTGGCTAAAGGGGTAAATTTTCAAAAATGCAGAAGCTAATAAGGGAGTTTAACAGAGAGAGAGATCCAGATTTGGAATAAGAAGGATCTTAAGGAGAATCTCTGCTTTGTTGTGTACTTAAGGCTGGAGCCTCAGCTTTTATAGATAGGCATAAATCACATTTATCTTTGGGATGCTTGTTAGTTGTGACTATGTAATGCTGCAGAAGCTAAAGGTAGTTGAAGGGTATCTTACCCTGAGGAACCACCTGCTGTAACAGACTCATCTTAAGTTTCCATAAAAAGAAATGTGTAGACAGAATGAATTCTTACAGTTCATTTCCCCATATACTTAGACATTTCTAAAAAAGCAACGGATCAGGAAGTTTTTCCTAATGAACTGAAATTTATGGGTATATTGTGAAGGCTTTTGGAAGAGAGCTGGTGAGGTCATCAGAGGGGAAAGTGTCAAAAAAGACAAATGATGGAAAATTGTTCAGAGGGCCTGAAGTGGATAGATTTCTGGAAAGCTGAATGGAAAGTAATAATGTCACCTTTTAAAAACTTTTAAGAAGCATTATACCTTTTCAGCAGTGCCACTTTTACAGTCCAGGCAATGTCCAATCCGGAAGAGAAACAGGTTCCTCCTCCTCCTCCTCCTCCTCCTCCTCCTCCTCCTCCTCCCATCACTGAGAGCCCTTTGTACCTTATTCCAAACCGATGTATAAGTAAATAGGACAAATTATTAGCTGAACATATCTAACATCAGAGAAGATGACTCTGGTTAATTCTTGGACTGGGAGTCTACTTGAATATGCCAGTGCCAAGAACTAGTTTGAGAAGTTGAAAAACTTTCCCTACAGTTTCAAAGGAAACAGCACAGATGTTTTGTTAGATGCCTGTGGAGTCACCAGGTTTGCCATTAGCAGGAAGGAGCAGTAGTTACAGAACCTTAGAAACATAGAAAACTGACAGCAGAGGTGCTGATTTTAAAACTAGTTGCTGCACGAATTTTTTGTTGTTCTTTTGATGGTTTTTAATACTGCATTCTGCCTTAAAATTTATGCAGAAAAAATGCACAAGTTTAGGAAATCCTTGAATTATTTGTAAAAATAATAAAGGCAGGATACACATAAATTAAAAAAAAAATCTAGCTGTGTCAGTGGTGTCTTTTGTCCTTGCTGCATTCTTCAAGTCTCAGTATTTTCTAGCTTTAGATGACTCAAGCGTTTCTTTTCTTCTACTATTGTCTGAGATCTAATGAAAAACTTAAGGCAGATATGGGAAGTATTTTTCAAGCTGTTCTTGATAAAAAGTTTTGTTTGAATATCAGGTGTCCTGAGTTGGATTCTATTTGTACAGGTAACAGAAGTGCAATGTTTGCTATTTTTCCAGTCTGGAGTTACATGATTGTGGTGCTGTGTGTTTGCCTTAAGTTCTTTTCAAGGAGAAACTGCCATCTTGTGCAAAGTTTCCCTCCCCCCTCCCCCCCTTGTAGTTTGAGGGTTTGTTTGGAGTAGCTCCATATCAACAGTTCTGAGGGGATATAAATGTATGTTAAGATGGAAACGTGTCCTGAAGGAATCCAAAAATCCACTGGAGGTCTAGAGAAAATGACAGGTGGTGTGGAAGTGTAAATTAAGCTGGTTTCTTTTCTCTATGATCACATTCAATGGGCATCTCTAAGTCACGTGCCAGAAATAAGTTATGATCCCTGTTTCAAACAGGACACTGTTACGAAAACGCAGTTTGAAATTCAGGCAAGTCTTTAATTTTTTTAATCTTGAAAGAATTTTTTATTCTAATGAATAAACATCAGCTTATGGCCCTATATCTCCTGTCAGAAATGAGATAGTCTGGAAAGGACTTTCTCATTCCATCTCTTGTTGGTTTGACTTGGAGCTTCAAAATCATCAGTGTGGCAGAGATCTGGATTTAGAGTCCTGGATTTATATTGTATGCTACTTGACTGGTATTCAGAATGTGAGATAGCAAGTTTGTTTCAAATTCTCCCTTAGCTATAGGGCTCTCTTGCTTTATCCCAGGGGTCTTCAAACTTGGCCCTTTTATGACTTGTGGACTTCAAGTCCCAAAATTCCTCAGCCAGGCACTTTATCCTGTGCTGCTTCCCCTTCAGCTGAGCCTGTCATTGCAGAGTTGGTTGCTAGATTAAAAATAGGATCTTTGCAAGTACTGGCTTTTTAAGTTACAGGTAGTTCTCAACTTACAACCATTCATTTATTGACTGTTCAAAGTTACAACAGCGTTGTAAAAAGTAACATGATCTTTTTTTTCACATTTATGAGCACTGCATCCCAGTGGTTACGTGATCAAAATTCAGATGCTTGGCACCTGGCATGTATTTATGACAGTTGCAGTGTCCCGGGGTCATGTGATCACCTTTTGCAACCTTCTGACAAGTAAAGTCAATGGGGAAGCCAAATTCACTTAACAATCATGTTACTAACTTAACAATTGCAATGATTCACTTAACAACTGTGGAAAGAAAAGTCGTAAAATGGGGCAAAACTTACTTAACAATTGTTTTGTTTAGCAACAGAAATTTTGGGCTCAGGTGTGGTTGTAAGTCAGGATCTACCTGAATTTAACCTGTAACCATAACCAACAACACTTGGATATGGTAATTTATAAAAACATAATGTGTATGCAACGGAAATTTTAGTTTAGAGAAGAGGCAAATTTCCCTGGCTCCAAGTTTAAGCATGGGTAGTCTTCAACTTTCGGCTGGTTCCTTATCAATGTATTTCCCTGGGAGTAGTTACTACCTGGACTTGAAGGTCTAACACCCCCTACACACCCTGGGGTCATGTGACTGCCCTTCAGGCACTTAATAACTAGGCTGCATATATGGCCATTTGCACTGTCCTGTGCTCATGTGACCTCATTTTATAACGGTTTTGCTGAAAACCTGCATTTACTTCCAGTTTTCAGCAAAACTGGCCCATAGCATACAATGGTTTGCTTAATGATTGTGGCATACGCTTAACAACTGTCTCAAAAAACATCATAAAATCAAGTCAGTCATGTGGGTGATCCCCATTTATGACTATCGTGAGTTATGACCATGAAGGGCAGGCTCCATTACAGTCATAACTCGACTTCCTGTATAGTCTCCTTCAGGTCAAGCATGTAGTTTTTTTGGGAACAGTATGAAAGCGGTTTGCCATGTCTTTTCTTTGGATTTTTTCCCCAACAACATTTGTGGCCTCCAATCCTGCTATTAACCAGGATTGATCATGCTTATCTATTTAACAGCAGCATGTGCTATTCATTTGTAACATGTTGCAACAATGACTGTAATTCCTGTTCGTAATGAGTTGTGACCATCAGTGGAGTTCTTTATCTTTAGTTACAGAACCAAAGAAACAATTCCAAATTATTGGAATAGGATCAAATTGTGATCATAGCAGTACTTGTATTTACATCTACATTGGTCATGACTTACCTCCCTTATGCTCCAGAGCAAATTTGAAAATTCCAAAGTGGGATTTTTTTACTATTTCATACTATCATTCTCCATGCTTGCACTTACCATGTAGACATTACAGCAATAACACTTACATACCACTTCATAGCGCTTTACAGCCCTCTCTAAAGCAGTTTACAGAGTCGGTATATTACCCCCAACTATCTGGGTCCTCATTTTACCAACTTTGGAAGGATAGAAGGCTGAGTCAACCTTGAGCCTCTCAGGATTGAACTGCTGGCAGTGAGTTAGCCTGCAATAGTGCATTGTAACCACTGTGCCATCATGAAAGAGAGCCATGTTAGTTTTGGTACCAAAAGAATCAGAAGGCATATTTTTATGTTTTCATCAGATGCAGCTCACTTCATCAGATGCATAGAGTGGCTAGACTGATGGAGCGTTTAAATAGGAAGGGAATGGGGGAAGGGACGAGAAGACAGGTTGGTTTTGCAGATGTGGGTTACTTATGAGGCACTGTTACAATCCCACTTCAGTCTGTTGCTCCTTGCATCTGATGAAGTGAGTTACAGCTCACTAAAGCTTACGTTTTTAAATAAAATTTGTTAGTCATGAAAGGCTCTACCAGACTCCTGATTTTCTACTTCCATGTGTTTTGAGTGGAGAGTCAAGCTGTCCCCAGAATAACTCATTATGCAAACACCAGGTGTGCACTGAAAAAAGTGTTGCAAAACAACACAGCATACAATGCAAATGGCTCCCATGCCAGACGGAAGCAAGGAGAAAACCCTAAATTTTAATATGCCCTTCAAAAAGAAGTTCCCTTGTGTAGAACTCTCTGTAGGGCAGGGTTTCCCAAATTGAGAGATATACTTCTCTTGGGAGGTGCAGAGGGAGTCCAGGGGAAGTGTGAATAACCTTTTACTTACATCATTACCACAAATCCACTTTTCCCATTGCGTTGTTTTTATTGTACCAATAAAGGAGAATATTTGTTAGCTCAGGGTTCAAATGAGGGGTCCTTGGTGCTCTCTGAGCTTGCTTGTTTTCTTGCAGATATTTCATTACCCAAACTAAGTAACATCATCAGTGCTGGTACCTAGTTTGGGTAACGAAACATCTGCAAGAAAACAAGCAAGCTCAGAGAGCACCAAGGACTCCTGTTTTCATTGTTCATTTGGGTGTTTGGATTTTTACGGGAGGTGTGTACATTATGATTATACTAAAGGGAAGAATGGTGGTAAAAAGTTTAGGAGCCTCTGCATTAGAGGGTCTTTCTGCAGCATTCGGGATAGACATTTGCATTCTAAAACATAGACTTTGCCACACAAGTTGTTAGTGGCTAGAGGAACAACCTAGTGGCAATGGAGTCTCTCTGCACCAATTCAAAGATTTCAAAATCCTCAAATCTAGGAGAAGATTTCTCCATCTTTTTCCTTCAGAAATCACCTTTCAGAAAGTCTTATCAAAGTTAGAGGGCAGGTTGCAAGTCCCTTCCCTCAGCACCATCATAATTTCGAACTGTCACTGGTTGGTTGTAACTTCAGAACCACCTGTATTATAAAAACAACCTAACTGAATGGTTTTTATGTCACTTCAACGAATTACCATTTTTGGCTCAGTAGGAATACTTTGTGAGCTCCCCATTCCTTGCCCCAGCTCCTGCCCACCTACTGTAGCAGTTCAAAAGCATGCAAATGCAAGTAGATAAATAAGTACCACTTAGGTGGGAAGGTAAGAACATTCTGGTGCCTTTGGCGTATAGCAGTGCTGGCCTCGTGACCATGGAAAATGTCTTCGGACAATGCTGGTTCCCTCGGCCAAGAAACAGAGATGAGTACCGTCCCCTACAGTTGATGCGACTGACAGGGAAATCTTTACCTTTTTTTTTAAGGAATACTTTGGGAGATTTTTTAAATATATTTCACTAATGTGACAATCTTTTAAGTCAATTTCAATATCCCTGTTGTGATGGGTAATGGGTTTGTGCATCATTCTCCAAAGCGGGGGGGGGGGGACATTTTTATCCAGTTTTTGGTAAAACAGGTTTGGGAAGCATTTCTAGGGGATGCATATAGAATATGCCTTTATCTTCACACCAGACTGATTAGATAGTTGGGTTGAGAGAAAGGGGCTGATTAAGGTTATTTCCTGATGTTTGCATTCATATGGTAACTTTAACCTGGGTCACCTTAGTCCTGTTAGCGTTAACAATTAACTGTGGTGGCTATTACAGGCAAAGTTTCTCAGTAGTATGAGTTTCCACAGCTAAACATCTAAAAAGAGGAGGCATGAACTTGAAGGCAAGGGATATCCCAGGGCTTTTGGCTTTTAAATGGAGAGGATCTCTCCTGGGAGAGGTCAGATAATTAGCATTAATATTAATAAGGTAATATTAAGCATTCTTCAAGGCCCCCGTTTTCTACAAGAAAGTTGGAGTACTCAAAATCTCTCCCCACTGAATTCAGTGGTGCTTGAAATCCAGCCCAGCATAAGCATTTGTGACATGCCTAGTATTTCCTTTGGGAGAGAGAGAGAAAGCTATAAATAAATAAGTCCCTGCTTGTGGAACACATTTCCATGGGGAGATCAAGAAGGCCAACAGCACATATTTGGAGTACTTCTATGGAAGCGTTTGGTAGCAACACCAGGCCACTTGTTGTTTGAACCTGTTGCCAGTTTAGGAGATGGGTTTCCAACACCCCCCTCATAATTTTCCGTTGGTGAACTTCTTGTGCAATCTATAGCTAGCTAATGGCCTGTTGATCTGCTGAGTCTTTGTTTGCCTTCGCTTGCAGCTGTCCCTTCTCCATTAAGCAAACACAGTTCTGCCGAGGCAAGAAAAACATGGGAATTGCTGCTTCATTAGGTCTGTAGATGGAGTATGTCCAGCAGGCTATTGCAGAAGCTCCATCTTGATGGTAGAAAATCTGAAAGCAGGCAGACCATTGGAGTGCCAGGACATTTCTTTAGAGGGGTCTGTTTAAATCAGATCCTAATCTGTGCGCTAGGCTCCTGTCCCATCTTGAAACAAAGGACTACATTTAGAGAAGTGCTGGTCCACCCCGGGGCGTGATACTCACTAACCCAAGATTGATAATTTCAATCATGTAGTCTCGAAAAGGCTAACCATTGTCTCCTAGCAGGAGTGTTTGCCAGCAGGAAGTTAGTTCACTGAGTGCAGCTGAGAGCAGAGAGAAAGAAATAATTCTCCACGCATGACCGAAAATAATTTTAAACATCCTGCAGGGAACTAGTCTACAAACTACAAATCATCCCATTAATTTCTTTGGTCACAGAAAAATAGTGACCAAAAAGAGTATTTTACCTTTCCATGAACCCTGAATTGCCTGCCCCACTTTCCAAGACTAATTCCACTTTTAAGAATCTTATTGTAAGCTGGTTGAATAATAATCCTTCAAACTAGACTTGGCTTCCCACTGTTAATTTTTCATTAAACAATGTTTCTTAACACCCTTCAGGAACAGAGGGATTTACTTTTTAAATGTGGGGCCTTCCAAGGGCAGAGTGCTTGTAAGAATACAAAAAAACCCTGATAGCAGCTTGCCCCATTTTACGTCCTTTCTTGCCACATTTGTTAAGTGAATCACTGCGGTTGTTAAGCTAGTAACATGATTGTTAAGTGAATATGGGTTTCCCCCATTGACTTTGCTTGTCAGAAGGTCACGAAAGGTGATCACGTGACCCCGGGACATTGCAACCATCATAAATATGAGTCGGTTTCCAAACATCTGAATTTTGATCAGGTGACCATGGGAATGCTGCAACGGTCATAAGAGTGAAAAATGGTCATAAGTCACTTTTTTCACTGCCCTGTTGTAACTTTGAACTGTCACTAAATGAACTGTTGTTAAGTTGAGTACTAGCTGGTAATTCTGGAGGGGGGTAGATCGATCCTGAGCAGTCAAGGACTGTTCTTTCTTTCTTTCTTTCTTTCTTTCTTTCTTTCTTTCTTTCTTTCTTTCTTTCTTTCTTTCTTTCTTTCTTTCTTTCTTTCTTTCTTTCTTTCTTTCTTTCTTTCTTTCTTTCTTTCTTTCTTTCTTTCTTTCTTTCTTTTTATCACCGTTGTTAGCCACCCAGAGCTGTATACTACAAAATGGGTGACCGTATAAATCTTTTATATAAATACAATAAAGAACTCCAAACTGAAAGCTCAGTTAGGATTACCGATGCACCCAAGGCCTGTTGGTAAATATGCAGGACACCGTGAAATGTTCTCTTAAAAGGAAATGTGGTTGGAAGCTTCTGTAGAAAACCACGTGTCTAAATAGGTCAGGTTTCCTTGTTCAAAGACTTGCATTTTACAGAGCTGATCTGCCTCTCCCCTGGAATAGGTTTGTTTGTTTTTTTAATTAAAAATAAAGAGGCATTCCTATCCTAACTAAGGGAGTGTCAAGTAACAGAACTGTACTTTAGATTTGCTTTTTGGTGTTTGAAATTGGCCACTTTATGAATTAAGTGATGCCATGCTCTATTCATAACAAAGACCCCCTCCTAGTCAGACAAACCCTTCGAATGTCAGTACAGGTAGTCCTTGACTTACAACAGTTCATTTAGTGCCCATTCAGAGTTACAACAGCACTGGAAAAAAAGTAACGTATGACTGTTTTTCACACTTGCGACCGTTATACAATCCCCATGGATTCAAAATTCAGGTGCTTGGCAACTGGTTCATATTTATGACGGTTGCCGTGTCCTGGAGTCATGGGGTCACGTTTTACAACCTTCGGACAAACAAACACAACGGGGAAGCCGGATTCACTGAGCAGCTGAACAACTGTGTTACTACTTTAACGAGTTCAGTGATTCGCTTAACGACTGTGGCAAGGAAGACCGTAAAATGGGGCAAAACTCACTTAACAAATGTCTCGCTTAGCAACAGAAATTTTGGGCTCGATTGTGGTTGTAAGTTGAGGATCACCTGTACTCTACTTTGTCGTCTTCCTGCCTTCCACTGAGTACCAGATGCTTGGAGCAGTGAAAAAGACGTCTTCTTCTGAAAGCAAATTTGGGTGATGAATTCTAAGAATAGGAGGTATATAGTAGACACCAACACATCCCGATAAGCATTCTTTTGCATAATTCCAACATTTACATAAATAGGAAAGCAAAAGTTGTTGCCCTGCCCCCAGCCAAAATCTTCAGAAGATGAAAATCTTCAGTAGCCATAAAATATCATCAACCAATTAAGATATTATACGCTTGGAAAGTCTAACGCAATGCACTGCTTTCACTACTTTGTTTTGCTTTTAAAAAAAAAAAAGTTCGCTTAGTCTTGTGTTTTAGTTCCTTACTTTCCTATTCCTAATATAAAATATGGGGTAGTTTCCACACCAATATTTTTTATAATTCTTTTAAAAGCTGGTGTGAGGACCTGGTCTGTGTTGGAGCCTTTCAGCTAGGTTGGACTTCCACGCCCATCATCTCCATTCAGGACGGTGAACGTAATTTCCCACGCTAGTAGGTTCATGTCATTGAACAAAAGACAAATTATGGTGCCAAACCTTTGAACTTCCATACCGTACATACATAATTTGATATGGAGTTGTACTTAATGATAAGAAACAGAATAAGCTACTTTAAAAAAAAAACTTGGTTGGACGCCTGCACTGGAAAATAGACTACAGGGCGACACAGACTGGCTGTGAACTGCCACTAAATTGCCAGCTGGCATCGCTCTGTTATTCTTCATGGGACAAAACTTTTAAGCAGGACCTGATTGAGAACCAAAACATTCTGTATATACTTGATAAGCCCAAAACTTTTTCAGTTCCAAAGTACACCAAAAATTGGGTTCAGGTTATCTGTGGACCAGAGCTCAAGAGTTTTTAAATCTTGTCGCGGTCTTAAAATTTGCAGTTTTATAACTGATGACACAACAGTTTGCAGTTCCCTACCTGTCACTGCAGTTAAAAATTCAAGGTTCAGCAAATTTTTCATGGTAGTTCGACTGAAATTTCAAGGGTCTATGGATGAGCTTTTCCACATAATGCATATAATTTCTGATTGGTTAAGGATTTGACTCTTAATTTAGCAAACATTATGACTTTTGTTAAGTACACCTTCAGGATATTTAAAAACACTAATTATTTCAGTAGCATATTAATTCAATAGCATAAAACCAGACTTTGGTTTTAAAGTCTCTACTTGGCCGAAGACATGCAATTTTAAGATTTGCTGAACCAACATATTCCTGAAAAATGTCAGTTTTCATGGCTGTCAGTCTAATAGCTGCTGGGTTATGCTCTTGTGGACAGCCATCTACTATTTATTGGTGGGTGCAAATTCCAGCTTCAGATCTCACTGTCACGGGTTAAAATGGTTTCAGCAGGAGCAAGAGAGCTAGCTATCCTTGAAATTAAAATTGGCCCCATCTAAGTAGGACTGTGTTGGTGTTTTGCTGGCCCTGGGGTATGGTATAAATCAGGGGTCTTCAAACTTGGCCCTTTTATGACTTGTGGACTCCAACTCCCAGAATTCCTCAGCCAGCCATGCTGGCTGAGGAATTCTGGGAGTTGAAGTCCACAAGTCATAAAAGGGCCAGGTTTGAAGACCCCTGATATAAATTCTCCGAAGCTTGTTTGTAACAAAAGAGTATGAAATGGATGGGTGCCAGCTGTTAACTGGTCATTTCTGAGGTCCAGTCCGTTCTTGGTGCCTGACTCTGTGACCACCCTTCCTTCCGTGGCATGAGGCCTTTATTGGTGCATGTGGAGCTCTCCTGCAAATTGAATGCTTGTTCCAGTAGATTCAGTGTTAGGGCAAGCCAGGGTCACCCTTTTAGGAAATAAATCTGAGAGTTGTGGAAAAGAAATAATCTCAAGGAAACAGCATGTGTCCTGGTCGCCTTTGGTGATGGGTCAGCATTTATTGCTGGCAGGAATTGCCGTCCCAGGTCAGACGCCGTTGCTTAAGGGTGACGCTTCTTTTAGAAGTAGCTGCCGCCAGTCTGCTTGGAATGCTGTCGCACACAGGTTGTCCATGCCAAGTTGGAATGGGCCAGTTTGGGCACGAGTAGGAAATGTACTAGGTATTTTTCATAATATTTTCTGAAAACAAATCCTTGTAGTACCCCTGTCCATGGAGCCTAGGTTCATTATCCTGCCATCCCTCCTCGAATTGTGGAAGAACTTGCTTTACTGAGTTTACTTCAGTCACCTGTCATGCAATGACTTACAAGCAGCCCAAGAACTTTGTTTGCAGATAAAGCAGCTCAATATAATCATCGTTATATGTTAGGCAAACTAGGTGAGGCGCCATCATGCTTGGTGTATACTGTGGGGTCAAGTTCCATTCTGTCTCCTGCCATTGCTCAAGATTTAATTTCTGGAAAACTAGGAGAAAAAACTCAGCAATTATATATTCAGGGCACAGACACACACACACACAGGTCCTTAATGTGTATTAAGGCCCTTAATACAAAGCATCCTGGAGAATTATTTTTTTCCCACTCAACTAGATCAAGTAAATAGGGGTTCTTGATCTATAGTTCAGTGTGTATTCTTTCATTTTATATTCAAATTACAATAAAGAGGCCTAACACTGGTCTATGATTTGTACTCTGCACAAATTATACGGAGTCCCTTGGAACATATTTAGTTGTCTTGTTTATACTCTCTTGAGCCCATGTGGTTTAGCTACTCCCTTTTGGGCAGACCGCTGATGTGAGTTGAACGTAATCCAGAAGGATTAGAATGTGTTCCATTATCTTCTTGCTCTAGCATTTGAAATTCACCAAAAGCATGGAAAGCGGGGGGGGGGGGGGGGAGGCAACCTCAGGCATGAGAAACATGCATCCAAAAACTGATTGGCCAGAAGCTTTTACAGACAGTAGCCTGCTGACAACCAAGCTGTGCTACTGAATCCCAACCAAATAGAGGACTCGAGTCTTGTTTGTATGTGCAAAACAGTTCTTCTTTCTAAATCATGGGTTTTATTATTTGGAGAGATGCTATTGGGAATTCATATTCCCCTTGACTTTGAACTACAGATCCCAAGATTCCTTGGGAATGAGAAAACTAGCGTCTAATTTTACAAGTAATTCAAGATGGATCAAATGCACACCCAAATTGCTGACCTCTCCCAGGAAAATTGTCTTCTTTCTCCTGGCAGTGGGATCTTGGTAATTTAAGAGAGTGAGGCCCAGGGAAAAAGATGTGAGAGTGGAAATTTCAGCTATGTTCTGGCCATGTTTGGTTCTTCTCTGTCCCCACCCACAACACCACCTCCGAATTTAAAGGATAGCCCCTGCATCAGTTTTGCTACACTACCATCCTTTTTTAATGTGGTATAATCCAACACAAGTGTCTTGCTACTGTCACAACCTTTCGACGGCCAAAAACTGCGCCTTGTTCCCAAGGAAATCTTTTAATCCTTAATATTGCAAGAAAGTGTGGTTTCCCCCCACCTTTGTTGGTGCAACTTGTTTTAAGGTCATTAAACTACAAACATTTGGGAGGTAAATAACCCACTTTCTGGGGCACTAAGTTTCTAGGAATCAGGAGAATAAGAATTTACGTTAGATCATTTCCTGTAATGTAGTGCCCCCCAATTCTGAGAGACTTCCATCATGATAAACTTCTCCAGGAAACATTGATGGTGTTTTGTAGCAGGGAAAGCCCAGCTGCAGGACTGGGAGGCTGTGCAGAGCAAATAACAAAATAGCAGATAGGTAAGTTGTTAAATAAAGATGTGTCTTTGATCACCACTTATCCAAAATGTATTGTAGAGTCGAAGAAGAGTAGCAGTGTGTGAGTAATGTGTGAATCGGAACTGACTGACTATAGATGCTGTTTCTGACTTTTATGGAATGATTTCTTGGATGTTTATTAAACATGATTTCAATATTTCTTTAGCATTCTGTTAAGGAATGTTAACAAACATTAACAAACCATGAAATGATGATGATGATGATGATGATGATGAGCAGTCTTCAACTGTTCCTGAATTTCCAGGTGGTGACTGGGATAAGGACCATTTTTGCAATTTTAAGGCTAATACACCAGGTATGCCCCTTCCTTAACTACTGTACTCAGATTTAGCAACAGTTACTCACATCTTGTAACATCTCATCAGGTGCTCACATGGTGTTTTGTGGAGGACTGTACTTGGAAAGTGTTTTGAAGCTCTAACTTGGTGTTTCTCAACTCTGGCAATTTTAAGATGTGTGGACTTCAACTCCCAGAATTGCCCAGCCAGCAAAGTTGACTAGGGAATTCTGGGAGTTGAAGTCCGCATATCTTAAAGCTGCCAAGATTGAGAAACACTGCTCTAAATTAGGGGTCCCCAACCCCGGGTCCGTAGACCAGTAGTGGGCCGCGGCATGCCAGCAACTGCTTCGCACAAACAAGCAAAGCCCTATCCGCGAGATGCAGGCAGCACACAAAACCACACCCCCTCCGGTCCTCTCTCCACGGAACCGGTCCCTGGTGCCCAAAAGGTTGGGGACCTCTGCTCTAAATGATACAAACTATGGTAGCTGGCATGCCCATGTTAAAAGATCAGCACTACTTCCCAGTTGTTTCCCAGGCATAATTTAAAATGTTAATGAATCTTCTAAACACCTTGGGCCTAGATATCTTAGGGACCTCTTCTTCCATTAAGAATCTGTCTGTATGTGAACATGAACAGGAGACTCCCAGCTTTCCCAGGTTGTCACTTGGCACATAGGTGAAGTCCTTTCTCTGTTTCATTCCCATGGTATGGAAGACAGTCTCTGCAAGCTGCCTTCTTTGCCTTTTGAAAAGCAGCCAGGCATATTTCTTCTGCCAAGCTTTTCACTGTTGCAGTTTTCATATGGTTTTAATCTTTTGATTTTGTATATTTGTACTTTGTATTTTTATCAGTGTCAGCCATGGATGTTCAATGCAAATATAAACGTGGAATTCCAATGAAAACATGTCCCCACACTCCATCTACATTTTCTTCTCCTCCCCTCAGTCATATTTCTTCCTTTGTCAAATAGTCCTCAGGATGCAGAAGTTAACCTTGTAATCATGATATTTTGATAAAACCAGATATAAACAGTGAAATCAGAGGTAACAGTGCCTTCAAAGTGGTGAAGAACTTCAACAGTTGACATATAATGTGGGCCCTCTGTTGTGGAATTTTCTTATCATTGCTTCCTTTGATCTTATACAATTCAGGCATATTTGGCTGAAACTCCAAAGCTATCTATCCAGCATATTTGGCTCATACCTTCAGTTCTAACTGGGAGAGATCTTCAAGACTTTCTCATACACTTTCCAGGAGAAACTCAATCTTTGTATCCTAACTGTGACATATAGAATATATGAGAATCAGTTTTGACTAAGTTAATTTATTAATGATGAATAAAAGCGGGAGTTAGTGCTACATGTAACATGTGCAATAGCATGTTTTGCGCAAAATAAACTTTATAGCTCATACCTTGTACTTGAAATGATTCAGGAATGACTTTGAGTCATGGGGGGGCTGTAATGTCAATTTTTTTGAAATGATGTAGGATCGAGGGATGCAAAACAATATTGGTCTGGAGCCAATTGGTGGCTTCCAGCTTTTTTTTTTGTGGGGAGTGTTTATGATGTTTTAAAGGAAAAAATATATACGTTAAGCCTTACAAATATTTTAAAAGGGGGCCTTTTTCATTCCTTAGACCTCCTGACTACCTAAATTCCTTTGCCAGCCCTCCTATTCTTCAAAATGCCATTCAAAGCCTTATCCAGTTGCTAAGTTATGCAACCCTGATGCAAGGTTTTGTTTTTGAGATTCTCATTGATCAGTTGACTACATCTCTTCCCTTTAAACTGCCTGCCCAAGGTGAACTGACAATCAGCTTCTCCTTTGAATGAAACCATGCTGGCTGCTTCTAGCTTATTAAATTCCAGAAGCATCTGGAATATTAAAAAGTCAATGTTGACTTTTATTCCAGTCCAAATCCATAGGTCTTATGTTCACTATATTTATGCAGTGTACATTTTGTACTGTTTTGGTTAAGATGTGGATTTTTGTTGGTGGTGAAGCTTTTCTCTCTCTTCTGATTGCTCTATTTTCTGCTTCCATTCAGTTTCCCTGATTAAGTATTCTTTCAATTTAAATAGTCTCTGAGTGTGTTCTAGATAATTCCCTCTACAGTAAACAGAAATCTATGCCTTATTTCTTCCATCAAGTTACTCCGACCTACCACTTCCTCCATAAAAACTTGAGAGAATTTCTGGTGCTGTAAGGGTGGACCTTGCCTGTGCTTTAAATCATTTGCAAATCATATAATGTCTTGTATTTTCAGTTTGTGACACTGGAGTAGTCAATGGATTTATCCATTGAAATGGATTGGCAGGAAGTTTGAAGCAGAAGAACCAGAAACTTTATGAAGAATAGTCTCAACTATGAAAATTCACTGGATGGCCTCATTCAGGGTCTTTCAGCCAAATCTATTTCCCCAGGACAGGTGTGAGGAAGATGGCAGGAGAGAATCCTGTGTATTTTGTCTTGAGCTCTCAGAGGACAAGATAGGCTATAAATCTAATGAATGAATAGCCAAAGATAGGCTATAAATCTAACGAATGAATAGTGAGTACAATTTGTGGTGGATATTTCATCATCAAATCCTAGCTGTAGGGACAAGAAACAAGAGCAGACCAGGTGTGCTGAGGCAAATTGATCTTAATGGCCTTCCTTAATCTGGCTATCTCCAGATATGAGAGATCTAGAAGAAGTCACCTGGAGATGCTGTCTGTCATCTTCAACATGGCATTGTTGAACTGTAAATGCTGCCTTAGACCTGAGATCTTTGGTGCTGTCCTAGTGAGCAACAGGGCATTTTCTTTGTGGCCCTTAAGTACACTAGTACTTAAGAGTTACATTACTCTTATTGCTAAGCATTCTTCTGGTTCAGCCATTGGGCCAGAAACTGGTGCTGGCCTCACATGTCTACTGCAGGACAACTTAAGAAAAGAGATGGGTGGATTCCCTTACTGCTGGGAAAACTCAATAATTCTCCCTAAAGAAGGCAAGTTTTGAGAGATGGTTGGACCTGATCTTGAGCTAGCTAGTCCATATGAATGTGTGTGTGTGTGTGGGGAGAGCAGGTTCTGTCCAGTAAATCAGTCAAGGTTTGCTATTTCTCATGCAGATCTTGTATAGCAGCATTAAAGCTGCTCACTCCCTGTAGGGGAGGATGGGTGTACGTTGCCCAGCAAAGCACATAGCTGTCTACTTTAAGGGGCAAAATGCATGAATCCCATCTTACCCAAGGTGAAGCTGTTTTTGCCTAAGACCATTAAAAAAACAAAAGAGCCTTAACAACTTAAGTGGGAGAACTTTTTTGAATTAAGCCAGAGGAAATTCTCTTAATGGAGAATATGTGGAGAAGTTCCTCCTGCTTGAATCAGCACTGCTGGGCCTTGGGAGTTGCCTGCCAGGGCATTTCTGAAACTATATCTAATGGTTTCACATGATACTTACGGGCATGTAAAACACATCCCAACTTACAAGGATTTCTTGGGATTTCTTCTTCTTTCTTTATATGGGGAAAATTATCTTTCAGGGAATTTTTTTTAAGAAATGCATTTAGCACTCTCTCATGAGTCCACAATGGGATGGGCTGCCACATGAAGTGGTGAATTCTCTCTCTTTTTGTTATTATTACATAAACAACAGCTGGATGATCCCCTGTCAGAAATGTGCAGAGGATTCTGCACTGAGTAGAGGCTTGGATTATATCAAGGTTCCTTCTAGTGGTTTATGAAGTACCAGTTAAGACTTTATGTGAGCAGATTTCTCAGTGGAAGCCCTGTTTGTCCTGATGCCAAAGCCAAAACTACCAGGAAGGAAGCCACAACATAACCAGAAGAGATTATGCCCATAGCAGTTAAAATATCCAAGGGGATCTGGGCAGAGCACAACACAGGACATATTAGAACAAAGGAGATGTGGCTCATGCAGTTTGGCTCTTATATTCTCAGCAGTCTTTTTCTTTATTTGCTTAGTGTGAATGCCCAATGGAATAGGTGTCAGTTGATAATACCAACTGATACTTGGCCAATGAAAAAAAAGTAACCTAAGAATTTTGACTAACTGGTCAGTTGCCTAAAGCAGAGGAGTGTATTCCAGCATCCCCCGATATTTTAATCTCTTGTCCTTCAGTAGGGCCAGAAACATGCTCAATCTGAGATAAAGAGGACTTGAATTTGATGTAAAGAGGATTGACAATTGTATATTTAAAGTCACCTTTTTTTCTCCCTTACCTCACTTCTCTACTCCCTTTTCCCTTCCCCATCTTTTCCGCTATTTACTTTTGTATTTCGATTGTATCGTATATCATAAACTAATAAAACTTTGAATAAAAAGGTCACCAGGGATTGTGAAATAAAATATCAGTTTTCCTCCTGCTCCATCTCAGATAGTTATTATCAAGCTATCAATGAAGAGCTGAAAAGGATTTGCATATTAAGTGCTACTGAAATGATGAAGAAACAACGATGGAGGAAAGCAAGTGAAATTACGTGGCAAAAAGTTCTATTTGAATGGAAATGTGATTGACTATTCTGTATTGTTCTTGCATTGAGGTAGTACAATTTTGTTATTGTATATATTGACCTTGGACCCAAGTTGCTTCCTGCTGGGTATCATTCCATAGGAATAGGTCAGGACTAAAATCATCAGGATTTCCAGCAGAGGAGGCCAATGAACTATGGAGCAATTTAAGGCCAGGATCAGTTTAGGACCAGAGCCAGTTTATCTGAGAGTATCTCTCAAGAGACAACAAGCTTTGTGTCCTGAAGAAACTTGGCTGACTGGTGTTCTGTGCATCAATATTCACTTAAATGTTGTCCTTGTCAGCACTGTCATCCAATCCAGCAGTAGGAATAATAAACTCTGCTGCCAGCACAGATATTCTGACAAGATTTTTCTTCTTATGCTGTCCAACTGCTTACCACTTACCCTTCCTCGCAAACGTGAAAGCATTAACATAGTGCGTTAATTAAATCTGGCCAATGCATTTATGCCTGAATGGATACGGTGCCATAGTCAGGATAGGAAGCCAGCTGTGGCCAAGCATTATCATCCAGCCCAAGAACAAGAAGATCACTATCAAAGCTGACACTGTCATCCCAAAAATGAGAATTGGAAAACTGCCATGAAAAAGACCAGGGACCGCAAATGTCCTCAATATGTCTTTCTACCAGATGGGTTGAGACCAAAAATACATTGTCTCTTTCCATGCTTTCCTAAGTGCCTGAGACCTCAACAAAAGCCACTACAGTATAGAGAGCCTGCAGGTAGGCAAACCTTCAAATCAAACATGAGCATCTGTGTGGGAGGCAATTGAGAGAGAAATGATTAAAAGTGCGTTTCAATGTCATCTTTTCTTTTGCTTGTGAGTCACAATGTGGCATGCAAGTACGAAAGGGATGGAAATTACCCTGCAATCCCACCATGCATGTTCGGTCATTCTGACAAAATTGTGACTTACCCTGCATGCCACTGTTAGCCAGCTAATGGTCAATACCATCAAGTCGTCCAGAAACATATACATTAAACACAAGTCACTGCCAATATGAGGTAATGGCCAGCATATCACCCAGGAAAGGACCACTAGGGATTCCTTAAAACAGAGGTCCCCAACCTTTTGGGCACCAGGGACTTATTACGTGGAGAGAGGTTTTTCCACGGACCGGAGGGGATGTGGTTTTGTGGGCTGCCTGCATCCTGCAGATGGGGCTTTGCTTGTTTTTGTGGCCCGGTTGCTGGCATGTCACGGCCCAGTACCGGTCCATGGCCCGGGGGTTGGGGACCCCTGTCTTAAAAACTCTGGCTTCTAATCTAGAGGAGAGAAACTAATAAAAGAGAATATATGTAGCTCAGGATTGAACTGTAGAATTCATGGCGCTCTCTAAGCTTGGTTGTTTGCTTGCAGGTGTTTCATTACTCTACTACCGGTAGGTATCATCATCTGTACTGGTGAGTGTGGGATTTGCTCCATGTTTATATACAGTTGCTTGCCCTGCCAATATTGGTGGGAATGTGGTTTTCTCCTTGGTAGTTCCTTGATCAGGATATTGTTTTGTCCTTGTTTGTCTGGTGTTAATCTCTGCTTATTTTGGGTTTTAGCTACTGGAAAGGATGTGTTCTGCTCTTTTTGTTTCCTTCTTAGCTTTTTAAAATTGCCTTTTTTGAATGATGTATACATGTGATCTACCTCTATGTGATTGTTGATGGCTGATTTCTTTGAATGCCAACCTTCAATGAATTCCCTAGCATTTTTGGATATAGTTTGGTCTGAGATGCTTACAGATTCCCAGTTGAAACTATAGTTGAGGCTCTCCATGTATTGTGAGCTTATGGATTTTCTATATTATCTTCTGATTGCTAGTTGGTGTTTATGATACACTCTGCTAATCTTTTGCCTGTCTGTCCTAAATAGGGGCTGTTACAGTCATTCCTCTGAATATTCTGACTTTTTTTTTTTTTTTGCCCTTGGCCTACTGAGTGTTTTGGTTTACTTAAGATATTTTGGAAGATTTCAGTTGGCTTGTGTGCTGTGGTGATGCTATGTGGTTGTAATAATCAGTTGTTTCTGAATTATTTTTAATATGTGGTACTATCCTTTTCTTAGCTTGTACTGGGTGTGCTGTAATGAGTTGAGCACTTTTTAATGAAGTTGTGTAGCTATTCATTTTGCTGGAAGACATTGTCTAGATGGTTGTTTCCTTTATCTGGCATTTTGAACTGTTGCAATGTGTTTGTACGCATCACAGTTATGTCTCTATACAGCTCTTTTGGTGGGAGATTGGGTTGTTATTTTGGTATTGTAGGACTTGGTTAGTGTGGGTTGTTTTTTAATAGACTTGTGTTTCTTAATTTGCTATTGTTTTTTCTGCTGATGAGGATATCCAGGAAGGGTAGTGTGTTGTTGTTTCCTTTTTCCCTTATGAATTTTATTTCTTTGAAGATATTATTGATTGTTTCATGTGTCTTTTCTAGTTGTTCCTTTTTTATTATGATGAGGGTGTCATCTATACACTAAATCTATACTTTGGGATGCATCTGTGGGAGTGCAATAGTTTCTAGGCACTGCATTATGGTCTCTGCTACGAGTCCTGAGGGTGGTGATTTCATGGGTGCTTCTCTGATTTGTTGGTATATTTGTCCATCAAACTGAAAGTAGCTAATGATACACATGATTCTGTGTATCTTGATCTTAGTGTATTTGGTTGGATTAGATATGTGATATGTAGTACTGGAAATCTGGCACCAGCCCATTCTACTGTGGAATGAGTGAGTGAGCCATAATTGTGGCATCCTATTTTATGCATTCAGTGAAGCAATGTATTATAATAATAATAATAATAATAATAATAATAATAATAATAATAATAATAATAATAATAATAATAATAATAATAATAATAATAATAATAATAATAATAATAATAATAATAATAATAATAAAGTTGGAAGGGACCTTGGAGGTCATCTAGTCCAACCCCCTGCTCAGGCAGGAAACCCTATACCATTTCAGACAAATGGCTATCCAGTCTCTTCTTAAATATCCTGCTGAATATTTTGTGGTCTTGCCTAGAACTCTTAACTTAGTAAATAGTAAATAGATCTGAGTCCACATCCATTTGCTGAAGACAGATATACTCAACAACACACACACACACACACACACACAAAGACACACACACAACCTGCAACAGCAATGCTTTATTGGCATTATTGATTACAAAATGATGACTGTGAACATGAGTATTCTTATTGTAATAGAAATTTATTATCCTATAAAACTTAAAGACCACAACACCTAATGGGGGCAGTCAAATACAAGTTAGTAAAAATAAAAAAATGAAAAAAAAAATACGACTGTAACCTAGCTTGGATATTTTTCCTAAAACCCAAGCAGATCTAAAAGCTTGAGGCTAACACACCAGCAGAGTCTGAAGAGTGAAAGAGTGAAAGCTGGCATTCAGGAGATGCTTGGGAAGTGAGTTTTCACCACGAAACAGGTGGCCACTGATTGTGAGGTCTGTGGCCCTAACCATCAGGCCTGTGGGCTGCCATCCACATGAGGCAAAGGAAACAAAATCAGCATGGGTTTTAAATCAAGAGATCCCAAGAGGACCAGATTAGACAGATATCAAGCAAAAGCATTAAAGAACAAAAGACCATAATCTTTTAACAAGAAGGAACACGGTGAACAAGGAAGTGATGGCCAGGTAGGGGAAAAGAGACATAGAAATCTTAGGGCAATAAACTGGAATTAGGAGGCAAATACAAAGCAGGTTTATGATGAATCCTGTAGTAATCTGAACTCCAAAAAGATCACCAGGAGATTTGTCTATTTGTTTGTCAATTTTTCTAGACTGCTCATTTCCAAAAGGATACTAGGCAGCTTCGCCAAATAAAAACAGAAGGAAAACAACTTTACAAAAAAAGGGCAACAGTCACCCCAAGGAATATAATATACTCCTTACATCAGCCCCAGCCTAAAGGAGCCCATCTAACTCCTTAACACAAGGCCAGAGGAAAGAACCAAATATTTGGGCGTTTCTTTTATATAAATATGATGGCCAGTTTGGTCTAGTGGTTAAGGCACTAGACTAAAAAGCAGGAGACTGTGAGTTCAAGTCCCACCTTAGCTATGGAAGCCGGCTGGGTGACTTTGGGCCAATCGCTCTGTATCAGTCAATCTACCTCACAGGGTTGTTGTTGCGGGGGAAAAAAATAGGAGAAAGGTATGCTTGGATACATTTGCTGCTTTGAGTTATAAGTGAAAATAATCAAGTCAGGATACAAATAAATAAATAAAAATAAATGAAATTGCTTTCATCCCCCCACAGTATAAGTTTAAAGTTGTCTGTGACTGTTCTAGTTTTAAAATAGAACATCTGGCCATGTCAGGCTCGAGTAGCACTTTTTGATATGCTTGTCAAGCCTTATTGGGAACTCTTTACAGATATGGGTTTAATGGTCTTCTGAAAGAGCACTAGAACCAATTTAAATCAGGAAAGAGAGGCAGGTTTCGATAGCTGTGTGTTGCTGGTTCTGTTGCCAATGAGTTTACAGATTTTCCATTGTTAAGAAAGTGTTTCATACAGTCGTACTTTTTACAGGGTTTGGGGGGGGGGTTGAGGGGGGAGGGAAAGGAGGACTATTGCAGGAGGGTGTGGAAGAGGAGCATATGGTAAAGAGAGAGTAAGCATCCCTGGTACTCCTCTTAACTCTTCCTTTGTACCTGTATCCTGTTAGTTGGGCTATTTCTGAATATAAATGGAGGATTGTTTTGAAAGAATGCAGGAGGCTGGCTTATTACAAGTGCCCAGTGTCCTTCTTTCACCCAGGGTGTCTCCTTTCCATCTGTGACTTGTCAGCCACGCAGATTAATCACTATTTTCAAAAGAGTACTAGTCCAATTTTCAGAAACAGACATCACCAACTTTTTAAAGAATGCTTTTGAATACAGGCGATAGTCCTTGACGTACAACCATTTGTTTAGTGACCATTCAGTCACAATGGCACCAAAAAAGCGGCTTATGTTTTTCACATTTACGACTGTTGCAGCTTCTCAATGGTCACATGATCAAAATTTGGGCGCTTGGCAACCGGCATGTATTTATGATGGTTTTTGTGTATTTGTGATCACTTTTTACCTACTGCTGACAAGCAAAGTCAATGGGGAAGCCAGATTCCCTTAACAGCTGTGTTACTAACTTAATGACTGCAGTGATTCACTTAGCAACTGTGACAAGAAAGGTTGTAAAATGGGGCAAAACTCACTTAACAACTGTCTTGCTTAGCAACAGAAATTTTGGGCTCAATTGTGGTCGTAAGTTGAGGACTACCCGTACTTTCAAAATCTCTATTTGCCAACCTCATTTGTATTTATGCTGTGTGAGAGAGGTCAGTTTCAGGTGTGTTAAAACATTTTCTGATTTCCATATTAGGAAGTGCAATAAAATTAGAAATGTTTCACTATATTCAAGTTTTCATAAAATACTTTAAGCCTACATTAAAAATCTGAGTTAATATGCTGTTTGCTAAATATTAAGAATGTTATTTTAAAAAACCCCAATCCTAATCCCAATCTTAACCCTAACCCTAATCCTACAAAAAATAATAATATATATACAAAAATCTGAGTTAAAGTACATTTTAAATCGGTTCAAAAATGAAATGTGTTCAGCATTATGGTTGAACAGTAAAACATCAGGTTTTATTTGCTCTGACCAAAAGCTTCTTTGGAGGCAGATGTTGAACCATCTTGAATGCCCCATAGTAGCCAGAAGATTTAGAGACACCTATAGAAGACAACAGAGCCACCCACAGAAGACTAATCCCTCCCTGCTTGCCAATTATGGACAATATAGCAGATGAACTTTTTGAGAAGTACGTACAATCTCAAAAAAGGATTTATATATCCAATACTTCTACATTCTCCCTCTTTGTCACATTGGGCGTATACAGTACTCCTTTTTATTTCTTTTTTTTTATGTAACTCTGTACTTCAGGAATTATTCTGTGGACCATGTCTGCATCCCAAAGCACTGCATCACAGCCAGTAAATACGCTAATGCTCCGTGGAACAAACCTGCCCATTTTGGCAATGCTATGATATTCTATCACCAAATGGTGCTATTAATTTGTAGTTTGGCTGAATTATCTCTGCTTCCCTAGCAGGCAGGTTGCCATCTTTCCAGCTCTAATTTGTGTAATTGGGCTGCTGACCTCAGGATGACTAACAGGTAAAAAAAGGCAGACAGGCCCCACCCCACCCCACCCTTAGAGCCAGCAACCCTCCTCCTTTCTTTCTTTCTTGCATCCTGCCTTTATTATCTTTACAAATAACTCAAGGCAGCGAACATACCCAACACACCTTCCTCCTCCTATTTTCCCCACAACAACCCTGTGAGGTGAGTCGAGCTGAGAGTGACTGGCCCAAATCATCGCCCAGCTGCCTTTCATCGCTAAGGCGGCACTTGAACTCACAATCTCCCGCTTTCAGAGTGGCTCCTCAAAATACCAAGGAAATTTAAGAGTAAACCCCTGGCATCTTTTCAACACCAAACAGTTGAATGACACCAATTGTATAAAGCTCCTCTGAGGCTCTGCAGAGTTCTTCAGGAATTTCCCCACCTGGGCGATTGGTGAAACTAGTAGACTGAAAAGAAAAAGGGAAAAAAAACCCAAGCCAGCGCGTCCCTCTGGAGTCAAACCAACCAGACTCTCGACCCTTTCAACACCTGAGATGGGATTTGTTGTCTTGGACACAGCCAGAACGCCGAAAAGAGAGAAGAGGCGTGGATGAAACCAGCCCGAGCGAGCGCCAGCCACAAAACCAGGTCTGGAATTGCAGCGCCACAGAGAAACCTGGGCAGGGATGAGCCGAGGGAGGCGGGACGGGCTCCTGGTACGTAAGGCGAGAGCTCGGTTGCTCGACACCCAAAGATTTCTCCGCCAGGCGAGAGCGGGGCAACGGCGGTGATTTATTAGCCTGCAATCTGGTTGCCAGAGGCTGGCCGAGGGCCTGATAAGCACCCTGAATGGGAGCCTGATGTCATGCTCATGTCAAGCTGGTAGCTTCCCAGAGCAGAAAGCCCGGGAGCGTCCCTCAAGGGGGAAAAAAAAAAAGGAAAAAAAAAAAAGACCTTCCTCAGTCTCGCCTCCCAACCCGCGTCGTTCCCAACCCCGCCACCACGCGCTGCCCCCGCTCCGGCAGGCTCAACTTTCGACTCCGGCGGGTGGGAGAAAGGGTCCCGGGGGCGGCCGGACTGCCAGTCCCGCCGGCTCCTCAACCCCGCTGATCTTCGACCTCTTGGAAAGGGAGGAGCGCCTCTTTGCCCTACCTAAAGCAGGTAAGCGCCGGGCCGGGTCCTCGCTGGGGACGCGGGCTCTGCTCTTCTGCGGAAGGAACTCGTTCGCAGCCAAAGCCTCGCTCGGGGTCTCCGGGAATTTGGCAGCTTCTGCTGACCCAGAAGATAACTTGAAGCATGGAAGGGGGGGGGGAAGCGGGTTTCTTTCAGAAACATGAGCGGCGGGGAAGGGGGAAGGAATGCCTTAATAATACAAAGCAGCTCTCCTTGCTTCCTGTTAGACGGTTCTCCTTGGCTTCGCTTCTGCTTTGTTGTTGTTGTTAGTTGCGAAGTCGTGTCCGACCCATCGCGACCCCATGGACAACGTTCCTCCAGGCCTTCTTGTCCTCTACTATCTTCTGGAGTCCATTTAAGCTCACGCCTACTGCTTCAGTGACTCCATCCAGCCACCTCATTCTCTGTCGTCCCCTTCTTCTACTGCCCTCAATCTTTCCCAGCATTAGGCTCTTCTCCAGTGAGTCCTTCCTTCTCATTAGGTGGCCAAAGTATTTGAGTTTCAACTTCAGGATCTGGCCTTCTAAAGAGCAGTCAGGGTTGATCTCCTCTAGGACTGAACTACACGCCAGAAGTGTGGAGCCTCTGGATGGACCCAGTTTTTTCTAAAAGTATAGGTGTTTTGTGTGTGCAAACGGATATGCGTTTGGATTATCCGACATTTTTTTTTTTTTTTTTAAGTCCTCAGCAAGGAGAGGCTTGAAGCTTTAAAACCAATCGGGAACATTCTTAATGTTTTGTTTGAGGAGTGTGATTGAGGAAAGAGGAAAACAAATAGCCCCTCCCAAAAGGTTGTGAAGAGCACCCAAGGGCTTAATATGGTGACTGGGAATTTGCAAGGCAAAATAGGGATTCTTTGTTGGTTGGTGTGTTTCTCTCTCCCTTTATGCACACACACACACACACACACACACACACACACACACACAGAGGGAGAAATATACACACTCTCAGGCAGACACTCTCCCATTCATTCAGTCCCTCCCAGTAAAGGGGATTGAGAAATGCAACCCCCGTTGAATGTGGAGCAAAAGAACCCGGGTTCAAATCCTTGCGAGCCCTCAACAAACCTTTTGGCTGGCTAGAGTTGTTAGGAGCATGGCATTCAAGAGTACATGTTATCCCTAGGGCATTGGGAAGAAAGATAAACTACAAATGTGAGAATATTTTTTTTAAGCCACTTGGTGGTACTTTATGTACTCCATAAAGGGTGGTGAATTGTGGTGAGTTGGCTTTAAGAACCAAGCTACCTTATGGATCCTTTTTGGTTTCAAGTAGGGGTTCTAGGGAATTGTACTACTGTGCTAAGATACAGAATTCTTGAGTTCAGGCAAGCATTCGCAAGGGTTGCGAGTTAGCCAGAGGAGAATATTTGCTTTTTGCCTCTTCTCTGCAAACAAACGTGAACTAAATTAAACTGGGACTTTGCTTCTTGACTAGGGAACATAGAAGATAAAATAATAGGGTTGGAAGGGACTGTGCAGGTCTTTTAGTACTTTCCTAGGCTAAATGGGTGAAGTTGGAGTCTGTGTGAGTATGCTTCCTCAAGTCAGTATTGACTCCTCATGTTTGCCTGGACAAGTCCCTGCAGGGTTTTTTTTGGCAAATGTTCAGAAGTAGCATGCTATTGCTTAATTTCTGGAGCTGAGGCAGAGTGACTGGCCCAAGGTCACCCAGCTGATTTTGTGCCTCAGGCAGGACTAGAGCACATAGTCTTCCAGTTTCTAACCTGATGTTTTAACCACCACACCAAACTGGCTCTCTTGAAGTAATAATCCATAAGCTGCTACAAGCTGTTTCCATGACTTTATCAAGTTTCCTTTTCAAAATACTCTTCAACAGATAACACAGCAGAATTATTAAGTCACTTTGACATCTGCAGCCTTCAGAGAGGGAACAATATGTTTCCCAGTCAGGTAACCTCAATATATTTGGTTTACAACCCTTGTTGTTTCTGACTTTCAGCCTTTGTGGCTGAGGCTCATGGGAGTTGCAGTCAAAATCATCTGATGAACATCAATTGAGGAATGCCAGTGTGTATGCTCTTAGAATTAGGCCAATATATAATATGGACTGATACTTCCAGTCAATGTTATGGATACTGTCGACCTCTCAAACGTGGTCTGCAGAATTCAGGCTATCATAAACTGTCAATCACAACATATTCTAGTCTGCATTACAGGGTTATGCATTTGCTCTAGAACAGGGGCGTCCAATCTTGGCAAGACCTGTGGACTTCAACTCCCAGAATTCCCTAGCCAGAATTCTGGGAGTTGAAGTCCTAAAGTTGCCAAGGTTGGACACTCCTGCTCTAGAATTTGCACAACAGGCATAGTTTTAAAAATGTTTCATACTTGCTGAGAAGTTTTGGCTATGTTTACATCACATACTGAAGCACAAATCTACCAACTACATTTCAGCCTTATATAGCATATGAATTCAGCTACTGTGATTAATTTCTTGTTCATTGTATCAGGCAAACCCAGGATATTGAGTGAAATAGTTCAGTTAATTATAGATAAGGATGGTGAGTGAACATAGTCATTATTTGTTATATGCAGCTATGCTTTTTTGAGGTAACTAAGTAGATAAGCTTTCACCAAACTCAGTTTCTGGAAGTTTGATATATACAATTTATTAGGAGCAGAATTCTAAATTTGAATACTCTTTGCAGGCAGATAGTGGTAGTTTGTGCTTTTAGGTAGATAGAGATATATATCTCTTCATCATCACTTGTCCCATAATGTCTGTATTTTATTTCTGTTTACTGCTGATTTGTTCTATGGGCATCACTTGCTATTCTCACTTTTGCCTTTTGGCCTGTATGAGCTGACCAAACCTGCATAATCTTGCTAAGAACGGTGTCTAGTAATCAAGCATATTTAAGATCAGGTTGTTGCTCTTTCCTACCGTAAGAGGACATCCTTGTGGGTTTGGAACCACAGAGAAAAGAGTCCCTGGGATCTATAAGAGTCTGGTGGCGCAGTGGCTAGAATGCGGTATTGCAGACTGACTCTGCCCACAGCCTGGAGTTCGATCTTGACAGGGCTCAAGGTTGACTCAGCCTTCCATCCTTCCAAAGTCAGTAAAATGAGGACCCAGATTGTTGGGGGGGGCAATATGCTGACTCTGTAAACCACCTAAAGAGGGCTGTAAAGCACTGTGAAGCAGTATACAAGCCTAAGTGCTATTGCTTATTGCTATTTTATGCCTTCTTTTTCCCTCCTGCTGGCCAAAAAAAATAATTGCTCACTGCTTCCCCCTTCCTCTGCCATTTCCACTTCTCCTGCCTACTACAGAGATGTGATTCTGGGGCTTCCGGTTCCGGATCGCGACACCAGCAGTCGCAAGGAGAGATCTCTCTCTCCCACCGGCTGGTTTCCCTGCGTCGGTAGACCCTTAATCGGGTCGAAAGTCGCCCCGTAGAGGCGACCACCGCTAGAGGAGGCTCCTGCTCGACTGGGGAAGAGCGGCGGCTCTCCCCAGTTCGAACTTTCTCCTTAGGGCCGTCGGAGGAAAAGATCGCCCTTCAAAATGGACGATCACTTCGTCGCACCAGCTGAAAGCCAGAAGAACATCTAAGCGAAAGAACCCCCGTGGAGAATCCGGGTGAGACCTTTCCTACCCCCTTTTTTTTTCCCTAACTACTTTCCTGTTAAAAGCTTTCTTTGAACTATTTCCCTGTCGTGAGGAAGCAGCGTTTGAGCAATGGGGAAAAACAGCGTTGGAAAAAAAAATATATAAATAAAAACCAGTTAATTTCGATACTATTTAAATTTTGGAATACTGAGGGGACCTGAAAACATTCTATTCTTGACTATTATTGTTACAACTACGTATTCATTATTTTTGAACCCTTTCTTCATCTCTTTCAACACGAAAAATAAAAAATCTATTATTTGGAAAGAAAAAAAAAAGGATTTCTGGTTTGCTGAGGACATCTTGTGTCGAAAAGTGGTACTGCAATTATATTTCTTTATGGCTGGGAATGGCTATGACCCTGAAAGAGTGATAAGATAACGATGCAGCTGGCCTATTGAAAACTGAAGGTGAATGCTTGCTTGATTCTTATGAAGCAGAGCCTTCCTTAAAGATTAAAGATTAAAAAGCCTTATTACTATCGATATGGAACTTAATACACAACTGGACTATGATCTTATATTGGAAACAATTCTAGAAGCTGCAAAGGATGTGAGCTCCTTTTTTCAATCTCTTTTCCCTACACTGAGAGAAACTGTGGAAACCACAAAACAAACTAATTTTATTCAACTTCCAACACAACCTATCGAGAAGTCTGATGACTATACAACAACTTCAACAGAGATGTCTGAAACACCAATACCAACATCAACAGAGACTGACACTCAGATACAACCTATTGAAAATCGAGAAAAGGTGGATAAACAATTGGCAAATATAACATGGAATAAAACAGCTTTTACCATCCAAAGGCTATTAGAAGAAAGGAAAGAGAACTTTGACCAATTTGAAGCGTTAAAGAATATGGACCCCTTAATAGTGTGGTTTGATTATGTAGGAACCTCACTATGGAAACCATTATGGCACAGAAAGAAGCCTAGAGTTAGATTTAAAAATGTATTTTAAAGTCTTATTTAATGGGATTAAAAAGGCTTTGATTTCTTGACTGACTTAACAACTAATGGAATACGTGAAATTTTTAAGAGGATACCCTTTGTAATATTACTTTGTCTTAGATATGATATATATTGGAGAAGTAAACTTTATCTACTGGTTTAAAAAGATTTTTATAGATATAGAGGCATTGATAGAATATATATTTAAATTAGATAGAAATTTATTTGTTGGCCTGATATTTTTATTTTAAGAGAATTATTTAGAAATAAAAGGAGAATAAGAGGGATGGGTGATAAGAGAAAAAAAAAATGGTATCAATGAAGAAGATATGGGAATGTTGTTGTAAGAACAATATACCAGATATAATTACGTAAAAAAAAAAAAAGGGCACCCGAAGTGTTAATAACATGTCTATTTAAGGCTAATTGAAATATAGTAATTGTAAGTTAGTAAAGCTTAAAAACAGGATTGGGATTTTTTAGAATTGAAATGTAATTGATATTTGATAGGACCGTTTGAAACTTATATAGAACTCATTAATGTGAATATGTAAAATTAAATGAGGGAATTAGAGAGGGAAGCTTGAGTTGAGCTATATATCTGTGATTGTCTTCCTTTTTTTGGATGTTTAATATACCCACCTCCATGGTGGTTCCTAAGCACCTTAATGTTACCCCTGTACCCCTATAAAATCTAATAAAATATATTTAAAAAAAAAAAAAAAAAAGAGATGTGATTCTGGAAGCAGCCAACCTTCTTGAGACAGCCAGTAATTGCTTCTAGGTACCTTGGAAATGGTGCCTGTTTCCTGCAGAGGTGTGAATCATAGAAGAAAGGAATTTCTGGGCTTTTTTAGTTTGGGGCCTGTTCTGCAGTTTGCCTTGGAAAGAAAAACTATCTATAGAAATAAAGCAACTTTACCAATTATTTCTGTACTCTCTGAAAGCTATTGGGGAGGGAGAGTATATTTGTGTGTAAGCTGTACTTACTTTGTGTTGTCTACGGATGCAATGAGAAGGCAGCTCACTAAAGCATCTGGTGTAATGTATCATTTGGTACAAGGGGAGAAGTTGAAACAGAAGTGTTTAATAAAAATGTACTGTGCCTCCTGGCCTGCCATGGAAACCAGATGTCAGAACTGCGGCTTCTCATAGGCCCTTGATGCTGTTCCCCTCAAGCGATGTTTCCAACCCCTCCTTCTTAAAATGCCACATGTTATTTGCAAAGAGAATCTCGGAAAAGTAGTTCCATGAAACTCAGACCTTTAATCCATCTGGAGCAGGGCTGCCTTTTCCAACCAGCGGTGGGTTTCAAACAGAGGTGCTTTTTATTACTCCTGCTAAGTGGAGATGTGTGGAGGAACCCTGCAGCTTTCTTATAATGAAATAAGCATGCTAACAGGGGTCTTCAGACAGTGGTGGGATTCAGCCAGTTTGCACCAGTTCGGCCAAACCAGTAGCTAGTTTTGTTGCCCAGGCTCAGAATGGAGTTCCGGAAGCGGCATCCACACAGAGAACCAGTTGTTCACTATTTTAAACCCACCACTGTGTTCAGATTATCCCTCGATAGCCGAGGGAGAGAAGACTAAGATAAATCTCAGGTACCACAATAAGGATAAACAAATGTTTTAATCGAGAGCTGCCTTATAGAGGGCCTTCTCCTAGTTTATTTTAGAATGCGCAGTTTCTATTTTTGTTTTGTACATCGTGATTATTACTGGTCAGGGAATGTAGGCTTGGAAGTGTCTTTTCATCAAATGACTTATCTGGCCAGATGTGATTCAGTGCCATCTTTCAGAGAACAACGTTAGACGTACGAGAAGCTTACTAGCGATGCATCCTACAAATTACACATTTGTGCAGTAATTGCACCTGGGGGGCTATAACATGTGAATGAACATTGTACAAGAGATGAATTCTAATTGGAGGGAATGATAGCATGAATCTTCCCCTCCCCCATTCCTTTTAGAGTCTTAGGTAGGGAAAAAGGCATATCCATTTTGTCCTTTATCAAGTGTATTAGATATACTCAGATTTGATTCCCCCCTCCCCCCTAAGTTAAAAAAAAATGGAAGCTCTCACCAACTTAGCAATATGCTAAACACAGATCTGTTTCGGCTGGTTCAAGACTGGACAGAAAGAAAGGTTAACAGCTAAGGTTTCTTACTGATCAGTAGTTTGAGGAAGTTTATTGGGGTGGATTTCCAGGGAAATGGCACTGAAGTAAGCAGCAATGTTTACTTAAGGCTTCTGCAACATTAATTAATGCTGAATCATGTAGTTTGTTGGAGCACATGGGAGCCGGGCAAAAGTGCTTGCTCTAAGAATAGAGATGACAGTAACTAGCTTGCTCTGAATCCTTATTTGTTTAGTATATTTTTATCTAGCCTTTCTGATCTTATCCAGCCATTGATTGGACAAAATCTGTAGTGTATGATTTTAGCAAAAAGACTGCATCATCTGCTAACAGACCACGCATTGACCCCAGATTCTTGTTGTTGTTAGACAGGACTGCTATACCCGGGATGTAAAAAATCCAGTCATTCAGTAGAAGATGACAAAAACTTAGTTTTTTGTGTCTCTTCACTGTTCTCTAGTATCTGTCTGAATATATCAACTCAGAACTGGTAACCCTATAGTTGCTATGTAGAGAAAAATAATCCCTCTGTATGTTTGTGTGAATAAATCTGTATATGTGTGTGTGTATACATGCGTAGAGTCATGCTCAAGGAAGTTAAAGAGAAGACTACTATGATAGGGAATGAGAATTGAGAAAATTACATGCACATGGTCTGTTGCATTAAGGAGGACAAAATTCTTTCCTTCCACATGTTGAACTATCCCAGAATGGAAGTCCTCTACCACAGTTAGAATATACAGGCCAAGTTGCCAGGCTCTTTTCTAAAAACTTAAGCTGCATGAACTTTGGGCTTGCAGTAATTCAAATATCAGAAATGCCTACATTTTTTCTTGGTGTTAATTCTCAAGCTAGAGCAAACAGGTTAAAACTAAAGACTTGATAGCTTCCAAACAATAATAGTGGTTTCAGGGCAGCATGTTAGTGATGCTGGAAAATGACATTTCTGCTGGTCAGGTCTATATTTATATGGATCATCATTGTTATGCTCTAAACTGACTGATGTTTTCCAAATATTTTTTCCACTGGAAAGGGTGATAAAATGAACTTGTGTGTGTGTGTGTGTGTGAGAGAGAGAGAGAGAGAGAGAGAATGTACTTATTTTCCTGATAAGACATGCAGAGTAGAATTAAGCTTCACAAATAATGCTCGTCAAAGTGAAATTGCACAATATTGTGCTAGTAAGGAAACAATGGATATTGTAGTCATATCTCAGCAGCGTCTTAAATTAGGGAGCTTAGCTTTTGTTCATGTAAGTAATTTAAAGTGTCATATGATAATGCATTTTTAAAAGGCATGTTTGATGTTCAAGTGTTTGTGTATTTTACCTAAATCTCTAAAATCTGCAAGCTTCCTATGGTATGTAGTTGCTTAAGATATTTTGGTGCTTCCATTGCTGAGGCTGTACTTGAGAATATTAAAGGGCTATCAGAAGATGCTGTAGCTTTTAGAGTGTAATGCTAAATCATCTCTAAGCCAAAAGTATAATCTATAATGGTAAACCTATCCAGCTTTGATGTCTGGAACATGCAACTTATGCAGTGCTCATTTACATAAGCTTGAAAAAGATCGTGTAAATATTAGAATTAATAGGTTGAAAAGCTCTTATTAAATTAGCTTGCCATTTTTTTACTGTATTGAAACACTGCTGGGGTAAAAAAATTGGTAACTTTAAAAAAAAACTTTTATATAAAAGTCTGTTGTCAGAAATGGTAGCAAAATATTCATAGAGACTAAATAAATAGAAATCAATTGGACAGGAAATTCATTGGTGTGATGTTTTCTTGCTTAACCACAGCTTATAACTTTCCTGCCTTAATATTATTATTTTTAGCTATTTGCAAACAGGATTCATAGGCTTTCAACCCCAGAGGTACAATACAATATTAAAAGCTAAGTTTATAACTGAGATTCTCAAGTTTTCATCCAAACAACTGAGATTCCGCATTAAATAGAAATAAAATCTAACAAGTGTATAGTAAGAGCACAGCGATTTCCTGATCTGACCCTTAGCAAAAGGGCCCCTTTAAAGGACCTCTACTAAAAGTTGTTGCTTTATATTCTGGCACTCTGCGATGCACGGTCTCTTTAAACTAATGCCTTTGGGTGTCAAGATTACTATTGGTAGAATGTGAAAAGCCGGATACGGAGAAGGTTTAAGGGTTCTTCTTTTGGTTGCAATGTTCAGCAAATAGGATGATAGTCTGGCTGAGTAGGAAATGGGTTCCCGCCAATGGAACGGGATGGCTGTTTTTTAGATCTGAAAAGGCCTGAATCCATAGACATGAAGAGGATTATTCACATGCCTATAGAGAGGAGAAGTCAATCCTTCCAAACAGAGCTGCCTTCTAAATAAAGAGGAAACCAAAGTCTACAAAGCTCCCAGGTACCGGCCCCTGAAACATACCTTAGCCCTGATTGGTCCTGGTCTTGCAGTAATCAGATTTGGAGACATGTCAGAGAGCACCCACCCCCACACACACACCCCGCCTTTAAAAGTACATGGATTCCTCTGAGCCTGGGAACCAGGCAGTCCAGAGTGGGAGCCCAGGAAAGGGAGGGCTAGAGGGTGATATCTCAGAGGAGCACAGCTGATCTGGGAATTGTTTTACAATGAAATGGAGGGGCAGAATTCTTGTTGTTATGGTTGTTCCCCAGAACAGTTTTAGCCAAAGAGAGAGGTTCTTTATGGGGAGTCTGTGTATTTTCTCTTTCCCACCCACCCCCTTAACCCCTGCTAAAGATAAGATGTAGTGTCAGCCTCCTTTTCCCTCTGCAGACTTCATGGATCTGCCACTAAGAGATCTGCCACAACTTAGCAAAAGAAGTGGGAGATGGGGCAACCCTTTTCTATCTCTGCAGGAGAAGGAAAGGCCTCTCTGGTGAACTTGCTTTGAAAATGTTTACATCAATAGTGTAAATGTTGTGTAAATAGTGTAAATTTGTAAATGTTTACATCAATAGTGTTCATCCCTTGGGCTTTTCCGGTAGCCACCAAAAGCTTGATTTTTTTTTTCTTTGTACGACCCTGCAATCCTTTGCTTCAGGGTGGGGTCAGGACGACTGAGTGGAGCTGAGCATTTACTGGCCAGATGCCCTTCCTGACGCCTATGCGGCGTTCACAGCAGATATTTTCTCTTTGTGCCCTGATGGAGAAACATCTGTCACTGCCTAGAATTGAACTCTCAACCTTCCGAGTGGGAGGCGAAAGGCTTCACCTCTAGGCCTGCTCAACTCACCTGCTTGATTAAGATTCTGTTATTTCACTCTTCTTTGGTCAGGAAGCAGGCGGTTCCTGGTTCCTGGTCCTTAACAAGTTCAGCCAAATGCACTCATAATGGCTCCTTAGACCTTCTTTGTCAATATGGGAAGGTTCTTGAACTTAAGAAGGCAGGAGAGAGCCATCCTTGGTTTTCTCCATGTCTGAAGAGGGTACTGGTGACCATCTCAAGACTGGGGATGACTGCATCATGGCAGAGCAGTTTCTTTGCCTGTACAAGCTTCGTGCTCATTTTGGCCATTCTCGGAAGAAGGAAGAAAGCCTGCCAGTATCTGGGGGTACTACTGAACTAGGTGGCATCATGTTTTGACTTGGTACAAGGGAAATGATTCTGTGAAGTGTTTGGCAGTGTAAGGATTGGAATCTCAGCTTTTCTTGTTGACAGGATACCCTATTTACTTCTTGTATGCTTCTAATATATTAATTTCTCCACAAGCTAGAATGGGAGAGGGAAATGAAAAGCCTCTCTAACTTAGACAGGCCCTCTGCTCAGTGGCTACTGCCATCCTCTGCCCTATTCTAAGCCTTTCTAAAGACAGTAGCTTTTGACATCAGATGATGACTTTTTTTCTTTCTACTTTAAATTGTAGATTGGTTGTATTGGCCAGATTCTTGGTTTTTAATCTCTGAGGGTTTTTTAAAAAAAAAATTCTGTGTTTAAGATTTTATAGTAATTTTACAGTTTAGTGTCATAATGCTTCCTTTAGTACAGTCCTTCAGACTGCTCTAAGTTTTTAACTGTACTGTAAAACACAAAACACTGTGCGACAGAAATATAAAGAACTGCCTTATAGCAAATCAACTTGTGACATCTGTCTGTATCCTGTTTTACCAATAGTAAACTTAACCTAGGTTTATAGATTTAATCTAATTTTGGGGGTTCACTGAGCCATGAATTCACATAGGTTTGGTCAACTACAAATTAAAAGTGGCAGGCTAGTTTAAATCTGTGTCATGCAAAAACAGTTACTGACTGGCCATATTAGTTGCAGTTTTTTTTTAATCCAGGCACAATCACATCAATGTTACATTGGACACCTACTACTGGATTTTCTGACCTTAGAAAACTGAAGGTCTAGGGGCCTTAAATTCATCTGAGTGCTACTGTTATTAGCTAAATAATGTATACAGAATAGGAAATTAATTCTTGATCTGCCTTAGCCATTAGCCTTCTGTGATCTAGAGAAAGTGTTATGTCATCATTCTCCCCAATAAATTGTCTTCCAGATTTTTGGGGTACAACTCCTATAAGTCCCAGCCAGCATGGCCCATGATTGGGGGTAATGGAACTTAAAGTTTCAGAGAGCCATTAAGCTGAATAATGTTGATGCATAACATTCAATCGCCCAGCTCTGATACTTTAATAAACTTGAAGGTTCTTGTACTTAGTTAAAAGTTCTAAATTTAGCCGTCCTCTGGAACATGTAGTTTGGCTGGCATGGAAAAATGCTTTCAAGAAGTAGAGCTGTATCAAATAAATCTTGATCCTTGACTAACCTTCCCACTGTAAGCATTTCTATCTTCACCAGTATTTCTCAGGGTAATAATCAACCTAGGACAGACACTTTTAAGAGCCTAGCAGTGCTCTTAAAGGTATTTGAAGGAGTGAACCAAAGAAATCCAATTAACATGGTCGAGTACTATCACTAGAATAGAGTTAGAGGACTCAACCTGAGGCCTCAAGACTTTGTATGGGCCTCCAAAGTTCTGGATCATCAAATTGTAGTGTTTAATGTGACACAAGGTGTAAGGTATTAAGTAAGGAAAATATTCATTTGGACATTATTTTATTCATGTTTAATAAGTTTACTTTGTCCTGGTTATGTCCACGTTCAGTGTGTGATCCTTGGTACATGATCCAAAGGCCAAATAATGATTCTCAGTTGCAAAAATACTGGGCATGTCTGGACAAGAAAAATAGTAAAAACATCTCATGCATTTTCATATAGACACTGTATCTTTTCTTTTCTTTTTAGTTCTTTCCTGAAGAGCCAAGAATATTTCCCATCATTCCACCATGATGGCTACACCCAGGACACTATTGCCATGTCTTTGGCTTCTTGTGCTTTCCATGAAAACATGCTTAGCTCAAGAGACTTCATCACCACCACCATCACCACCACCAGGATGTAGCAAGGACTTGAACTCCATCTACTACAACCTCTGTGACCTATCTGTCGCCTGGGGCATTGTGTTAGAAGCCGTGGCCAGCTTTGGTGTTGTTATCAGCTTTGTCCTCACTGTGGTCCTAGTGGCCAGTCTGCCTTTTATCCAAGACTACCGGAAGAAGAGCTTAATAGGGACTCAAGCTTTCTTTCTGTTGGGCACTTTGGGGCTTTTCTGCTTGACCTTTGCTTTCATTGTCAAGCAAGACTTCTCAACATGTGCTTCACGACGTTTCCTCTTTGGTGTCCTCTTTGCTATCTGCTTCTCCTGCCTGGCTGCCCATAGCCTCAGTCTCAATTTCTTTGCACGGCAAAACACTGGGCCTCGGGGATGGGTCACCTTTGGCATGGCTTTGGTCCTCGTCTTGGTTGAAGTCATCATCAACACCGAGTGGCTCATTATTACTGTGGTGAGGAATGATGGTACTGCCAAGGATCCTTGTGAACTGAAGAATGAGGACTTTGTCATGGCACTCGTCTATGTAATGTTCCTGCAAGTAGCTACTTTTATTGCTACTTGGCCGGTCTTGTGTGGACATTACAAGCACTGGAGAAAGCACGCCGTTTTCATTCTCCTCACAACTTCCTTTTCCATGGCCATCTGGATAGTATGGATTGTTATGTATGTTTATGGCAACCAGCAGGACCAGAGATCAACTTGGGATGACCCCACATTGGCTATTGCTCTTGTCTCCAATGCAACGGTTTTTGTTTTGTTTTATGTCATTCCTGAGATTTCTCAGGTGATCAAGCCAGGACCAGAGCAGGCCTATGAGGATGATGTCTACCCCACACGGGGGGTTGGCTATGAAACAATCCTCAAGGAACAGAAATCCCAAAGCATGTTCGTGGAGAACAAAGCTTTCTCAATGGATGAACCTTCTTCAGGTAGGCATGTGATATTGATGAGGAGACCAGGGGAGGGGGGGAAATATACAATGCGATCAGAGGAACTGCATGCAGGATTATGAGTTGACGTACAAACACAACTGGGGCCAGAATTTCATTGTTAAGCAAAACAGTTGTTAAATGAGTTGTGCCCAATTTTATGAACTTTTTTTCCCACAGCTGTTAAGTGAATCATGCAGTTAAGTGAATCTGGCTTCCCCCATTAACTCTGTTTATCAGAACCCAGCCAAGAAGGTCACAAATGGCAATCCCAGGACCAGGGGAGTCTGGAACCATCTTAAATACATGCCACATGCCAAGGGTCTGAATTTTCATTAAGTGACTGTGGGGACACTGCAACAGTCATAAGTTTGAGGGGCGGTTGTAAGTCACTTTTTTCACTCCTGTTGTAACTTCGAATGGTTTCTAAACAAATGGTTGTATGTCAAGGACTAATTGTCCTGAAAAAATATTTACTCTGCTTCTCCCCCCCCTCCCCCCCTCTTTTTAGCACAATGTTGCCTATGGGTGGGTATCTTAGTCATCGGGATCTGTGACCCAGCTGGAGAAGACCAGAAAAATAGATGCATCTGGTGGGTGATAGAGAATCAGGTTCACACAACTGCCTCTCTCAGGGTGTGCTGTTATGGTTGCCTGAATCTGTAGATTCCCAGGAGCACTGGATATCCTGTAATCTGTACAAGAATGGTGCTATCATTGTAGCACAGTTTTGGGGCAGGGAGGTTAGATAGCATTAATGCAAGCAAACTGGCCATCTGATTTCTAGTCTACGATGTTATAACAGTTCTTTGTCTCCTCTAATTTTGTAGTTGAATTTTCTATCTCTGTTGGACAGTAGCTCAGTAGATGGAACAATATTTTTTTCATAGCACGAAAATTCAGACAAGTTTGCTAAATCTCAATAGTTTGGGCTTTCTGTCTTAAAATATACATGTAAATAAAATGATTTAAGGCTATATTTTAACGGGAGGAAGTAAGTCTAGTGGAGTTTACGTCTAAGTTTACATAGTGATAACTGAGAAGTAAACTTATTATGTGCTTACAAGATTTCTAGGCTCGTACCTTCAGAAATATCCCTATATTTTGAAATGTCCAAAAACTGCCTGCTGAGAAAGATAAAAATGTAACACTATAAATAAAAACCAAGATATCACATTAAAACTATTTTCAGCTAAGGTAAAATCAATTTAGAATAGCACATCCAGCAGCTGAGTTCACCTTTTTATTTTATATGATTTGAAGAGAAACTGGCAAAGATCAGATGCAATGCAGGATAGAACATGTTGATTATGTATCATATACAAATGGACTCAACATAATAAGCAAGATTTATTTTAAGCCCATACGTCAGTTTGAAATTATGGTTTATTGTCATTGGCTTACTGATTACATCAGCCATATTGCTGGGGCTGGAGAGAGCTGACCTTCAGAGCATCAAGACAACCAACATTGTCTCGTGAGTGCCATAAATCCAGATGGATTTTCTTGTTCACAAAAAGTCTCCAAGCACCTTGAGCTCATTAAAACTTACTTTGTCTATAGTTACCCACAACAAGACTTTGTTTTATGGGCGGCTTATGAAAGAAAAATCCCAGTAGCTTTCTGATGGCTTTTTCATTGGACTGCATTGATCAGACGATGCTAATAAGCAACAGCAACCCACTGGAAAGAACTATAGCTGTGTGTTTATACAGGTCTACTTGTAAGAAAGGATGCCATTAATTTGGGGAAGAGCTGTAAGGATTTAGCTTTTTTTTAAAGTGTACACTTCTATACAAACTTGGTACTTTATTTGTTAGGGTCTCTCTCGCTCTCTTTTTCAATTTTTATTTTTCCCTGATCCTGGAGCTATAAATGTAGCTGGACACATAAACCCAGTATGCTAAGACTTTTAATACACCTTTGCAAGTAGTACTTGACTTACAACTTTAATTGAGCCCAGAATTATAGTCATAAGTCATGGCTGTTGTGAAACGGTGCACCCTGTGACTGCATTCAGTTTTACAACCTTTTTTTGCAGCAGTTGTTAAACAAATGTCATGGTCATTAAGCAAATGCCGTGGTTGTTAAGCAAACACAGTGGTTGTTAAATGAGTCCCTTTTCCCTAATGGGCATTTTTTTCCCTCAGAAACCAGAAGTATACATGGGATGCCAGAAAAAAAAAAAACATGCCAAAAAATGTAGTCACCTGACTGTGGGATGCTGCAAACAGTTGTTGGAATTTTGAACCCCAAAATTGTTTTTAATATATAATCTTTCTCTTATTTCACATGAAATCCTACAGTCTCAGGGGGAAGCTTCCTAATGAGGCTGTGCTAGAAAATCGGGTCTAGGACAACTCAACACGGCCAACTGACCGCGGGACAAAAGTTACACTAATGTCAAAGAAATGGTGGAATAGAATAAGGACAGACAAAATAAAATGTGAATGACAGAAATTAAAATATTTTTTTTAAATTATTTTAAATACTTAAATTGAATTATTGAATTGTTCCACAATGAGTTGTCCTGCTGCGGTGAGCTGGCCACGGGGAGTTGGCCATGGTGAGTTGGCTGTGGCGAGTTGACCACACTAAGTTGTCCCATTCTGAGAAAATCAACATAATTTTACATCTAGAAACCCAAGTTATACAAGTTATTGACCATCATTCTTCTCCAGAGCTTGTCATTCAAACCATGCTATCTAGTTTTGAAAATGTTTGTAATAGTGTATTTAAATGTTATTGTCCTGTGGTTTCTCTCGTTCCAGCTAAAAAGCCTGTGTCCCCATACAGCGGATACAATGGGCAGCTTCTGTCAACCGTCTATCAGCCCACAGAGATGACTTTAATGCACACTGGGCCTGTAAGTGAATGTGCGGTTGTGCTGGCAGCTGCTTCTCCTTCTCCTCTTGCTTGTCAGTAGCTTAATTTGTTGGGTAGTAGGCTTAGAAGAAACAAACCATATCTATAAAAGATGTTAGAAGAAGACACCATCCTTGACCAGAGAAATGAAAGCTTGTCTGAGAGATTAAATCCAAAAACTATGTCAGATATAGGTTGGAAAGGGGTCATCAGAAGCAGGAGTCATTTGAGAGTATAGTTTGTAAATAAAAGCTGGATAGTCTCATGGCTGTTTCTGTGCAAACTTTTTTTTTTTAATGTTTAAACGGCAAATTCATGGCTTTCTTTTTTAATCTTGATTTTTGTGTGTGTGTATCTATCTCTATCTATCTATCTATCTATCTATCTATATCTATCTATCTATCTATCTATCTATCTATCTATCTATCTATCTATCTATCTATCTATCTATCTATCTATCTATCTATCTATCTATCTATCTATCTATCTATCTATCTATCTATCTATCTATAGTTTTTATTCCATTTTCAAAGAAAAAACAATGCAAATAAAATTAAAATAAACAATTTACCCTATGGAGATACTTAAGAAAAGAAGAAACATTATGTAACAAAATGAAGAAACAAAAACTGTGATTACAACTGTGTAATGCCTATTTCCCAAACACAGAAGGATATGAGATGGCAAATTCCCTTGATCTCTGTTTTCCTAAGTAGAGGAAGTTTAGCTCAGTTGTTGCTTAGGTCAGGGGTCCCCAACCCCCGGTCCGTGGACCAGTACCAGGCTGCGGCATGCCAGCAACTGGTCCGCACAAACAAGCAAAGCCCCATCCGCGAGATGCAGGCAGCACACAAAACCACGCACCCTCTGGTCCGTGGAAAAACCTCTCTCCGCGGAACCGGTCCCTGGTACCCAAAAGGTTGGGGAACCTCTGGCTTAGGTCATGAAGATTTGTTCAATTACAATTACTCTCACCTGAGTTGATATTGCTTACATTAATTTAGTGCCTCAGGTGTTTCCTGTGAGAGCCAGGCCTTCTACAGCAGTTTTCTGGGCAGCTGTTATTGAAGTTTTGATCCTATACAATTAAAGAATCGAGAGGTCTAAGGGTTCAGGAAAGGCTTGAAAACTTCAGTTGAGGGTCTCAAGTGAAATGGCATAAATTATGCTCACTCTTCCTGAATAGTGACCTTTAATTATTGTTTAACAGTGGTTTGCCTTTGAAATATCTCAGTCTTCCTTGAGCTATTCAATTTTCCCCCCCCTGAACAATTCTAAACCTACATCATAGTTACCAAAGCTAATAAATGTCAAGGCTAGTTTGACGGAGCTTAGTGAGACTCTAAGCTTATAACTATGTTAGGAAATGAGAACATACAAGTGAGGGGCCCTCAGTGCTCTCTGAGCTTGGTTGTTTTCTTGCAAATTTTTAATTACTCAAACTAGATAAGCATCATCAGCACTGATGACGTTACCTAGTTTGGGTAATGAAATGTCTGCAAGAAAGCAACCCAGTTCAGAGAGCACCGAGGACCCCTTCCTTTCAACCCTGAGCTACAAATATTCTCCTTTATTGAAAATACAAATCTGTGAAAAGCCCTTTTTAGGGCCTTACAAATATTTCAGAATCAGCAATAATGGTTTGGTTTCTTTTGCAATGACAGTCATGTTTCAAAAACATGATTATACTTTTTACCCCATTTTTACTATTTATTATTTTTATTGGCTCCAGCTGGATGCCCCTTACGATGTCATCCTCCCTCGTGCTACGGCCAACAGCCAAGTGATGGGCAGTGCCAATTCTACCCTGCGTGCTGATGATGCTTATGTTTCACAGAGTAAGCAGGCATCGGCTCAGAAAGATGGAAGGAACGGACAGATGAGCGAAATGGTAAGCTTTGGACTATTCTGTTGTAATCTTAGGAGCAACTGAATTCTCATCCCTCCCAGCCACTGATATAATTAGTGGATCTGACCTTTCTGCTTATATGCTGCGGGTAAAATAGATCAGTCTGTCTCTTTCCCAGTTACTTTCCTAATGTAAAGAACCTAACGTCTTAATGTCTTAATGTTTTGCCTTAGGCTTCATCTCCATATAGCAAGCACAGATGGTAGAAGTTTTGAGTCCTGATCTCCACACATCCTGTTCCTCGAGGATGCCTTGCAAAGCCTGCCTCCACAAAGGAGCATCTAACTGGGGCAAGGCCTCAGATAGACATGGAGATGTCATCTTGGGAACTGAGAAGATTTCATCTTGGTTGCTGAGGCAATGTGTTTCTTTTTCTCCTGCATAAACCAAGTGTTCTACTTGACATCTGTTACAGTAAATCTGGGTCACTGGGTCAGGATGCCACTTCCTATTCTATGTTCCAAACAGTGGGCCTTCTATTCTCCTTGGAGCCTTCAGTCAAATTTATAATTCCACCTCTGTTTTGCCCGTATTTTGAGAGCCTCCCTTATTTTCAACCCACCAATGATGGACCACATTCAGTGCGTTGAATCGTGTTCATTTTGTACAAATATGGCGTTATGAGTGCTGAGAAGTTCCAATCTACAGTTCACAGTTCAGCCTCTTGTGGATGAATAGATGGTTCCTGCATCTTCCCATCTCATGTTCACTCCCACAAGAGAGTGCTTTGGAAATTAGAAGGGTATCGCTCCAATTCTTCTTAATAGAGGCCATTCTTCTTAATGGAGAGAGAGAAACTGGTCAAATGTAGCAAGAACTCTTGTTTGAAGTATGTTTTGCTTTCTCCTAATCCTTCTGCCTTTGGACCAAACCCTGGAATGTGACATCATGGTATTGTTTTTGGAATCTTTATTATCTCCTCTTCTGTTAACCCCTGCTTATTATGAAAATTAAGGCTGCATATCTTTTTTTTAAAAATGCTTGGTGTTTTACTTTGAATGTCTGTGTTTATGCACCACGGAAGATCTACTTTACATTGTGGTCAGAGTCTAAACATTCTTACCTGACGTTGACAACCAACTTGGTGATTGAACATGTTGGAGACACCATTGGACATGAAAGAAGGAAGCTATATTAAAATGATACTTTATTGCATGACGTATAAAATGGTGGGACTTGCAAGACTGCTGTCAGTAACTGTTTTGTCAAAAAGGTTCATTGTGCTTTCAGTATGGATAAGCCTTCCTTAACTTGATCTTCTCTAAATTTTTAAGGACTACAACTATCATCCAAGCCAGAGTGGGAATGCAAGATAACTGGTAGACACAGATTGGGAAAATAAAAAATGCAGAACTTTGAAGGGAAAGTGAAGGAATTTAACTGCAAGGAATGGCCAGAGGGCTCCATAATGTAAGAGATGGGTGGTGTCATGTAACTGCACAAACTATTTCAGTTTTCAAGGATTATGCTGCTGAAATGGAATTTTGCTACGGAAAGGATACTGTTAGGCTTAAAAACATCTGGGAGTGGCAGTTTCACTACAGAAATGTAATTGTCTCTTTTTGGCATTACTCATCTTGCTTTACCTCGTCCTCACTAGGTGAGGATGAGTTATCCCATTCAAGATATTTTATTCTGCTGACTTATTCTTTCTCATCTTTTTGTGCTGTTCTTTCGGGAATTATTCAGGCTCTGGCTTTAATTTGAAATAACATCTTTCCCCTGTGTAGAGTTGTCTCCCAACCACCTCTGATAAAATGGGTTCTGAGATGCACAGTCATATGCCTCAATAAATCTTTTTTATATGTCTTCGGTCCTTTTCATGGTGTCCCACTTTCTCTTCCTGCCTTGGTGTGTGCTAGTTCCTGGCTTATGGCCTGCCTGTCCTTATGCTACTAGGATCATTGGGTGCCATTTTTCTGTTTGCCTCCTCTTCCCTCTTTGGGCAGAAAAGGGGTGCTGTTTCTCTCTCCTATGCTGGCAGGAGAAAGAAGCTATCTTGATAAAAAGAAGCACTGCCTCCTCCTTGCAATGCCTTTTCATCAGGTCTTCTCCTGGCCTCCTAGACTGATATCCTCTGAAATTTAGCTTGCCTTTATTGTGTAAGCATTTTGAGCAGGTAAATTCTTTTCAGACTTCTCCAACCTAGGAGCCTCCAAATGTGCAGGGACAGTGACTCCACGAATGTTTTTGGACCGTGTTCTGATTGGAAAGGTGTTCTCTACTGCCCATAGAAGGACCGTACCCTGCCTGTAGAGTCTGTGCTCAGGAAGTGGAAGGACCAACTTTACACTGACTCAGACCATGGCTAGTCTCGAAGAGGCTTGCATTGAGTCATGATTTCTGCCTGTCTTGCTGAGAATGCTGTTCAGTGCCTTGCTAGGGGATGAGTGTGCTTCTAGCTCTTGGCTGAAAGATTCTCTGCTCTGATAATGAGGAATGATGTAATCTCCCTCTGCTAATGCAAGCTGAGTAAATGGCAGAAGACTATTGAGGGCTGTCCCTGACTGCTGTTTCATCCAAGCTACCCTTTAAGCTGGGATTGGGGAAGTGGTTCTTATCGGATGTGGCTTTTTAAATTCAGAATTGTCTGACAAATTAAATATTTTTTTTTTCCTAAAAGTGGCTCCTGACTTCTTGTTTTGTCATATTCTTTTGTGGGTTTGAGAACAAAGGAGGAGGAGTTGGACAAAAAGAAGGGCAAAAATTAAAAATATTTCTCTTCTGACTCTTTATTGTGCGTATCCTAACTGATGGCTTCAGTTACTTAATAGGAAGGGCTTGGATTTCCCAGAATGTTGAACTTGATTATTCTATGATTTGAAAACTCAGATCTTTTTATTTGACACAGGATTTATTTTCTGGACAATGTATGGAACATATCATTCTGTTCCAGTCTGGGCAATGTTTTTGTTTTATTCTTGTTCTTTTCTTTTTAACTTTTTTTTTATATTAACTGTAATACATTTTGAAGCAATAAACATTGACTCCAACATTCTCTCTTTTTTTCCAGCATACAGAAATATTCTTCCTTGTGGCCATGATTTCCCGTCAGAATAATTGGATGAGAGTCCCCTCATTTTTGTACCAGATGTCCCAAAGTGCTTTTCAAAAGGCAACTGGACTTTCTTAAAAAAATTTCTTGAAAATGTTTCACTTCTCATCCAAGAAGCTGCTTCAGTTCTGAAGAAGAAGCAGAATTGAAGAAGCTTCTTGGATGAGAAGTAAAAGGTTTTCAAGCAAAAAACCCAAGACAGTCCAGTTGCCTTTTGAAAAACACTTTTGGGACAACTATGACCTGGATCAGGGAATTCTGGGAGTTGAAGTCCACAAGTCATAAAAGGGCCAAGTTTGAAGACCCCTGACCTGGATGATTGAGAATCTCCATAGACGCTCTGTACCAGATGTTGTGGAACTAAAGAAATAAGGTGGCAAGGCCCTATTTTCTGTGTGCTGATAGCATTTCAACCTATCTACAAGCAGGGGATCTTTCATTATTTAGGAGTCCAATGATCAAGAACTGGCTACCTATTTCCTGCTAAAATTGCAGATTTGTTACCTCTCTTTAGGGCTGTTGCTATCTTCAAGTTACAAGCAGTTTATCTTGAATACCAGCTGCTAAAGAATAACAAAGAAGCTACACTATCTAGTTGGGCACTATGTGACAAAGAATGCTGGATTAGATAGCCCCTTGGTCTGATTCAGCAGCCTCTTCTTGGGACCTTCTGGTTATGTCACTCTTTTTTACGGAAGTACAGTGGTTGGCTGGTTGTCATTGTGGTGTATTCCAGCCTCTTTAGACTGGTACTCATATAGCTGTATTAGTCTTGCAATTCTCTGAATTTCTAGCCAATTGTTTTTTGCTCTTCTACAAACTTGGAGGTGGGGTGCCAATACAGAGATAGTGATATTTTTTTCTGAATAAGGATATTTTTTTCCCTTAGTGGAGTCCTTGGTGCTCTCTAAGCTTGGTTGTTTTCTTGCGAAATTTCATTACCAAACTAGGTAACATCATCAGTGCATTCTTTTTTTTTTTCTCCTTATATGGTGATTTCAGGCCAGATTAGGCCAGTGTATGATGGTGCTAAGTACAAGAAAAAGAAACTGCACATTATATTATTAGCTTATAGCCCAACCATGGACTTGACAGTTTTAGGAGTGGCAGTAGACCTCTTTCTCAAATAATTATATTTTGAATGGAGAACACAAGTTTGTAGTTGTCCTCTGAAATGGTGAGCAAAATTTGTGAATGTATGATGTACAGTGGGGCAAAAAAGTATTTAGTCAGCCACCAATTGTGCAAGTTCTCCCACTTAAAAAGATGAGAGAGGCCTGTAATTGTCATCATAGGTAGACCTCAACTATGAGAGACAAAATGAGAAAACAAATCCAGACAATCACATTGTCTGATTTGGAAAGAATTTATTTGCAAATTATGGTGGAAAATAAGTATTTGGTCAATATCAAACGTTCATCTCAATACTTTGTTATATATCCTTTGTTGGCAATGACAGAGGTCAAACGTTTTCTGTAAGTCTTCACAAGGTTGGCACACACTGTTGCTGGTATGTTGGCCCATTCCTCCATGCAGATCTCCTCTAGAGCAGTGATGTTTTGGGGCTGTCGCTGGGTAACACGGACTTTCAACTCCCTCCAAAGGTTTTCTATGGGGTTGAGATCTGGAGACTGGCTAGGCCACTCCAGGACCTTGAAATGCTTCTTACGAAGCCACTCCTTCGTTACCCGGGCGGTGTGTTTGGGATCATTGTCATGCTGAAAGACCCAGCCACGTTTCATCTTCAATGCCCTTGCTGATGGAAGGAGGTTTGCACTCAAAATCTCACGATACATGGCCCCATTCATTCTTTCCTGTACACGGATCAGTCGTCCTGGTCCCTTTGCAGAGAAACAGCCCCAAAGCATGATGTTGCCACCCCCATGCTTCACAGTAGGTATGGTGTTCTTTGGATGCAACTCAGCATTCTCTCGCCTCCAAAAACGACGAGTTGTGTTTCTACCAAACAGTTCTACTTTGGTTTCATCTGACCATATGACATTCTCCCAATCCTCTTCTGGATCATCCAAATGCTCTCTAGCAAACTTCAGATGGGCCCGGACATGTACTGGCTTAAGCAGGGGGACACGTCTGGCACTGCAGGATCTGAGTCCCTGGCGGCGTAGTGTGTTACTGATGGTAGCCTTTGTTACGTTGGTCCCAGCTCTCTGCAGGTCATTCACTAGGTCCCCCCGTGTGGTTCTGGGATTTTTGCTCACCGTTCTTGTGATCATTTTGACCCCACGGGGTGAGATCTTGTGTGGAGCCCCAGATTGAGGGAGATTATCAGTGGTCTTGTATGTATTCCATTTTCTAATTATTGCTCCCACAGTTGATTTCTTCACACCAAGCTGCTTGCCTATTGCAGATTCAGTCTTCCCAGCCTGGTGCAGGTCTACAATTTTGTTTCTGGTGTCCTTCGACAGCTCTTTGGTCTTCACCATAATGGCAATGGAGTTTGGAGTGTGACTGTTTGAGGTTGTGGACAGGTGTCTTTTATACTGATAACAGTTCAAATAGGTGCCATTAATACAGGTAATGAGTGGAGGACAGAGGAGCCTCTTAAAGAAGAAGTTACAGGTCTGTGAGAGCCAGAAATCTTGCTTGTTTGTAGGTGACCAAATACTTATTTCCACCATAATTTGCAAATAAATTCTTTCCAAATCAGACAATGTGATTGTCTGGATTTGTTTTCTCATTTTGTCTCTCATAGTTGAGGTCTACCTATGATGACAATTACAGGCCTCTCTCATCTTTTTAAGTGGGAGAACTTGCACAATTGGTGGCTGACTAAATACTTTTTTGCCCCACTGTATGTCAAGATCTTCCCAAAAATATTTCTGCAGACTCCACTTTTATAGGAATAGTGTCAACAGTGTTGAACAGTATCAACAGAACCAGTGTTCTAACTACAGCTATATTGTGTTCTGTCAAAAAATGATGATTTAGTTTTTTAAAAAAAGAGCAGCAGTTTATTAGTCCATCTAACATCGTGGGCGCTCTTTTTAACAAGTCTCAAAAAACTGCTACGTCGTCTATTTGCTGAAATGCTCCACAAAATTTGTTGCTATGCTTGAGGTGTTTCTCAAGCAGGAGAATGAAACGACCATAATGTCTTCTGAAGCGTGACATTGTTTTCAAAACACAATAGCCCTAAACAAACTTTTCTGGAGTGCTTCGATTAATACATGGTGGAGTGGAGGTCATGCCAAGTTCAGGGGCTACATTCCTTGGCCGGATAGCCTTTCGTACTGGCAGCAATTTTTCTGCCACTCCCGGAAATGGCAGCCTGAGCAAACCGCACCTCCATTAATTATTTAGCTACCGGATTGCTCTGCTGAAGCTCTGTGACCTCTCTTAGTCCTTGGGACAGGCTGGGACGGAGGGAAGAGCTGCAGGAGCTGCCTTGTTAGCTGGGTAAACAGCTTGGTCTATTTTATGATAGGCCTGCCATTGGCATCTCTCCTCATCTGATCTGAATGAGTGTTTTCATAGTGTAACCCCAAATTCTTGGCCAGTACAGTTCTTGTCCGGCTGATCCAGCTCCCCTCTAGGGGGGCAGAATTATTTACGGTTGTAAATTCCTCTTAGCTTGGATCAGGATGACCTCCAAGCCTCTGTTTCAGGGCTGCTCCGTGTCTCACCATTTGTGAGGTGGCCTTGTTCTGGTTACACAATAACTATTTATTCAAGAGTGGCCGTCTGGCAGGTCCTAGCTGCAGTATGTCAAAATAAAAGGGCTGAGATTCTGCATCATACATCCAATAAAGGAGCTGGTAGTATAGATTTAACACCCCTTTTTCTGGCTCCACCCCTTTAATCAGAAGGCTCTTACTTGGAAAGGTAAAACAAGTGGGGGAAAAAGAGCTTTCTTTGGCTGTGTTGGTACAATATGCTTACTCATAGTTAACCACTGTTTATTAATACAATTCTCTGGGTTTGCCCTGAACTGTACAGTTGGCACATACTCAACAGTCATCCAAATGGACTAGCTTAAAAATGGTTGGCTAATTTATAGCTCATAAAGCACATTCTAGAAGGGAGGCTTTGAAAGAAATGAGTAGTCTTTAGTAAATCAACAGTTACCACCCAAGGTAACTGCTCCACGTTGCTATGATAGTTCAGTGAAACTTCTTTATTCAAGGTCTAATGTTGAGGAGGACAAATAGTAAAGGAATGTTTTTGCCTTTACCCTCTATTCAATTCCCAGAAATGTTTGGCTAACTACCGGTGAAAAGGTTAGGCAGAAATGAGTGATGTGCCCAAAATTAAAATATGAATAGGAGGTATAGAGGGAAGTGATAGAAGTCTTCAGCATTCTTAGCAATAGGAATATCACAGCTGGAGAGAGAAACCTTCCCTAAAACCATTTTGATTATGCATCTGTGTCTTGCTTTTTTAATTGTCTCCAAAAATAGTGGATTTGGTGCCACGTTTTTATAGGAACTTTTCAGGTTTTTAATTGCATCTAATTTGGAAGAGTGAGTCATTCCTACCAACAATATATCTCAAGAAAGTGACGTGACGCTCTGAAAAGGTGCATGAGTTCCTTGCTAAATGTTTCAGAAAATACTGAATGACTAACAAATGTTTCCCGGCTTTTTGGGGGAAACAAAATTGTTGAAGCACCTAGGGAAGCATCCCACTTTCAACACTTGAATGAGGTGACTGGCCATTCTCGAGAGTTATCTGGAGATGCTTTAGCTTGAAAGAAACAAAATCAAACGCACTGTAAGCCATGTGAAGATTACTGAACACCAGGAAACTAACCAAAGCTGCTGGGTTTTCATTATAGCAAATATGTCGGCCATCTTAAATATGCAATAGTTTCATGGAAAATCTGTTTATGGGAAGGACAGGCCAAAGAATGTGGGGAGGAAAATCTATTGTGGAGAACAGGACTGGATGGGAAAAACAATACCCAGCTTGGTATTGGTATGTCCTTCTACCTTCCCAAGAGTAAAAATACTTGGGACCTGAAAAATCTCTCAGGGATTTGCTACGGTGGAATACCACCTTTAAACCATTACTACAATTGATACATGATCAACAGAGCTGCAAGAACAGTGGAGATTTCTGAAACTACTGGATGGAGGTTAGTAGCAGTTAACTTTTTCCTGCAGTTGGCAACACCAAGTTGCCAAGGTGACAAACACGGCCCTAGGGCATCTGGGGCTTAGCCTGGCTCTCTACAGCTAACACATTCTCAAGGCTTTATGGGGCTTATTTGCTGTTACATTCAGCATTATATCCAGACTGTCTATAGGTCGAGTGTAATGTTCTATCAGCCCAACCTCCCTCTGACTGGCGTCTACTTCCAAGTGTGTTACTATGCCACTGTCGGAATCATAGGGGTAAACCGAGGATCAGCACATTTTGATTGCAAAATCACAGAGCTGGAAAGAAATTTGGAGGTCATTTAGTGCAACATCTTGCTTTGGTTTAGTTTTTGTTACTACATTCTTTCCATTGTCTTTTTTTTTTTTTTTTTTAACATTTGGAGACCATACCCAGCAATTCTATTTTCCTGAAGAAGTAAGTTTGGTAAGTGCTGCATGGGAAAAATAGAACCAATACAAAATGTCCAGCCATCCTGGACATTTATACACTAGAGCAGGGGTAGGCAACCTTGGCTCTTTTATGACTCGTGGACTTCAGCTCCCAGAATTCCTGAGCCAGAATGGCTCAGCTTGGAAACCTCTCCCTTTCCCCTCAGCATGGCTGGCTCAGGAATTCTGGGAGTTGAAGTCCACGAGTCATAAAAGAGCCAAGGTTGCCTACCCCTGCACTAGAGCATTAAAAATATAGAACATTTTTGAACATCCAGTTCCTTTAAATACAGTAACAAGCTGCTAATGTGGAATGCTAAGTAACCAGTAACTAGCAGAGAAATAGTAGAAGCTGCTAGATATTTTTGTGATAGAAGAGTTTTCAGACTGACAGTTTTCTGTCCACAGCACATTTGTAGTTAATCCCTAAGGATTTAGGGAATGAGTTTTATTAAATAATCTATGTCATCAACTGTCTTGTGTTTGTTGTTAAACATTACACTGATTCCTGGAGTCTCTGGAAATATTTAACCAGCTAGGCTATGGTCAAGCCAAACAAAATCCAAGCCCAGCCTTGTTTAATCATTATTTTTGTAGAAGCTTGATTGATGTTTTGCTTGGTTTGTTGGAGTCCTAGTCAAAATGAGGTGAACTAGGAATTGGGCATTTATCTTCCACCATGCTGTCCTTTCTTTCAAATTTTCTTTGTTCAATGACTCATGCAAGCTCTGTGCATGCCACCGTTTTTTCTTTCAGATTAGGAGCTTTAACTAGGAGGATGACGGGACTGATAAGGAGATTGTTTTAAACTACACTGGTTCCGTTTTTGGTTTTGCTTGTTGAAACCAAGGGTTGATTAAGAACAATAATCTACTGAACATCTAGTATCACTGTCCTCTTTCTCGAGATCTGCTTACTCCTGTTCTGTTAAACAACTCGGGACATTCCCAGTGGAGGGCTGTGCACTAGGTTGAAGTCAGCTCTGGCCTTTTGGGATGCCATGAAAATAGTGATATTTGATAGCTATTGGGATTTGTTTCCGAGTCGGTTGCACTTGAGCCAGTCCCCTGTCAGCCCACTGTATAAGGTTGTTGTTGTGAGGAAAATAGGAGGAGTGAGGAGTACTGTGTATGCTTGGCATCTTGAGTTATTTATAATATAGGTGGAATATAAATAATAATAAACATAAAATCGTAAGTATCATACCAAGAGCAACGCATTATAGGAAACATCTATTTTTTGCAGAGTTATATGAATATATCTGCAAATAACAACAAGGTCGAAGAGTATTCTGTTTCATTCTCAGACTTTTATTTTTATATTGAGTACATACACGCAACAACAGCTCTTGCTGTAGGATCAGAAAGAATAATTGGCATGATAAAGCTCTTTCTTGACTCTTCACTGCTAGGTGATTTGCACAATGGAAAACAACAAGCTAAGGCCTCATCCTGCCATTTCCTTGCCCCAGCTGAGATGGCCTGCTAAGCATTTCTTGGAAACTTCACAGAGCCTCTGTCTTGGCAGGCTGAAATAGGATCAAAGTGATCTATGACTTCCATCAGCAAATATTAACACACCTTGCTGCGAATATTCTGATTTGTATGAAGGAGGCAACCTGGGAGAGATCAGCGACTTGCAGGGCTCCAATTGGCCTCCTCTCTTCTCTTCTGCCATGGGGCTCACTATCAGGTTCCCTAGGACATCTTGGGGTTTTCCTCCCTGCAATGTGCTTGGTTACAAAGTAACCTAGCAGATTGTTTCAAGAACTTTGTGTGCACTTCAATTCCCAGAATTCCACAGCTAGAATTCTGAGAGTAGGTCCACACAACGTTCCAGAAGCTGAGAAACACTGCCCTAGCAGGTTGGCAAGCTGTAGAGCAGGGGTCTTCAAACTTGGCCCTTTTATGACTTGTGGACTTCAACTCCCAGAATTCCTCAGCCAGCCATGCTGGTTGAGAAATTCTGGGAGTTGAAGTCCACAAGTCATAAAAGGGCCAAGTTTGAAGACTCCTGCTGTAGAGCCTCAAGTTGGCCCTTTGTTCCTTTTCCCAGCTGTTTGCTTTCCCGTGGATATTTTCTCCCTCCTGGTAGAAGTTTCTGGACTGGTGGAAGTGCTTGGCACCATTTTCCTGCATCCCTGCACTTGGCTGATCCTGTAGCTTTAACTAAAGTGTTGAACAAATATTTCTACAATCAAATAATAACTCAAGATTTCCAGATTGGCTAATCCATAAGTATTCTATTGTATAAAATCACCTTGGAGAACTATAACGTCCTACTTACTAAGAGTTCTGAAGTCTGCATAACTAAAGAAATGGCTGATTGTGTCTTGGCCAGTCTGTCTCTCCTTCCCCACCTCCTTCTCCCAATTCTTTTCCTGGGCTGGGTTTCATTTCTTTTTCCTCCAGGCAACTCCTTCTTTTCCTCTCTGAAGAGAGAGACCACAAAACAGTGTATTGCCTACTTTAGAGTAAGCACCTGAACTGTGTTCCCAAACCACAAGAAAATGTGGGAGGACAAATTTCAAAGGAGAAGGAAAGTTGGGCAGTGAGACATCACAATGCATACAGTGTTTTTTCCAGCTCAGGAACTCCAACTGTTACCCTGACAGTAACTGGGGTGAGTCTCTGTGAGAGCAGCAACCCCATCTTGAAAAGGGGGAAAAGGAGCATCTAAAATGACAGGCTTTCTCCCTGGGTCAAGGCTGGGACAAAAGCCTTGTACGTGTGCAGCTGAGCCTTGGGCCAGAGAGACTTAGATATCCATAGATGTCTTTCTCTCATTCCAGCTGGGGTATATCCCTGTGCTATCATGGTGGGGTATGGCACTTTTTTCTAAACCCTATTCAGTCAAGGGTCAAAAATTCTGGGGCTCAGAGATTCTTTTTTTAACTGCTATTCTTATCTTGCCATTCTCCTTTGCAAGTCAGGAATGAGAGCCACAGTCTGGCTGCATTTGTATAACACCTTAAATCTGACCCTGGGTTTACTGGTTGAAACCTGAATTAGCTAAACAAGCTGGGTTCAACCAGCTTGCTAAGACATAAAAAAGGTGAGCCAAGGTCTAAGCCTCATGCACTTTGTGAAGGTAGTTCCTAGGATTTTAACTGACTTGGTGAATGCATTGTGCAAACAGTGTATCAGGTAATACCTCCTGAGAAGTACAGTAATAAGTAGCCTGATCTGATCAGCGCACCAATAAACAAGTAAATCTCCCTCCCAGAGGTTTCTCTCTGTGGATTTTCCAATTTCTGGGACCTGCAAGGGGCACTGAGAAGGTCCAGCGGTAAATAACTAATCCTAACATTTTTGATGGCCCTCCAACTCAGCCTTGAGTTGATCAAGCTGTTTATTCATTCAGTTAAACAAACAATGAGCCACTTTTTTAGTCTTCATTGGAACTGTTTCTCTTTGTAATAGACAAGCCAGGACTGGCCAGGTATTTGTCCTCCTTGATGCTGGCCTGTGGCAAAGCAGGTGGCGGGCAGGTGCAACAGGAGAGGAGTGTGAAATTACCGTTTTCCTTTCTTCTTTGACACGAGGAGAATGTGGATTATTCTTTCAGCTGAAATGGCCTCTTTCTCTGAGCTTCATGGGCCATGGAGGTAGCGGTAGTTAGTGGTTAGTGAAGAGTGACATCACCAGAAGGCCGTACAAAACAGATTCAAGAGGGTCATGCTTGAGCTCTCACAATAAATGATGAAGGAAGAAATGCAGTTCTACTTGCTTGCTGCTTTGCTGCAGGCTGCCAAGTAGCCATAGATCTGTCAAAAGAAGCTAAAATAGGCTAATTCAAGCAAAAGATTTGTGCCTGCATTCTCTGGCTCGCTTATACCAAGCCAGATCAGCGTGCCTATTTATTCATGAACAATGACTTCAAGGCGGCTAAATGTTGGAGAGAGTCGACTGTGAGAAATTGTTATTGCCTTGAGGGAAAGAAGTGCTATAATGCCATAACCAGAGGCCTTTCCAGCTTGCTCAGTGGAAACAGAGAGGGTTGGATGCCTCCACAACTTCAGAACATGGTGGGAGGAGTCTTCCTTTTGTAAACTTCCATAAAAAATAATTTTCCGCTTTGCGGTAAACTAAGCCATCTGGTAGAGAGCTATGCCAGCTTCTGTTTGTGCTTCCCTACCAAATGTAGGAAGCTACAAAAACATTATTTAAGAGTAGGAAAATAGTCTTCACCTGCAATTTGCTGTATCCTGCTTGGGAATGTGTGCTACTACCTCATAACAGGTTTATCCTCTCTGAGAGTATAGGTAGTCCTTGACTTACAAGAGTTTGTTTAGTGACTGCTCAAGGGTACAATGGCACTGAAAAAAGTGACTTATGACAATTTTTCACAGTTACGACATTTGCAGCATCCCCCTGATCATGTTATCAAAATTCAGATGCTTGACAACTGGTTCATATTTGTGACCGTTGCTGTGTCCCAAGGTCACTTTTGCGACCTTCTGACAAGCAAGTCAATGGAGAATCCAGATTCGCTTAACAACCGGGTTACTAACTTATCAACTGCAGTGATACAATGAACAACTGAGGCAAGAAAGGTCATAAAATGGCGCAAAATTCACTTAACAAATGTCTCATTTAACAGAAATTTTGGGCTCAATTGTGGTTGTAAGTCGAGAACTGCCTGTTACATTTTTCAACGAGGGTCCTCCATGCTGGCTAGAACTTCACTAGACATGTGAGCAACCTCAAATCTGGAAGTCACCAACTGGGAAAGGCCTTCTTCTTTCATCATAGCTGTGTGGGTCAGAAACTGCTGAATGTAGCTTCTTCCTTGGCCAGGAAAGCCAAGAAGCCATGGCGTTGACTAGCATTCCTCAACTGGGACAGTCCAGAGGTCTTGGACTGTAAAGACAAGAAAATACCTGTTTATAGACACGTCCATGAAGACTATTTCTTCCTAGAGTTACCCCCACACTTTGGCAGGGTCTGTTTAGATATGTCCATGAAGACTCCGGAGTCAATTTGAAGAGATTTTGACCATCCTTGTCCCGTTTTCTCAAACTTATGTTAGGCAGCACAAGACTCAAGTCTTTTTTCCATGATATTTGATGTTGGTCAGAGTGTAAAAACATTTCATTGGTTTGCCTGTGTTAAATTCTCTTCACTATTTTCATATTGTCTTTGCCAGTTTGACAAGGCATTCAGACAGGTACTTGGAGTAGACCACAATAACCTTCATTAATTGTCATGACTTATGGATTAAACATATCTTAACAACTTTCAAACTCTCCCCTACCACTCTTGCCCCCCCCTTTTTTTTGGCCAGGTTCCAGTTTTTCTGAAACCTTCGGATGACACAATACATGATGGGATTTAATAATTATAGAATTCAGTGAAGTTATAACTTCTTCTGCCTTGGGAATTATAGTTCTATTGCTATAGTCAGATCTCACTGCTGTTCCATATCCATTTGGGAACTATAAATCCTAGACCTAGATAGTTTCACACATACACTTTCCAAGCCAATTATTTGCCTGTACACTTGATTTGTTTCCTAAGGTAATAACTTTGCATTTTTTTTCTTATTAAAAACCACTATTTTAAGCCCGTTTCTCTAACTTAAGATCATTTTGGGTCTTATACATACCTTCTAAAAGCTTAGATATTTCACTCATTCTTATCTTGTAAAAATTTGGAAAGCAATCTATCTTTTCATCCAAGCTGTTAATGTTAAAAAAAATATTGCACATGGTACTTTAACAATATTTTACCACTGTCATAATATACATATTTTAGATGTTTTTATTCTGTCTTTATTATTTTTATGAATAACTCAAGGCGGTGAACATACCTAATACTTCTTCCTCCCTCAACAAACCTGTGATGTGGTTTGGGCTGAGAGAGAGTGACTGGCCCAACGTCATCCAGCCAGCTTTTGTTGCTAAAGTGGGATTAGAACTCATCGTCTCCTGGTTTCTTGCCTGGTGCCTTAAACACTATTATACTGTTAACATCCCTACCATTAACTAAAGAAATTGCCTGAACAAAAAGGAAATTGCCTCATCAGATACTTATCCAAAAATTCAGTCACACAAAATGGAGAGAAATAGCCCTGCTTTTAAATTCCTCAAATTACTTTAAATATGTGTTAAGTTTAGTCAAAAAGCTTCAAACCCCCTTTGTTGATGGTGGGTAATTTTTCCCCCCTAACTTAAATAAAATTAAATTGTATTGCTTTTTCTTTGAGCCTTTTGGTGCCCTTTTCTCCAACTTCTCCAACTATGCAATATCCTTTTCTAATGAGAATAGAATGGTAGCCAGCATTTCAAGTATGACCACACCTTCAGTAATAGTAAGTCAGTAACAACAAAAGTTAAGCAGACTTGCAAATTGTCTTATCTATACAAGACAAATGTAAGCATTCTCCATTTACTTGTAGAATTTATAACACTGATCCTTGTTTTGACATAGTATTCAGCCCAAACGCAGGTTTCCTACCTGAATGAGAAGTAGTTCATTCAGTACAAATTGGAAGGAGGATTAGTGACTCTGATTCATTTCACACAAATTGGGCTAAATCATACAGAAACTTGGATGATTGAATAAATTTAAATTATCTGGGATTAAGCCACAAACCATGGCTTATAAACCATTATATGTACCTTCACACAATATGTTAGAGCCACACTAAGCCAACCAATGATTAATATTTTGTATGAATGTTGGGTTGTCTTATCTATCAAGAAGCTTCAGCTCATGGAAGTCTTCTCATTTCCCTGCACAGACCTCCCAATTTGTACATGGATGTAAGATCATACGAATGTCCCAACAGGCCTATATCCAATGTCTATGTCTATGAACTATATGCCTCTATCTGTGACTTTGGGAGAAAGCATGAGTTGATGCTTGGCGGGATATAGCTGGCTTTTCTCCCAGGCAGTGGTTCTTGGAGCTATTTGGGAAGCAGCCAGATTGGACAGGCCCTCCAAAAGGGTGTGAAAGAAGCTTTTCAAAGGAGGAGAGAGAAAAACTCAGAGAAACCAACCTAAAGGCAAATATTTATGGGAGTGGAAAGTTAGGGGTGAGGAGTGAGAAGTGAAGAATGTTGGAGTTTTGAAAGTGTGGAATGGATTATCTGGCTCAGAGATACTTACCACACAAAGGGATTGCTTGCTTGAAACAATTCTGCCAGTTCCACCCTTCTAAACACACATGGATATTACTATTTTTCTCTCTTTCAGTCCTAGGGCATGGCTTTTTCAAGATCTCCTTGTATTTTGCCTTCGGTAATAGGGAACATTCCTTCTTGCATTCTCCAAATACTGCATGCATTGAAAGAATCAGAACAGATATTGCGAATAAGAGCTGGGGATATTTGTCTTTCTGCCACACACTAAAGGTACTCCACTGAGGTGGAACACATCTACACATCTCCTGGTTGGGCTTTCTTGAAAATGGCAGTGAGGGTCTGTCTTTGCCCTTGATGGATGGCTCACCTCACTGAACAAGGTTGAGAGCTGTAAGACCATAAAACAAAAGGAGGATGAATGCTTCTCCCCTTCCTCCCTTCCCCAAACAATTCATTACTTAAAAAAAGAGCAAAGAATGAAAACAAGTTATCTCGGAATGAACCTACTTCACTACCTCTCCCCACCCTTTTTTTTTTTTTTTTTTAAGGAAATCGGGGCCACAAAGGAGACCATTCTTCTCCATCGTCTTCACCTCAGCCTTATGAAGCTTAGATTAGACTGAACCTCAACATCCCAGGGATCATTCGTGCAGTGCTTCCCAAACCTGGGTAAATTACAGGTAGCCCCCAATGATTACTGAGCGCAAAATTTCCATTGCTAAGCGAAACAGGTGTTAAGTGAGTTTTGCCCTTTCTTGCCACAGTTGTTAAGTGAATCACTGCAGTTGTTAAGTTAGTAACACGGCTGTTAAGGGAATCTGGCTTCCCCATTGTCTTTGCTTGTCAGAAGTTTGCAAAACATGATCACATGACTCCAGGACACTGGAACTGTCATAAATACGAGTTGCCAAGTGTCGCAATTCTGATCACGTGACCGTGGGGATGCTGCAGTGGTGATAAGTACGAAAAACAGTCATTCGTTATTTTTTCAGTGCTGTTGTAACTTTGAACAATCGCTAAACAAATGGTTGTAAATCGAAGACTACCTGTACCGGTAAACTACTACCTGTATTGGGTAAAAGTGTTTTTTTTTTTGGGTGACTACACATGAACCCATTAACGGCTATGCAGAGCAAATGATCCAGCTTAGGCGAAGCGGTCAATGCAAAATGTTATTTGAAGAGAAGTAGGAGCTGTTGGAGTCTTCCTGGCTAATAGTTCACAATGAATATCCTGTAGTAGCTGAGGAGGCTGTGATGCAATTATTGCCATTTCCAAGCACCTCTGTGTGTGAAGTAGGCTTTTTTGCTCTTGCCTTCATTAAAAAAGAACACAAGACAAAACTGTTTGGCGAACTCCAAAAACGGTTTTGGGTAATGAAGGAAAAAAGTTTGGGAAGCACTGCATTAGGGGGATGAAGCTTAGCTTCAGGATCTGCTTCCTCAGCTTTTCTTAGCCAGATGCCTTCTAGAAATGTCGGGGTTAAAGCTCTGAGATTCTCAGTTAATGTGGCCCTTGGATGAGAATTTGGGGAGCATATCTGGATGGCATCAGGTTGGGGAAAGGCAATGCAACTTCAAACTGGTTGTCATGGGGCATCTTGAAAGGTTTTTATGTACTACTTCTGAGTATGCAGAGCCAATCATTCAAAGTGGCTTTTCTCTTTCATTTTCTGCTAAGGTAACTTGGTGATTGTTAGTTTTACAGATAGTCCTCAACTTAAGACCATTTGCTTAGCGATCATTCAAAGTTATGCTGATGTTGAAAAAAGTGACTTATAACTGGTCTGTGCACTTACACCGTTGCAGTTTCCTCACAGTCACGTGAGCGTGATCTGGGTGCTTGGTGACCATCTTGCATTTATAAATGGTTGCAGCATTCCAGGGTGACATGATCGCCATTGTTGACCTGGTCAGCTGGCTTCCACAATTATGTGGCAAAAGCAACCATGTCTATTATTCTATGTTCCAGTTGAGATAATGTTAAAGTTGATTGGTTTCCATAAGAAATAACATATGTACACTTGAAATGCTCCTACTTGATCTATGGTTGCCTATATTCATCCAAAACCTTGTCAATGTTTGCTGCGCTCTGGAAACGTACACACAAGCAAACTTACATCCACAGCCACATTGGTGCAAATATAATAACTAAATATATGCGCACACAAGATGTATGCATATCCAGAATATTCTTCCCAGCATTGTTGCCTTATATCCCTTCTGTTCCTGATTTATGCTGGTGCACCAAAAGGCCCACGGAATCCACATTCAGCAAAAATGGAGCTGGTTGCAGAAGGACGATAATCTCCCTAAACTGAAGTCCCAGCCCAGACCCCCAGGGGTTTCAGAGTCAGTTCCAAAGTGGTGTCCTTCCTGGATGGTTGGGTACAATGGAATCTGTAAGAAACTAGCACTTCACGGACTGTACGTCGGAAAGTCTTGCTGACAAAGCAGTAAAGGAAGAAGTTGATGGAGGTATTGAGCATGGCTACCATGTTGGCCACATCCAAGGCCAGATGTACTCGCCAGTCCTGATTGACTGATGCCACGTAGAGGTGGTAGATCATGACAAATGTCCGTGGAGCCCAGAGGACAATGAACACAGTGGTGATGGCCAACAAGATGGCCGTCGTTCTGCTGAGGCGGCGGTTGGGATTTCCTGATCGCTTGAGCTTGCAGATGATCACAGAGTTTGTCAGCAGAAAGACAGTGCAGGGAATGAAGTAGATGATGAAGCAATGAAGCCACTTCAGGACTTTGTCCATCGTGCTGGGTGGGTAGGCATCATGCCAAACATCTAGCCACCAGTAGAAAGGAACTCCAGTAGCTAGTGAGACTGCAAACGTGGCACCAATTATCTTCTGGGTGCGTTCTGGGTAGGAGATAGCCCTGTACTGCAGGGGATGGCAAAGGGCCACATAACGGTCCATAGTCAACAGTACTGTCACCCAGATGGAGGCGTGATTGGCTGTGAACTGTAAGATGTTGATTGCATGGGCAAAGGTACCTGGAACATCACGAGCCAAGATGGCTGACTGCACAATGAAGCCAGCAAAGACCACAAAGACTTGAGTGAGGATGTCAGAAGCGGTGAGGGCCAAGAGGTAGCAGTAGGAGGATTTCTGAGTCCGAGCAGCAAGACGGGAAAGTGCAGCGGCAGTTAAGATGTTAACTTGAACAAGGAAGAAAAGATAACAAAAGGGTAGTAAAAATTTTCTGTAGATAAGGAGTTTAAAAGTGCTTTAGGATGAATTAGTATTTGTGTGCATAGCTGTGACTAATATTTGGTCTCTGTAAAATTGACTCAGATGGCCTCCCTTTAGCTTATTTGTCCTTGTCAAGGTAAAATAAGGCTGGGAAAGATAACAAACAACTATGGATGTCAGCCAGAGGACCCCAGAAGAAGGACTAGATATACAGTAATTCAGTGGTGGGATTCAAATATGTGAACAACCGGTTCTCTGTGTGGATGCCGCTTCCGGAAGTCCATTCTGGGCCTGGGCAACAAAAACTTAGCTACCGGTTCTGCCGAAGTGGTGCGAACCAGCTGAATCCCACCACTGCAGTAATTGTAATAAATGCATTTGGGACCCACTGCCTTTACTGTTGCAAGTCTGAAAGTACATCTCTCTCTCTCTCTCTCTCCTTACCTTTGCAATCCAAGAAACTTGGAATGGGGGAGGGGTTTCCTTTTTGAGATGTTTGCTCTGGTCCCATTCCTTCTGTGAGGTCAGCTGCCTCTTATCTGACCAATCCCTAGTTTGCAGTTCTTCCTCCTTCTGTCTCTCACGAATATTCTTACATCCAAATAACAGAATAACAGACTTGCAAAGGACCCCCTGCCCAGGCAGGAGACTCTATACCATTCCAGACAAAGGGTTGTCCAGTCTCTTGAAACTCTCCCAGTGTTGGAGTACCCACAACTTCTAGAAGCAAGCTGTTCCACTGATTAATGGAATGGTTTGTCTCCAGAAGTTGTGGGTGCTCCGATAAAAACACTAATGGAGCTGTGGGGCAACTCTCTGAGCCAACTAACCTAGTTTCCCTTTGTAGAGACTCATAAAACTGCCTGGATGGAGGCCCATCAATGTTCTCCACATCTTTGTGAGATGATGGCGCCCTCTGGTGCTCATCTTGAAATTAGCACTATAACGGGCACATATCAGTAAAAGTTGTTCCTAATAAACTTTCCCTCTCACCTTCCTATAGTCATGCTTGCTTTTTTTTTTTGCTTTTTTTAAAAAAAAATCCTGACAGTACATTAAAATGTTGGGATAAGAAACAAAGTTGGATTTCCCTTTGCTAAAAAATATCAGTAGATATCGGAGAACATACTGATCTCTTGCACTGAATTGGCTATTGGAATGACTGGGTGGCCTCCAAAGTCTGGGCTCTAACATTTTATGATATTTTTTACTAATGTTGATGAACATATAGGAAGTAAAAAAATATTCTGTTCGAAGGATTTTGATGAAAACACACCAAAAAGTTGGTAGACGTTGTGATGACTGTGGGATAGTAATTAAAGCATTGGACCAAATCCCAGAGAGATCTATAATCTAGACTATCCATTTTCTCCTGACAGCCACTAGAGATAGATCCTTCTTGGTGGGACCATTTTTTTTTTTTTGGCAGTTTTTCTCACACAAAAATTTTTTTAGAGTCCCTCCTTCTGTAAGCTTTTAAAATGTGATGTAGTTTCTGGACTGTATTCGTTTGAGTTGATATGGTGGAGTTTTTATTGTGCTCTTTTGCACATTTTTTTTCCTATGTGTCAACTTGGCAGTACTACCCCAGACAGTTAAATAACCATAAAATCAATCAACTACAAATTGTTGCTGCTGCTGCTTCTCCTCCTCCTACCTGCTGGAAGTATACATGAAAACATCTCCCTGATACACTTATGGAGCTGTTTGATTTCTTGATTTTTGTCTTACCAGGTAAACCCACACACAGCAGGATGCAGTAGTAGAGGAGAGCCCCTATGCTAACCAAGCAAGGTGATATCTCCTTGTCATCTGGGTCCTTGGCATTGCTTCCCCAGGCCAGATCACTTTTGTTCATCTTCTCCCAGCGCCTTCCAGCTACCAGGAGACCAAGGACAATGGGGTTAAAAAATACAATAGAATCCTTGCTTATAATAGCAGAAATCTCACCAACCCTGGACCGTTGGCTGCAGGAAATTGTTCTTTAACATGGCTAGTAAAACAGCGGTACCACAGAATGAATCAATATAGCTATAGGCAATGATTGATTACATTTGACCCACATATTTCCCCACGGCTGTCATTATCCTGGCAATTCTGTATCTTTCAATTGAGAAAAGTTTCCCCCTCAGTGTGTATGTAAAGAAAGAATCGCTGGTTTACAATGAAGCTTCTAAAAGAGAGGTCAAAGGCAAATTTGTCTTCTTTCCACCAAAATGTTCAACTTCTGCTCCTCTTCTGTTAAGTTACTTAGGTGTGAGAAACAAAAACACTTAGAGATGTATAGCTAAAGGACAGAACTATAATGCATCCTCCAAAATTTGGGATGAGAGTCATCATTAAGAGATTAGTGAATGTTAAGTTATACCTATCGGGCATTTAGCAAGCTGCCCAAGGATGTAAACAAATGCCAATATGGTGGGTATGGTGGAAATAAATGATGACTACATTTAAATACAAGAGACATTCAACCAACTCTGAGATATATTCTATTCTATTTTACTACTTCCTTCCTTCCTTCCTTCCTTCCTTCCTTCCTTCCTTCCTTCCTTCCTTCCTTCCTTCCTTCCTTCCTTCCTTCCTTCCTTCCTTCCTGTGGTTATTTTATTAGCTATGATACTTCAATGAGTTCCCTGCATTAACAGAAGATTTGGGTGAGATAGCCTCTGATCAGTTAGAATGATTCTATTTCTCTATCCGGATTGACAGAGTGAGACCTAGCAGAATTTCTAGAGGGTTTTGGGGTGCACCATTCCCCTCTGTTTCACTCTTTCCTAGTAAGTATCAACTTTCTATCCATCTGGCTCCTGAAGCTGGTAGAAATGAGCAATGTAATGCCATGGCTCAGGTTTATTCTAGGAAACGTGATTCTCCTTCCTCTTGCTAGATCAGGCTAGGCAGTCCAGTCCAGTTCATTATTTCCCATCTCCTTGCAGATGCAATCTGGTGGAATCTTACCTTGAGGCTTTGGCTGGGGAAATTGCTGTCCTTTATTTGCCAGCTCTGCAAGTGGTCCGTGCTGCTTCTCCCCAGTAGATGTCTGAAGGTCCTCCTCCTCCTCCTCCTCCTCCTCCTCTGCAAGGCTGTCGTAAGGACCCAGAGAGAAAAGAAAGAGAAAAGCCCAGAGAGAGAAATGGGAAAAAGCCTGAGCAAGCTGCTAGATTCAAGCTGTTGCAAAAGGAGGGGGAGGAGGAGGAGGAGGAGGAGGAGGAGGAGCAGTGGCAGGTGTACACTTGGCTGTGACAGACCTAGGAGGGAGTGGAGAAGCAGGCTGGTCTGGATCAGCACAGATGGAGGTGGAGGGGGGGGGAGGCTGTCAGTTACTTCCGTTTATGCTCTACGGGTGCAGAAATAGTATCTCAAACCATAGAAGTCCTTACGAACCTCTGCCAGAGTCCAAGAGGCTCAGGCCAAAGGCTTCTTCAGGCCCTGAGATGCCCATTTGCCTAGAAACTGGTGCCCACTGATATTGCCCAGCAGTGGATGTTCCACAGCGAGGCTTCCTACCTTTGAGCATACCTGTGGCAGTCATGTGGGTATAATCAAAGTGGAGGACACTGAGCTGGGAGAGAATGATTGAAAAGAGGCTGAGATTGCTAGAAGCAGTAGGTTGCTTCGCTCTTGTTCTGCTGACAGTTTGTCTCAGGATCAGCCGTTGGGGTGGTTAAGAAAAATAAAGTTACTGTGGCGTGGCTGCAATGATGTGATCAAAGCTGCCATCTTGACTTTTTTTTTTTTTGATTCCTCCGGCATCTCTGATGTCAATTCTTACTGCCTAAAGTGTGTTTTCCTCTCAACCGAGAGCTTCGTGTGCATTTCTGTAACCCATAGTCTTCTTTTACATCCCCTCCTTTTTTCCTCTCCCAAAGCCAAATATTTTAGGATGCCTTTGCTTGGAAATGGACTCAGATTGGGAAGTTGAAGAACCTTCAGGCTGGGGCATGTATGGCAGAGATGCTCCTCCAGGAACCCTGCCCAAACCAGTCAGTGCTCCAAAAGTAACAATAGCTTGATGTGGACCTGGAAAGAGACGACAGCTAGTGCAGATGGTCAAGCTCAAGCATAATGTATTTGGATGGGCAGGTCCTACTAAGCAGCTTAGCTAGCTCTCCTGGATTTGATTAACTGAAACTTTTGGACAATGTTCAAAAGCAGTCCCAGATATACTACAGATCATCGAACCAAGCAGGTGGTTACCAGAATGTGAATAATTGTTGCAAAGCTTTTTTGTCCAAGAACATCAGCCAGCCCATCGATCAAACTTTGATGCTTTGAGCCACAGAAGCTGCTGGTTCTTCTAATAAACACGAGAGATCCGAGAGAAGGCCCTCACTGCATGCTTCACTGCTTAGATTGGATCAGGGGAAGGCAATCTTTCTAGGCCTACTGCATTTCTCCCCCTAATTTTTTCAACTGTGAAAAGTTTTATATCCAAATATATATATTTTTATACTGCTTCCATCTTCCATTAAAATATCAACAGAATCCACAATGGCCTGAGAATCAGTGTCTCCACTAGATAATTGACAGTCAAGCTGAAACTAAGTTAATCAACTAAAATTAGCAACTTCCTCAAACCCCCAAATAAGCTACCAAGATCTAATCCACATATCAAAGGATAAGGTATGCAAACATGGAGTTAATTAAATTAGGTCTCCCAGAGGAATTGCATGTTCACAAGAATAAACATACCCACACACACACATACACACACAAACACACCCCCCCTCAAGTGTCATTCTAGAATCAGCATGTAGATACTTCACTCCGGACAAGCTCCCCCTATAAAAACTACTACTATACCCCATTTCTCTGCAGCCTGCTCCTGTTTTGCTTTTAGGAATAAATATTTCTTCCTTCCTCACAGCTGTCTGGATCTCATTTTTATTTATTCTTGTGCAGCCCCGGCTCAAGTTGGAACCCCAAATTAGTTTTCTGACATAACAATTGAGGAATATGGCAATAGTTATTTGAGAGCTTCCTGAATGCATCTATTGGGATACTGAATGTTGGAGCAGATGGGCCCTTGCCCTGCTTAGTAGAGTTTTTCTTATATTAAAAGTCACTGAGATGAGAAGAAAGAATGTTACTAGATGATGCATCGTGGAAAAATGGTGTACAAGGAACATAATCAGATAGAGATATTCAATTTTTTCCCCATGCAAATTCTGAAAAAATTGGTTTTGCCAATTACTGGTATGGTCAGCTTGACTGCAGATGGGAAGGGGAATCCATTAGTTGAAATATATACTTTCCATCTGCAATCTGTTTCAAATTTGCAACGTTAAAAAATATGGAAGGAGAAAACAAAACTGGAACAAGGCAGGATGTAATTAGCATATAATTTAGACCCAGGGCTTGATAGAAAGGGGCTGAGTGAAGCTCTGCAGCAAAAAAACCTGAGATGTTGTAGCAACATTGTCCCCTCATCAGAACTAGTACTCCAAGAGAGACATGAATCTTAAAGGAAAAAAAAATCTGTTCTGCTACTAGTACTGTAGATCTAGTAAGACCGGGAAGATGTCACGTTTGCTAAGAATCCAGAAATGGAGCCCTGGGAATTTAGAGAGCAGGCCAGGACCACCTGGGTCCTAGGGACAGTGGCAAGATTGAGACTTGAGATCCTCCATAAGCATCATTTTTAGCACCACCCAGCTTCTGGCCTCTTCTGAAGGCCATTTTATATCTGCCTTTTCTCTTCACTTCATCAGAGAGCCATGTTGTTGCCTGAGTCAATTCTTTAGTCATCAGGTGACATTATCGGCTAATGCTGTTGTTATTATTGGCTAATTCCTCTATTTTACAGATGGCTGCATCTAACATGTGCTCACCTGACCATTTGAGGCATCCCTTGGCTGCTGGGCTGTCTCTTCTTATCAGCTGCGCAGAGAACAACATGAAAGGGACCTAGCTTAGATGTCATACAGCCAGAACACCCAAGCACATTAAACTCTTAGTTTGAGTCGTTTTCCTTTACTATTCACCTAATAGAAATCCTGCAGATTTTAGTTATTCACCGGGTTTGCACTATACCACTGATTAAAGGTGTGTGTGTGTGGGGGGGGCACATGGGTGACATTGTCTGAAAACATATGAGCACGGCCACTGCTTGCCTAACCCAAGGTATGTCCCTGAGTTCCTTTTCTCTTATTGATCTCAGTAAGAGGAGGCTGCTCTTTATCTACCTGTCCAAAGCTGATCTTCCCTTCTCTTATTTTTCCCTCTCCGTTGCTCTGTTTTTCCTCTTGTCGGCTGTGTGCCTTTTCTCATCAAGCTGTTGTTTTTCCGCACCAGTGGCTAAATGAGCCGATCAGCAGATGGACTGCTAAGCGATTAACCTACAAATGGCAGGCAGCAGTGAGCACTGTTGCCACTAGTAATATAAGAATCCATATTTGCCTGACTATGGCACACTCACTTAGTGGCAGGTAGAGATAGGTGTGAGGTGACAAATGCAGCTGTACTTGATATCTGAAAAAGCCAAGGAACTACTTTATTTTTGATCTTTGATCTCTTTTTCCCCCAGCTGCATTTCATGTTTTCAGCTTGAAATGTTTCTTTCCCAAGAGCCAATCTTTCTCTCCTGTTCTTCTCTAAACTTGGAGGTTCCTTCAATACAGTGTTTCCTTCCTGGATGTAAACAAATGCCAATATGGTGGGTATGGTGGAAATAAATGATGACTACATTTAAATACAAGAGACATTCAACTAACTCTGAGATATATTCTATTCCATTTTACTACTGCCTTCCTTCCTTCCTTCCTTCCTTCCTTCCTTCCTTCCTTCCTTCCTTCCTTCCTTCCTTCCTTCCTTCCTTCCTTCTTCCCTCCCTCCCTCCCTCCCTCCTTTCCTTCCTGCCTTCCTTCCCCTAAAGATTGCATTCTAGTGGTACATTTTTAAAAATATGCACATGAATATACCTATAAAACAGGGTCAGCAGTTCAGCAGGCCACAATCAATATTGGGTCGTGACAAGACCTGTAGGAATAACTTTGATCATGACATGCAAACTACCTTAGGTTCTACATCTCTTTTTAGACCTACCCTTGGTTTTCATGGGCAAGATTGTAGAAGAAGAGCTGAGTTAGTCTACAACTGCTAAAAAAAAAAAATCAGGAGAAACCAAGTACAATAGCACCTTTTCCAAATAACTAACTTTATTAAAAGGTATGTGCTTTAGTGAGCTGTAGCTCATTTCATCAGATTCATCCCCATTGAATGAAAGATTACAGGTAGTCCTCGACTTATGACCACAATTGAGCCCAACATTTATGTTGCTAAGTGAGACTTTTGTTAAGTGAGTCTTGCCCCATTTTGCGACCCCTCTTTCCACAATTGTGAAGTGAATCACTGCAATGGTTAAGTTAGTAACCTGGTTGTTACGTGATTCTGGTTTCCCCATTGACTTTGCTTGACAGAAGGTCACAAAAGGGGACTCATGTGACTTCAGGACCCTGCCACCGTCATAAATACGAGTCAGTTGCCAAGCGTCTGAATTTTGATCACATGGCCACGGGGATGCTGCAATAGTCATGAGTGTGAAAAATGGATATAAGTCACTTTTTCCCAGTGCCGTTGTAACTTTGAACAGTCACTAAATGAACTGTTGTAAGTCAAGGACTGCCCGTATGCTTTTTAATAAAATTGTTAGATGGAAAAGGTGCTATCACATCTTAATTTTTAACCATACTCCATAAATGTAATAAGATGGATTGGAGCTTAGTCACTGGCAACTCAGTGGCTCAGTGTACTTAATGTCTTCCCAGTAGGTAGCCCAATGTACACCAGTGAGGTTCCCTGCAAACATTATCAGTCCAGGCTCACCCAGCATAAGAAAGGCCCCTTCATTGCTCCTCTCCCAGTATGAACCATGACAACTGCTGTCATAAGTCCCTCTCCTTGGTTTTAGTTACTAAATCCTTAATACAGAGATGAAAAAAAAGAGGTCTGAGCAGATGACATCAAAAGCAACAATTACTCCGATAGAGATAGGGAACTGGTTTTAATGTGCCTTAGCCAGGCTGGGTAAGCAGAGCCCTCAAGCTTGGACTGAGCTCTCCTTTGCCTTCTGTCTCCAAAAATATTTGTCATTTGAAGTAACAGCTCTGGATGGTAAGGTGCCTAAAAAGCCTAGATGTTCAATCCATTCATGTGGCCACTAGGAGATGCTCTTTGTCCAGAGTCAAATAGTATGAAATCTATTGTCTTGCAGCTCAGAAGTAAAATTACTATTGACAGGGAAACCAATTCTATCCATCTACCATTCAACCTGCCATCTCTATGCATAGAAGACTACCGTGGAAGAATGTTAAAAGACTTAACACTAAAGTTAAACAAAATAATCAAATTAACTCAAATGAATTTTATAAATTAGAGGGGGCACTTCAGATGTCATCTTTTGCTATCTATTTGTCTCGTCCTGCAAAGTAGAGAACTCTGCTTTGGGAAATTGAAAATATTTAAATCAGCCCCGAGATTATCAATGGGTAAGGTAAGGTAAGGAGATAATGGATTCAATTTATTAATTTTCTGATTTGAGAATATGTTACTTAATTTAGACATTTAATGATATGATTGTGAACCACTAAGAGAAAAGTGTGGTTTCCAGTCACAGGTGTTTTATTGGCTGAGTGATTGTTAATGGGATAAAATTAAAAAAAAGAATAAAATTTATTACTAATTCACTAATCAAATGTAAACATTGGTTCTACTACAAATGAAATTAATTAACTATGGAGCCCAATTAACTAGTCAATTGTTGAGTTTAAACATATTTACTTATTATAAATACAATTATTTGTGTATCTCTTTCTGAATTTAACAGATAAACCAAAATCTATGTGGTATTTGCCATACCATATCAGTTTAAGATCACTGAAGAGTAATTATCATTTTGTGCTGTTTAGCTACTTCAAGCATCCAACATGAGGAACTAAGTAGATCAATCCATTTGTTCAATTTCTGTTAGGTAATGTATATTAAAATATTTCTGAGGGGTTGAATATTCTAAACTGATCAACATACCAATTGGTTGAACTCTCTCCTGCTTGGAAAAATATTTGCACATAAAATGGTGTCTTTAGTAAGCTTTCAAGACTCTATTATGATACCTTAAATAATAAAGTGGTGTTCCTGTAATTCTTGTGGCACCTGTTTCCTGAACTGGCTACCTTCAGACATCAATCTTGAAGGCCTCCAAGAACTTATCTCTGCCCCTTCTTTATTCTGTAGAAAATCAAGATGGAATAATTTGGAATTTCTCATGTTTTCTACTTTCTCAGGACACTTAGTTGTTTCCCTCCCTTAACAGATCACCCATTCCTTCATCAAGGGTCTATCTCTAATCCTTCATACTTATGACAATTCTTTGAATATTCAGAATGCAAAACTAGACACATAGATCCTATATACATGTAGGAACATCTCTAATGGCAGCAGTGAGTCTTTTGCAAAGTGAAACAAGAGGGGACATTACAAGAATAACAGGCTATTTCTAGAACCATATTAAGGCCCCTTGACAGAATGATTAGTTGCTGGGGTAGGTTTCAATTATACAGGCAAGGCTGCTAAAGAGGAGTGATTGGTTCTGAGGATGTGACTCCATTTGCTGGGCCAGAAGAAGTCGCCCTGCTGTGGATGTGGATTTTTTTTTGCCAGCGAAAGTCACACAGAGGCTCCTCTTCCTCTGCCTGAGCACTGACTCATTTACATCTATCCCGGGGTCATGCTCTGGCAAACACAATGACTTTCATCTGAGATGCATCCAATTTGGTCACAGCTGGGGAAATATTAGCCTTGTTCCTATTTATTGACTAGCTGTCTGGATTTATGCAGACATCTGGGTTGAATTAAGCAAGCAACTGAAGTGTAAACTCTTCTCTGGCCCCTCCTGTGCAAGCTTTTCATGTCTGGCCTGATAGTTTGATCCCCATCTCCCTGCCCAGATTTGGGCCATCCTGCCATCTCCTTTCTCACCGACCCAGGCAAGCTATTTTCATAATCTAGGACAAGCAGGATCCTTGATTGATATGGAAAACAACAAAACATTTGAAGCTTGCATTTACTAGACTCCGCAGACATTTTGCTCTTTGGCACTGTTAGGCCACTGAGACATTAGAAAATTCAGATAATGAAATTAAAAAAAAAAAAAAATCCAGTGAGTTCCGAACACTGCAAGAAGAAACAGTGAGCAAATTACTTGATATATACAGTACAGTATTTAAGGGCTCCAACATACCCCACCTAACATTATTTTTGCTTTAAAAAAAATCCATTTCCCCCCCTCCAACTGTTTACTCAGCGCTATACAGGATGGCCATATTAGAGTATTCTTTTAAGAATGTCTCTTCAGATAAAGCTTAATTTATTGATTAAATTGCACGTTATTGATTGTCACTGGAAGAAGAGCCATCTAGAATATTTTACTATTAATTGAACATATGCATATAGAATACACATTACAAAAATAAGGATAGATTTATATGATCATTTACTGTGCAGCCGAATTCCCTCTCTGAATAAAATTCAAACAGCAATCTGTATGCATGTAAACATGAAATAATTTACGACAAATTCCAACTAGAAAAACCGACATTATTACACACATACATACACACACATACACAGTAAGACTTTTCTTATACAGATGGTGTTTTCTAGATAAAAATGTCATAACTGAAATAGCTCTGATACATAAGAGCTGAAATGGTTCGAGAGATTACATTTTTACGGAATGGAACAACTTGCCACGACCAACTCACCGTGGCCAACTCACCATGGGATAATTCAACAAATACAAAAATTAAATTACTTTCGATGGAACCGTGGCCAATAATAATAAAATAAAGTCAATCCAGAAATACAAGAGTTACAATAATTTTGATGAAAACATGGTCACCAATAATAAAAGTACCTCAATGAAATGATCAATAGAGTATTGAATTGTCCCACGGTGAATTGTCCCATGGCGAGTTGGCCGTGGCGAGTTATCCTAGATTCCACATTTTAATACTATTTTTTTCTTGAGAAGCTTAACATAGTCCATATGGGGGTCTTTCCTTATATTGTCCTCATAACAAAAACCATGGTATATATGTATGCATGTATTTAGTAGATTTTTAGAGCCACTCAACTTGCAACTTGCAACTTTGACTAGCTAGTGCAGGGTTAAAACCAAACTATAAAGCGACAAGATACAAACAACAAAAGGAAAAGAAACTGAGGCCAACCCTCAACCATTCAATTTCCTACTGTATCAGACAGGCTCATCTAGCACCCTGGTGCAATAGCTGGGGGAAAGACCCTATGAAAGGCCAGCAGAGCCAGGATCACCTGAATCTTGGGGCAGGGATATATAGCTCCAAAGGGCAGGCACCATGACAGAGAAGGCACAACTTCTGAGTCCCATAATCAGAGGTCCCCAACCTTTTGGGCACCAGGGACCGGTTCTGTGGAGAGAGGTTTTTCTGTGGACCGGAAGGTGCGTGGTTTTGTGTGCTGCCTGCATCCCGCGGATGGGGCTTTGCTTGTTTGTGTGGACCAGTTGCTGGCATGCCACAGACCGGTACTGGTCCATGGACCGGGGGTTAGGGACCCCTGCCATAAATGACTCTGTTTTATAGAAGGGACTTGCGGCATACCCAACCTGTTGGATCTTATGAGTTGGGCAGAATTAATAGGTGGTCCAGCAAGTAACCCAAGCTTGTGCCATGAATATCTCTATCATCTCTATCATCTATCTGTCTGTCTGTCTGTCTGTCTGTCTATTCAATTCATAACTCAATGAACTCCTTGGTCAACTGGCAATTTGAATATGGGTTCTTCTCTCCCCATTCAATGCTGATAAAAGATGTACCATGCTAGGCCAGTTCAGTTATGGCTGGTTCATATTCCTTTCACGTAACATTTCCGCATGAGCAGATATAATCAGCTGGATCTTCCCCACACTGCTGATCACCAAACTGGGAGGTCTGTTTTCTTGAAAAGAGAATAAATAGAGAGTGAAAAATTAGGATACTCCTCCATGCATAGACTTGCCAATTTTTATTCTTTTATCTCTTCTTTTGTTCTAATTCTGATAGATTCTGAACTGCGCATAATGTGGACAAAGAAACCTGGTTCTAAGTTATTAGCCAAGCATTCAGTCAATAGATTACAGTACACGGAAGTCTATATTTGCTACACAGACCAATAACCTCATGAATTTGAAACAGTGCAGGAAGCTCTAAATCTCTGCTGGGGTGCTGAATTGCAACTTTCAGAGTGCAAGCCAGCATATGATAGTAAGCATATATACTTACATACCTGGCAGGGGAGGTACCATAATCAGTCCGCACTCTTTTCCCCTATTGTGATACTGTCCAGCTGCGATACCGTGGAAATACACGCATATCACTGTTTAGTCCATTAGTATGTCAGATTTATCTAGAGTGCTATGTGACGTCACTTGAAAATTAGGCTGCTCGCTGAAGACTATGATATGGTGACACACGCTTCATTTGGTAGAACAAATGTCAAAAAGCAGAATATCCCATACTTGAGCAAACAAGAGAAAAACTGAAGTAAGGAGAAATTTTCTGATGGTGAGAACAATTAATCAATGGAATAGCTTGCCTCCCGAAGTTGTAAATGTTCCATCACTGGAGGTTTTCAAAAACAGATTGGACAACCATTTGACTGGGATGGTGCAAGGGGCAGAGGGTTGGACTAGAAGACCTCTGAGATCTCTTATAGCCTATAATTCTATGTTCTGTGAAGCCCTGTTGCCAACCTTCAGTCAGCTGATAACAATGAACCCATCCACCCCCCTATGAAAAATGTAAAGATCAAAGCTTGGGAGAAAATTCATTCCTTTGTAACATTCATTCTATCTTCAATAATTTTGGACCATGGTGTTGGGAAAAAAGAAGTTTTCTAACTTTTTAAAACTGAGATACCAGAAAAGCAAAAGTGAAAAGGTGGATGCTCTTTATTCAGCTGCTTAGCTTCCAGTATGCTGAGGGATCAAGGTAGTCTTACTCCCTCAGGGAGACTTTGCCAACTGCCTGGGAGTCCCACAATGCCCCAGAGGCATCCATTCACAATCTTAACCGGTTTCCTTGGTAACAGCTGTTACTAGTTTTCCACCAATCAATGGCAAGCGGGACCGGGGGAGTCAGTGTCCTACATAAAGAGTCAGACAGATTAGCCCGTTCAGTTGAGGGCTTATTCCGTCTCTGGACGTTCTCCAGGAAAAAGCCATGGCTAAAGGACTAGGGACCCAGCAGGCTGCACCCCGGCGATGGGCCTGCTTCTTGGCTGCCCTGTCACTCCTGTGTCTGGCTGTCCAAGCAGGTAAGAGGACAGGCTTCTGGGAAGGGACTCTCCAGGTGAACTTGCTGGGCTTGGGGGGTCACATTGTGAATAGTATGAGTGTGGAAACCCAAAACAGCTAGAATGGGGAATGGCAGAACATCTGAATCAGCAAAGGCTTTTTAAAGGGACGCTCTCCAAAAGTGTGTTAGCCACGTGCAATGCATTTATAATAGATTTTTTAAAAAATCAAATACGGTAGCCTTAGTTTGTCGCATGGCTTTAGCATGAGGAAACAAGAGGGAATGAGCTGGCCTCTTCTGTTCCACGGCAAAGCATTCCACATTGCTGACTCCAAGGTTAGAAAAGTGCCTGGCTCATATTCACCAACCCAAGAAGTTGTGGTCTTGCTCCCTAACTATTAAAGCTCCTTGAGAGAGCAATAATCTCAAGTCAAACCAATGTGTGTGGGGCTTGAACAGAGGGTTCAGACCAGTGGTGGGATTCAGCTGGTTTGCACCACTTCGGCAGAACCGGTAGCTAATTTTTTGTTGCCCAGGCCCAGAATGGACTTCTGGAAGAGGCACCCACAAAGAGAACCGGTTGTTCACATATTTGAATCCCACCACTGGTTCAGACCTAACTTGAACAGAGTGAGGATTCTCACAGCTTTGAAACTCTGGCCCTTTCAGCTTTCACCTAGCAACTCGCTTGGTCCTGAATTCTGATTTAACAGGACTGTACTGAAAATGCCCTGGTATCCCATTTGCCTTCACGACAGCTACTTGGATTATGGCTGAAATAGAAAACAACACGGATAACCTCCGGTACCTTTTCACTGCTGGATTCCATGTTGATCGGAAAGGCGGCATCTTTTATTTCCAATCTCCAGTTCAGTTTGGTCAGAGCTGCATTTGTTTCTAGAGGAAGCTAATCCTTTGGCTGAGATAAAGATTTTTTAAAAAGATACAATCTAGACCAGACTCACTTGGCACTGAAGGGTGCAAGAAAGTCAAAAGGAAAAATCTGGGTTGAATCAGCTTATAGCCCAGCTGGACGGGAGTTTGAATGGGATAACTGTATTTTGACTGTATTTTGACTGTATTTACTGTGCTACCACCTAAGCAAAAAGAGCAGTGATGTTGGGAATCAGATTGTGTTGTTGTATTTTAACTCATTTTTTTGACATTCTAAATGTTAGCTATTAGCACTTTGTGGCAAGCCGAAGGCACGAACTTTCTTCGATTGTGAACAAAGAGGTGGGGTGGGGAGTTGGAAGTCAGGGTTAAAATGAGAAAATTGCCTCATTAACATGCTCTGCCTCACTGCGAAACAAGCATATCAATTTCCCACAGCCGAATGCAGGAAGCATCTCACATAAACATCACACAAATCTGGAATACGGATATGTGGAGCCACACAAAAAGACCTGCAGAGAGACGGACAATATGAGGCTGAAAGAGGACATTGTGTGGTTGTTTCTCTTCTCCTCTACTGGAGCGAAGAGAGTCACCGGCGCTTTTCTTTTTTGAAGTGACTTCAATAAAAGTGATGTTTTCCTAGAAATAACCACACTGGGTGCATTTCTCCTTAAGGAGAGGGACTTTTCCCACCGCACTGTGCCTCTTTGTCCTTGACAGAGAGAGAAAGCGGGTTTGTTTACTTGTCTTTGAGTGTTACCCTTTTATCCCTTGCCCAAGTTGGACTGGACACAAAAACCAACCCAAGAGAAGGGGAATGTGAACAGGCTCAGCTTTCTTTTCCCCCGGGGTGGCCCTGAAACACATCTTGGCTGGGTGCAAGCATTTAATTCATTGGACAGCAGTGATTTCATTGAGTTAATGAGGGCTAGGGAGCCAGAAGCTCAGATCCAACTCCTGAGAGTCATAATGTGAATGCTCCGACACCCTCAAGGAATAGCAGGAGTAATTGCTCTCCTCCTGAGCTCCGAGACCATCTGGGGCTACAAAGTGTAATTATAAAAGGCCATCCAAATTGCAATAAGCTAGACATGGTGAGGCACAGTAAAACCTCGAATGTGCTGGTTGTCTGGGTTTACTTATACAGATCTAGAAATGATCACTGCAGCTCCTCAAAGGCCAGGGATACAAGCTGCATAAATAAAGGTAAATAAGAATTAATGCTCATTTTCTAAAAGTCAACGAATTAAGCACGCCTCTTGGATGGTTGGAGTCACCCTTGAGCATCTTTAAACGTAGTGTTGTTGTGTGCACCAAATGAAGAGGATTTCAAAGAGTGAGCACCAGAAATCATTTCTATCGTATGATATAAATGGATAATGTGCTATGAGATCGCCTTGCAAGTCCAGAGATCATTTATTTATTTATTTATTTATTTATTTATTTCCTGCCTTTATTATTCTTATGAATAACTCAAGGCGGCAAACACATCTAATCCTTCTTCCTTCTCCTATTTTTCTCATAACAACCCTGCGCGGTGGGTTGGGTGGAGAGAGAGAGGGACTAGCCCAAGATCACCTAGCTGGCTTTTATGACTAAGGCGGCACTTGAATTCGTGGTCTCTTGCTTTTTAGCCTGGTGCACATTTATTCTTTATATCTGTCTCACTCCCTGCATCAGTGATTACTTATCAGAAACACACATATAGTATGCATGCATATACGTTTACACTTTACATCAAATCAAGGATAGGCTGCTTTCTCCAAAGACTAATCACTGTTTCCTTAGGAAAACCACAACCCTCAGGAGAATATGCATAATATCAATTTATCTCCTTTTAATAAACTCCAGGAAAAAGATGTTGACCAAAACTTTGGGTTCCTTGTGATTCGGAAATCACTGAATCCAATATCCAACGCAACACCACTCCTTTCATATAAGCAAAGTGGTTATTAAAAGCTTTATGACAAGACATTGCTTTGACCCTTATCATTATTCTGCAAATAATATTTCTCATAGCTTTGAGCTTTAGAGATTCTGAAATTGTGATGGCCCTGAACAAGGAAAAAAAAGTCTATCCCTGATTCTTTGTACATGCGGATTGTAGCTGCTTGATTTGTGTGTGCCTTTGAATCATGTTTAATGTTGGCAATTACTTGGATTAATTTCTGCAATTTTCTTGGCAAGGATTTTCAGAAATAGTTTGCCCTTGCCTGCTTCCTAGGGTTGAGAGTGACTGGCCCAAGGTCGTCCACATGACCTTGTGCCTAAAATAGGACAGAACTCATGGTCTCCCAGTTTCTAGCTGGTGCCCTAACCACTAGACCAAACTGGCTCTTTAGCTGCTTGATAAATGACAATAATAAGGAGCAGCATATCCTATGAAGGCACTGCAAGCAGAATCCATCCTTGGGGCCCTATTATTCACTTACACCAACTCAAGGGGAGTCATCATTGTTGCCCATCACCAGGAACCACTAGCACAGAACCCAGAAACAGAGCAATATACTGTATCTAACTAAGAGAATCATTTCAAAGTTTAGGTAAGGACGCAGTTCCGGTTGTGAGCTTTTTAAAAATTTTATTTATGTGAGGGGTAGTATGTAAACTTAATTTGATGGGCAATGTTGCATTCTTTGCTAGTTATTAAAGCCAACTGGAGGTACACTTAGAAGAGTAGGAAGCTTGATTGTGCAGCTAAATTATGATTTACCGCTGGAGTCATTCCTTGCTTTTTCCCTTCCCGTTCTTTCCAAACACTGTGGTTAACATTCCAGTGACTTTTGGCAGAAGTAAGCTGAGATCTGAGATTCCCAGAGGATCCTTTTCATGGCCAGCAGGTTCTCTCAAGCCCCATTGGCTACAACTCAACAGCAGGGCTTCCCATCATTCTGAGGCAAAAACACATGAATATTCTAGTGGAAGCTATAAAATATTGTCTAACAACAAGGACCACAAATGTTGTCCAAGCTCGGCAAAAGAATTGTAGCCCTGTTTAGTCCACTCTGCCTCCTCCAATGTGAAGGGAATGAAGTAAAAGAGAAATCTAGGGAGCAATTTTGTTTCTTTCCCTAATCCAAGAAGGCATGCATGTTTGATGGCCCAGGGACCCCAATTAATGCTCATCAGTGCTCTAGACAGAGTAAATAGCCATGGTTAGCTGGAAATGTAACTGAAAGTAATTACCTTACTATGAAATCTTTCATCCTCTACTGAATGTTTAGGTCTCTGCTTAGCTGCATGGAGGGGAACCCTGGCGGGGTAGGATGCCACAGAAGAAACCATGCCATGCTGTTTTTTCCCCCTCTTACTTGCATAAAGTTTGGTGCAAAACTGATTTGAATTTGCTATGAGGATATGTAACAAAGTCTGGTTGCAAAGGTATTGTATCACACACTCTCTTGGCAAACTCCTCCTGGCTTGTACCAAACGTTAATAACAAAACATGCCAGTTGCACTGCATTTATTTCCTGTTTTTCTGGCTGAATAATCTCACTGCCCATTTGTGCTATTTGGTCCCGTCGACTGCAGTCCAGAAGGCAGATACCATTGGGGATCCCACTGCGGCTACCATCAACCATTCACCCTTACAGCTGAAGCGGCTTCAAGAGCTTCTACTCAATGGGAACTCCAGCGACACCACCCTGAGGGTCCACACCGCTGGCTCCGATGAAGTTAAAGTCTTTCACACCCACCAGCTGATGCTCAGTTTACATAGCGAGATCTTTGAGGCTCTGTTGCAGAACCAGACCATGCTTGACTTGCACGAATCACCGGACAACGTGGCCCTTTTTGAAAAGTTCATCAGGTAAATAGGCGCTTGCCTGCTCTCCATAGAGGGAGGGAAATTTCATGGATTAGAAAGTAGTGTGTGAATTGTTTTCATCGACTCCATACAAGGACAGGTGCTAGGTTTCTGAAGGCAGAGTTTGTCTCTCAGATGTCCCTCCCTTGTGCCTACTGACCTTGTTGACATGACTTTGAATAAAACATTGTCAGCAATAAACAGGTTTGAGGACACTACTTGCTAAGATATGAAGGGCTTTTCTGCGTGGCTCACTAACCATAGTACACGGGTGTCAAACTCGATCATGTCACGTGACGTATGGTGACGTATCGCAATGTTTTTTGCCTTTGCGGAGCTGAGGTGGGCGTGGCCTGCATGTGACGCATCTGACCTATGGGCCACCAGTTTGACACCTATGCCATAGTTCAACTCATCCTCCTGGGCTATTGTGAAACAGCCTACACTCCTCTTGGCTCTTCCAGGGTTTCCCACCTTCCACTTGCTGTTTAAACCCTTTATAGGGCGTTGTATTGATGTAAGCCTGCAAGCTTTTTCTCTTACAGGTCATTTGTCACCATTTTTCAGTACTGTTCTCTTTTAGGCAGCAGGAAAATTGGGGTTCTTCTGCTGTACCAAAAGGTCATCTTTCCCATTTCTGTGACCAACTCGTATCAGACATAGCAGCACAACTCTAGATTATTAAGGCTTAGAGGTGGAGTAGGGAAGCAATTCTCTTCTTTAAGTTTGGGATTGCAGTTCTGTTGGGAGAAGGGAAGTGAGATAGAAGTGGCTCTTTAGCCATCACAGTAAAAGTGCTCCTGCTCGCTTAAGCAGAGCAAGCAGTGCAATATCCAGCGTGGGGATGGCTGGATGAATTTTTTTAAAAATGCCCAGCAATTGACACATATCCAGATTTGATACTTATAAGAAATGCATACTACATGTACTACTACCTGCGGTGCTGAATCCACCAGGGGATTGTGTAGATAGCTAAAGAGATAAATCTCACCACCTCTTCCATTCCCATTAAAAGGGAAGTTTTATTGTAAAATGTAAGCATGATGATTATTTAATTTGGCATGAAAAAACGGATTCTCATTGCCTTTTTTCTCTAGGTATCTGTATTGTGGTGAGATCTCCGTATTCCTCCATGAAGCCATCCCACTTCATCGTCTAGCCAGTAAATACCACGTGTCCAGTTTGCAGCGAGGGATAGCCGAGTATATGAGGGGCCACTTGGCTAGTGAATCAAGCCAAGGCCATGTGGTGGGATGGTACCATTACGCAGTGGGGATTGGTGATGAGGCTCTGCAGGAGAGCTGTCTCCAGTTTCTGGCCTGGAACTTCTCTGCTGTCATGAGTAGTCCTGAATGGGCCTCTGTAAGCCTAGATTTGCTGCTATTGTTGCTTGAAAGATCTGACCTGGTCCTCCAGAGTGAATTGGAGTTGTACACAGGTGTAGAGAAGTGGATTACCACATATGAGCCTGAGGACCCTGTAGTGGAGAAGATCCTGAGATCCCTGCGTTATCCTATGATCTCCCCTAGCCATCTTTTCTACCTGCAAAAGCAGTCTCTGGTGATGGTGAAGCACTACGGCACCGTGCAAGATCTGCTCTTCCAAGCTTTCCAGTTCCATTCAGCTTCCCCAATCCATTTTGCCAAATACTTTGATGTCAATTGCAGTATGTTCCTGCCCCGTAACTACCTCTCCATCTCTTGGGGGTCCCAGTGGGTCATTAATAACCCCGCTCGAGATGACCGTAGTACCAGTTTCCAGACTCAGCTGGGCCCCAGCAACCATGATTCTGCCAAGAGAGTTACATGGAACGTCCTCTTCTCTCCCCGTTGGCTCCCGGTGAGCCTGCGTCCTGTCTATTCCGACTCAGTCTCTGGGGCCATCCAGCCCATCAGAATTGAGGATGGACGCCCCCGTCTGGTTATCACTCCAGCCACAACCAGCTCAGATTTTGCAGGCGTCAGTTTCCAGAAGACCATTCTGGTGGGTGTCAGGCAGCAGGGCAAACTCTTTGTCAAACACACCTATAACTTCCACCAGAGCACAGATGAAGTTGCCGATTTCCTGATATACGCTGACTTACAGAAACGTACCTCCGAATACCTGATCGACAACTCTTTGCATTTGCATATCATTGTCAAACCCGTCTACCACTCACTCATCAAGATCAAAAAATAGAAGGAAGATGGGGGAAGAGACAGCTGGAAACATCATGGGGAGAGAACCACTGGTTGCACTGAAGGATAGCAGGGACTCTGCCATTCAATAGAGTATTAAAGTGTCTGATGCAGTCTCTGCATCTTTAAGTCACACTGGCCCTGTTGGAGAAGCTCTGAGAATTCATTGTATAAAATATGCTTCCTTTGAATCCGAGGACTTTCTTTTCTAGAGGCAGTTAATCCGGGAGTGGAGAGTTCTCTCATCTGTCTGTCCATTGCTTAAGGTTTCATCTCCCTTCAGTTTGAAGACACTCAGGTAGAACTGGAGATTCTCATGGTGCTTTGGAATAGGTAATTATCAAAGAAGTCCCATAGCAAGACTTTGTCTTCCTTGCCTAATTAGAAGCTGCCTTATGCTCTCCTTGTTTCCCCATGAAGTTTTGTTCCCTTGAGATAATTACAAACTGATATCCTGACTGAAAAACCCCTTTGGAATTAGATTGAAATCGATGTCTGGTTATTCTTCTATCTTCAGATCTCCCTTGCTCCCTCTAGTACTTTAGATGCCAACTGCAGGGAATTTCCATAGAGATAATTTTGTTATGTGTGAATTAGGATGTAGTTCTCTGCAATATGGATTTCTGCTAGTTTTGTTTTGGAAGTGTTATTGTTATTTGGTCTATTGTCTCCTTAGACATGGAGATTCTGTAGATTTTTGAAACCGTATAAAGTTCTGCAATTTTTTTTAAAAAAATCCATTGTTTGTCCTATGACTACTGCTATTGTCCATAGCTTTTTAAACAGAACCGAGTTGAGACTGGACTAGTAAGTCTTATGTGGAAAAGGAAGGATAACTAAAATATTACAAAACTGGTTGAAAAACAGGCCATAAAAACCATTATTTTTTACACCCTGTGTGATTGTGTGTATGTGAACTAATAGCCGGACAAGTATCTTTTCAGCCCTGTGCAGGTTACCTGCCTGAGCAGGGGGTTGGACTTGATGACCTCCAAGGTCCCTTCCAACTTTATTATTATTATTATTATTAAATCAGAAATGTCTATCATACCTACTTCCATAAAAAATCTCTAATGCAGATTAAAGTTCCCCCTCTCCTAATACCACATATTCCAAATGATCATAAGCAACTACTGCAAAAAATTTACTGGGCACCACATTGCGTACTCCTGGTTTAAAAGGTTTAAGATGCCAACTCTTAAATCAACATTTAAAAATGGCAAATGTGGCAAGCTAGTCTTCTCACCATCACTGTTCCTTCTCTGTAATATTCTCCTAATTAGAGTACAAGACAACATGGCTAGATAATGCCTGTGGGGCCTTTTTAACATGATAAATGAAAAACAAACCAATCTTTGTAGATATATTATATAGAGACATCAGAATATCTCTTCCAAGGCTTTCACTACTATCCTTACCAAGTATGAGTCAGTGGTTTATTTCTTGACTGCTGTTTGGCAGTTGACAGTCAGTCCTAAAAGGCAGAAGTCATCCACTCTTTCAATGTCTTCATTGCTGGTTGCTGTATTTGTTGTCATTTGTTTGGTGGTTTTTATATTTAATCATTCTTTCACTATGCTCCTTGGCTTTCGTTACTAGGGGTCTCAGATCCTTTGCATTGTCTACCATTAGAGTAGTGGCACCAGCACTGTACCTGAATTACAAAATCACGCTCACCTTCTTCAATCCAGCCTCTCCTGATATATATTCAATATGCAAATTGACTAAATAAGGAGAGGGTACACAGATTTGTCTGTCTCAGTTTTTAAGTCAGTCTTTTGTTACGTTCCATCCGGACTGTGGCTTCCTGTCCTGTATACAAGTTTTACATGAGATGTTCTGGGATTCTTCTTTTTCTAAGGACATCCCACAGCTTTGTAGGGTTAGCATCACGTGTATTGCAAGAAGGGGGCCCTTGCAACAAAAACTACAGGAGACTGGAAGGATTCTGGAAATACTCTGGTGCTGCTATTAGACACTGTTCGCTGTCCCACTTTATTTACAGACAGAGATACAAAAAGGCAACATTTGGGATTACATCACAAACATATTTTTTTCCGGATCTACTTGCTGAAAAAAAACAGTAGTGAATTGTTTTGGAAAGAGACTTTGTTGCATCCAGCCAATAGGATCATCTAAAAGTCCATGTAACCCCAAAGGTAAGTATAACCCAGTCATGAAACTAAGGATGGTGCTTGAGTGACAACAGCCCCCCCTTAGTAGAGAATCATGGCCTTAGGCAGACATAGCTTCAAATGTTGTCCACAAACCTTTTCCTCTGAAAGTCGTTGTAAAAAGGTGCTAGTTAAATATATTGAAATTATTTGTCTTAGAACGATGCAAAAGTACAGCAAATGCACACAGCGTATCATCTTATTGCCAAGTTACACCAATGCTGTGGCACTGTATCCTCCTCTAACACATAGTTTAAAAACTAAAAAAGTTGTGCTTGCACAGTAACGAAACTTCCACATCTATCTTGGTATTACAGCACTGGATTTATCTGGTGACAGCCTTCCATGTACCCATCCAGACAACTACTCATTTCAATTTGGGGAAATGTAGTCCTGGAGATTAAAAGTTTTTGTGGCTGGAAAGTCCTCTTGGCAGCAGCACTGCAACCCACCAGGCCAGCTTTTAAAACTTCTGTTCAAGTTAGCAATTTCCCTCTAATGCCTTTAGCCACAGTGTCCTGACTGGCCATCGGATGCACTTCCCTGAAGCATCTCAACTTCCTTGCGTCCCTCCAGAGCTTAACATCGCCGGTTCTTCCCATCTTTGCCAGGAGGGTTTGTCCCATTCACCGTGGCATAGTTCAAGCGTGGCGCGTACTGACTGGGCTGGCTTATTTTCTTGGAGATGCCACTTTGATGGGAAGCAACAGAAAGAGAGGATGCCTCACTGGGACCTGAAGGAATAAAACCAGAAATGAAAAAGGGGGAAATCATCAGGGTTTGTACTTGGCTACAGCACAAGCCAGGGAATAACTACAGTTATCATTCTTTAGGCTGATCTTTAGTACAGCTGGGTCATCCCAAAACATCTTTTTTTCTTTTCTTTTTTTTCTTCCCTTTCTTCCCTTTTCTTTTTTTCTTTCTTTCTTTTTCTTTCCTTTCTTTCTCTTTCCTTTCTTTCTTTTTCTCCTCCCTCCCTCCCTTCCTCTTTCTCATTCCAAGTCACTTCTGACAACTTCCTGGACTAGCCCTTGCTAGTCTCTCTCGACAGAGACTTTGCTACACTGAGGAGCAAGAACAGAAAATTGTGATTTGGCTGATGTTCACATACCTGAGGAAGGCTGGACTTGTAGAAGCCTCACTCTGGACAACTGCACGGCAGTTTTCCCAATGCCACGGATATTGTTCATTCCTCCTGCCGCTACTATCTTGTGCTCAGAACTGCTTTCCAGGGGATGTCGTCGAGAGGCATTGTTCTTTGGGTCCTGCAGCTGCCGGGGGCAAGAGATCAACACACAGGTTCAGAGGGATAAGGAAACTCTTTTATCCCACCATGAATGATTAAAGCACACATTAGACTCCATGAATCAAGAAAAACACACTGAGTTTCTTCTAAGCAGTTTGCTTCATTGTTGCTCACCTACAGAGAGAAATCTTGCCAAACTAAAACAGACTATTTGCACTATTAAATATATACGCTGAGAATTCCTAGGGAGGAACCGTCTTAACGCTCTTCCTTCCCCCAACCAAACTATCTAAACTTTGCTATCTCTTGTTCCTCTGGAATGCAACTTCTCCCTCCTGGGACTCTGGACTATGTTCCATCACACACCTGCACGGAAGATTTGAGTGGGAGGATTTAGTGCCAGCCTGGAACAGAGACAAGTATCTACTGGAGACTGTGCCAGTCATGTACTCTGAAAGATCAGAAAAGTTTTCTGATTTGGTAAATAAAGGAAAAAACCGTCCGACTTGATGGGTGGACTTTTCTTGCACAGAAGGCATTCCTGACCTGCTTCCTCCAGATGCGCATGACTCCCACTTCCATAGCCCTATCCAGTTAATTTTACCAAGGACTGTGAGAGATATACATTAAGAATTCTGGTAGGAGCCAGTTCAGAGGAAGTTATTCTATCATCGGTCCTCTGCTTCGGATTTTGCATCACTGTGCTTGCAGCAGCATTCACACTTGCCATTTATAGTTCCCAAAGTTCCACAGGCTGATCTCAGGAGAACTACAGCCAAGGAAGGGGCAACAACTCATTGCAGTAATAATTCACTAATGTAGTTTCTGGAATCTCAGAATTGAGGGGGGGGGGACACCTCACACGAGCCTTTGCAAGCCTGCCTTAAGGAGAAAACAGAGGAAGCCTATTACCCCTTAGGACATTTAATCAGGAGTTTATTAGGAGAAATAATTAGCTTAGGGTACTGGATAGCATCACCGTAGCGGGACAAGGGTTCACTCAAAGGCTCCCTAATTGGACCTTAAAGACGGCAGCAGTACATCAGCACTGGGGTTCTGATGGTGATCTTGCAGCCTGCTAGTGAATTCCTACTTATGCCTGATTATAGCAGAAGCAACCTGATGGGAGTTAGCCTTGGCCCTCAGCTATCGGAAGAAAACTCACCAGGATACCATCACTGTCTGTTCTGCTGCGAATCTTAATCTTAGCTAGTCACAGTGTTGGGATAGGGGAGACGTACCCTCTGGCCCGTAACCTCGAACGAGCGCGACCGCCGCCTCCTCCGCTTGGCCTCTAGAGATTCTTCCCTCTTCTCAAGTTTCTTGCTTCCCTTTTTGTTAACCTGGAGCCAGGGACCAGGGGAGCGTCTGGGGACATGTCTCCCAGGAGCGGTATCCCCGGTACTGCTTGACAGATTGTCCTCGCTGATGGCGTGCTGCAGGCTGGGACTGGCTGGCTGGCAGAGGGCAGGGGTTTCCCGGCAGAGGGCGTCCTCACTTTCACTCAGAGAGTGGAGGGAGAGGTTGCTGAGCTCCTTGGTTGGCTTCAGCAGGTTCAGCCTGTCGGATTCCAGCACCCGAGAACGACGCCGGGCAGCCTTCACCGCAATGTTTTTGATGCCACTCGCCATCTCCTTGTGCTCTGCCAGGGGAGGAAGCATGTAGCAAAATTAAAGCTTCTTTCCTGGGTGGCTTTTGCCAGAGTGCCAACAGCCTGGCAGGGAAAAGCCAGAAAGCAGCTTTCGGTCTGTTCAAAGTAGGGGGGGGGAGGTGTCCCTCATTGCACTGCCTTTTTCTGGTCTGGTGGGTAATTGGGGAAGAATGAGGAGGCACTAAAACTTCCTAGCGAGTCAATAAAATAGGCCTCAGCTGCAGACTATTAGCAACCTAACTACTCATGGAGCTCCATGAGGAAACACAGAACCTCTAAGTATTTAATTATAGGATTTGCATCCTGCCTTTATTCTGTACAACTCAAGGCAGCGTAACTAACGCTCCCGCCTATTTTCCCCACAACCACCACCCTACTGTGGTGGGTTGAGCTGAGAGAGAGGGTGACTGGCCCAAAGTCATCCAGCTGGCCTTCAGATCTCAGGGAGGACTAAAACTCACGATCCCTTGTTTCCTAGTCCAGCACTTTAACCACAACATCACTCTGGCTCTCAATCAATGTCTAGCAAACGCCGCATCTCACCTCCATGCATCAAGATGCCATCAGAACAGTGATCGCTGCTGTCAGGGGAAGAATTTTGGTGGCTGCCCAGGATAAGCAAACTCTCTTGCGGTGTGTACTGTGAAGAAGAAAGGAGGCAGGCCATCTTAAATTGTATAGAGAGCTTTCCCCGAATGTTACAGCTCCTCCCCTAGTGTAGCGGCGGGATCGTGTCCGAATAAAACCATCTCGTGCGTGTTAAGCCCTCTCCTCTCCACTCGTCATACCTCTTGACTGATCATGCCGTTGACGTGGATAGGGGGTGGAGTCATCACTGCTGAGTGCTTCATCTGCCGAGCCCGAGGACTCGCCTTGAACACCTGAACCGCTTCACTGTTGAGAAAAGGAAGATCAGTATCTGCTGATTCCAGCACAGCGCTAGACAAACAGACCTCACCTGGCTCCAAACTCCCCTTTTCCTGGGCTGCTGAGTCTCCATTGCAACAAATTTAACTGGCAAGACTGCCAAAATCAATGTCGTGCTGTTTTTAAACGGAAAAACACACCACGACTGTATGTTATAAGTTCTAACAAGGCTTGAAAGAAAGGGGGGGAAAAAAACCCTCCTAAAAGAAAACCCCTGTCCTGTTCTCTGTACGCAAATGCAGTCCTATCCACTGGAGATCCTGGTCTGAATTAGATCTGATGAATATCCTGATTGTGACTGAATGGGCTTGGGTTCTTTTCTTTTTTGTTGTTTTAAACCCATTCTCCCGACCTTCAAACAATAGGAAGTTGGTCTTCATGACGAGCCATTTCAAGAGAAGTAGGGATGCAGATGGGGTGGGGCATGAATTGAAAAATAAGGAGGAAAATGTTCGAGAGAGCAGGGAGGCCGAGAGAAGTGGTGGAGAGAAACGTGAAAGAGAAAGACATGGCATCTAAGAAAAAGAAAGACAAAAGGGAGTGGAGAATATTGTGAACAATGTCATGGTTCCGAAAGATGAAACTCTTCAAAGAACTTTGAGGCATTGTTTACCTTAAAGAATCTTTATTCGAGCAGCATAGCTTCGGCACGTACATAGTCGAAGCCAAAATCTGACTTCCCCTCCCTTCAGCACATAGATCAAAGCATAATTCCCTCCTACAACTAACAGTCATAAATCACATTCTCCAATTAGTTTGAAATGCTGGCTTTCCACCCAGTTCTTTATCCCGCCATGCCTTATCAGCTCTTATTACAATATTGTATGTCTAACTAACTCCCATCACATTCCTCCCCTCCCCTAGTATCATCTAATTCTAAGAGTAAAGTATAAGAAAGAAAAAGGCTGCATCTCCATATGTTGTCAAAGCAAGAACATCCAATGTTAGCAGCGTTGACAAGCAGTGAAGGCCTATGGAAATTTGCACTGGTTCTCTTAATTGGGCTTTGGGTCCAGGAAGCCTTTCACTCCTTTCACTCCAGAGTTGACTATCCAGGCTTTTCAGAGACCTTCTTTTCATACAGGCAGTCCTCAACTTACATAACAGTTCATTCAGTGACTGTTCAAAGTTACAACAGCACTGATAAAAATGACTTATGAGCATTTTGCACACTTATGACCGTTGCAGCATCCCCATGATCATGTGTTCAAGATTCAGATGCTTGGCAACTGGCATGTATTTGTGAAGGTTGCTGTGTCCCAGGGTCATGTGATCACCTTTTGCGAACTTCTGACAAGCAAAGTCAATGTAGGAAGCAAGGCTCATTTAACAACCATGTTACTAACTTAACTACTGCAGGATTGACTTAACAACTGTGGCCAGAAAGGTCATAAAATGGAGCAAAACTCATTTAACAACAGAAATTTTGGGTTCAATTATGGCCATACGTCAAGGACTACCTATATACTTTGATGGGTGGTGCAAATTGGAATAACAACAACAACAATAACCAAAGAGAGAAGCAACCTAGAACTAAAGAGAAACTTCCTGACAGTCAGAACAATTAACCAGTGGAACAACCTGCCTCCAGAAGCTGCGAATGCTCCAACACTGGAAGCTTGTAAGAAGAGACAGGACAGCCATTTGTCTGTAATGGTATAGGGTTTCCTGCCTGAGCAGGGGGTTGGACTAGATGACCTCCAAGGTCCCTTCCAACTTTATTATTATTATTATGTGGCCTTACCAAGGCGTTGTAAAGTGGTATTAACACTTCACGTGATCTTGATTCTATCCCTCTGTTAATGCAGCCTAGCAGTGTGTTGGCTTTTTTGGCAGCTGCAGCACACTGCTGGCTCATATTTAAGTGATTGTACACTAGGACTCCGAGATCCCTCTCACAGTTACTACTATTGAGCAAGGTACCACCTGTGCATTTGGTTTTTCTTGCCTAAATGTAGAACCTTACTTTTTTTGCCCCTTCTGAAGAGTACTGAACAGATCTTACCTGTCTGATGTTGGAACAAGGGGTGGGAGGGTATTCTTCCGAGAATCCCGCCAAGGCAGCTGTTGCCCCTCAGAACCCAAAGTCTTGACACTCTCTTGGTCTGAATCCAGAATATTTTCTGCAGGGAGCGGAGGAAGCTTTGGCACAGATGTCTCCTGCACATAAACGTTTTCTTCGTTTTAACTGTTTTTATATTTATCTTTTTACCATTCTGTAAGCCACCCAGAGTTGCCTTATCGGTGAGATGGGCGGGATATAAATTTAATAAATAACAAATAACAAAATGAAATAATAAGCAAACAAATAAGTGAATGACAATTTGGAATAAGGTAAAGGTGGAAGAAGTATTTTAGAGATTTTTCCTTTTTGAAGGGTGGAATTGAAAGAAATGCTACAAAGGTTAGGGTCCAAGAAAAATAGGGTTGAAAAAGATAACACGAATACTGTGAGAATGTTGAAAAATTCTATGGCACCAGGTGTAGGCAGCGGAACTGGGAAAATGTCAAAATAAGGAAATGGTTTGTTTATATGCAATAAACACACAATGCAGTTGTTATTGTTCAATGTATGTGTAGGAAGAACCATCTGTTCTTGACCATTGGAAAATACTGTCACTGGGGAAAAGTTAGCAAAACTGAATGAAAAAAATACACAGGTTATTTGTTAAATATGCCTGGGAAGATGTCTGATAGAGTTCTGATCAAAAGGGTGTGAGAGATAACAGTGTGCAAAATCCAGGAAGTCTAATATGGCTTTATGCAGCACAGAGGGTGCACACGCCAGATTTTTATTTTTCAGCAAGCCACTGAGAAATGTACGAATGTGGAAAAGTTTGATTTAGAGAATGCGTATGATAATTTGAATAGGTTGTATTTATGGGATGTTTTGCACAAATATAGAATCGAATGTTGATTCCGGAGTATGGTAATAAGTGAATATATAACAGAAGTAAAGTATATGTGTAAATAAATGGAATATTTAGTGATTGGTTCAATATGGAGTAGGTCATAGAACAAGAATATATGATGCTCCCTTAAGTTATTTAATATATTTATGGATCAATGTGTAAGGAATGTTAATGTGATATTAGAGATGAGCTTGTGTTATATATATCTGCAGTCTATCTAACATTTTCTGCTCTCTCTTCAAATATATATATATTTGAATAAAGAGAGCAGAAAATTTTAGATACCGTAGATATTACAAGGCAGTTGTGTTTGACAGTGAAAATTAAGTGAATGATTGCAAGTTGCACATAAATGGCAACAAATTAGAGCAAATACTACCCATCTGTATTGGTAGAATGTTTACCAAAGATGGGAAAATGAATGGAGTAATTTTAAGATATACATGGTGGGTAGAAAGGTAGAATGTGTGGAATGAATGCCTGTTAAAAGAAGCAAAACTTTCTACATATGAAGAGCATGCTTGTGCTTGCATTATTATGTGAAAATTGGATATGTCAGGAGGATCAAAATGTTAGTTGTATGTAGTGAGAATGGGTTATTTAAGAAATAACAATAACAACTTTATTGTCACTTTGAATGTACACCAATCGGCATACAGCAAAATGAAATTTCGTTGCATACTGCTCTTAAAGGGCCACCACCTCCGATATGCACTCCTTGTTTGTGGCTTCCACCTGAAGTTTCAGATCGTCCATGCACATGATAAAACAAGAATAGAGTCAGGAATGAATGAATGTTGAATGACTATTGACTGAGTACAAGAGGAATACTCCTGGCATCTATCAGACAAAGTTGCTCCACTTCACTCAGACTCTGGGCAGATCGACTGGAAGTGGCTGAGACACACCAGAGCCCTCTTATCTGGGAGGAGTTTGAACTGGTTGGTCCTAAGGAAGCGAGGAAAGTGATTGGACCCATGCTCTCCTTGTGTGTTAAGGCCTCCTGGGAGGAGGCATGTAGTTGGGTTGACAATATTGGACAACTTTTGTCCAGTCTCCAACCTATCTTTTTTTGGGGGGGAGAAGTTTCTTAAGAGGGAGGGTTGGTGCTCACTCCAGAAGACCTGGGATTATCTGGACCCCTTTCAGTCTGAGTTTAGGCTGGGATACAGTACTGAGGCAGCACTGATCGCATTTTCTGATGACTTTTGGGGCGGGGGGGGGGGGGGGTGTGAGGTAGGAGTGGTGCAACTGTCCTGGATTTTTTAGTGGCTTTTGATGTCATCAACCATGGTATCCTTCTGAAATGGCTTCAGGGATTGAGAGTGGGAGGCACTGTCTTTCAGGGGTTCTTCTCCTTTCTCCATGGCCAGTTCCAATCCATATTGGGGGAGAAGAGATTATGCCTTAGGTCCCTGCACTGCAAGGTGCCTCAGGGTTTGGGCCTCTCACTTCCCCTCTTTAATATCTACATGAAACTGTTGGACAAAGTCATTTGATGGCAGGGGTGCAGTATCACCAGTATGCTCATGGATAAGCAGCTGCCCATTTCCACCCCAGGCCAGTCAGGTGATGCTATTGTGGAACTGACCGTGTGCCTGGAGGCAATGAGAGTTTGAATGGGGAGGAATCGGCTTCAGCTCAACTCTGGCAAGATGGAGTGGCTTTGGGGTTTTGGACCTCAGGATCTGGTGATAAGTCATCTTTCACAAAGGGTGGGGTTACATTTCCCTGGACCGAACTGGTGTGCAATTTAAGGGGATTGCTGGCCTCATAGCTCTTTGCTCAAGGAGCAGGTGGCTGTCAGGGCTGGGGAGCGGGAAATCTGGACAAATAAAAAACACATCCAAAGATATTACTTTGGATGAGGTGAAAAGATTTCAGCAATGAGAAAATCAATGTACCTTAAGAGCTCTAATAGCTGCTTGATCGATGGCTGTCATTCGATCTAAGCCCCCTTCTTCAAGCTCATGCAAGTAAACCTGATACAGTTCCTCCAAGTGGGATGGGATCACTAGGTGAGACTCTGGCAACGGGAAGGGAAAGTGGAAAAGAGGTCACACAGGAGAGGCAAACATACCACAGAACCTTCAATACTGGTCTACAACTGAGATGACAGTCCCTCGTAGTATGAAGGGAATGGGACAAATGCTATGATTAGGAATGTATTAGGACACTGAATACTTTTGATGGAAAAAGCATCAATGCCATGACTGCAATAGGCTAAGTCAGGGTAACAAGCTGCAAAATAATCCTGGGTCTCAAACTCATGACTTGCACGTGGCCCTTCAGGATGATTTTACAGAGCCAGTATCAATAAAGATAAGCCAGAAAAACAGAAAGCCCCTTGTTTACATATAGAACAATACAGCAACTAAAATGAAGCACTATTAAGTTGCTATGCTGTTTGCGCCTAAGGATGCTTACACACTAGAGATTTTTATGCCAAAGTTTGAAAAGACTTCATTATTGCAACCTTCAGGCTAACGAACTAGTGTTGATACTTCTCTCATTGTGATTTGAGTTTGACATTCCTGAGTATAATACTGTGGAATGCCACAGAATTGTGAGGCAAAAAAGATTTTACAATTGCATTTGTAATTTATAAGCAAAGGTAAGGCATGTCAACTTGAAAGAAAGGATAAAGACCTCTGTTGTGCCCCAAGGAAGTCTGGGAAAGTAGATGATTACTATACTAATATCTCTTATTTTCTTACACGCATCCTCCTCCATGCAAGAACTGGGGATCACAGAGCCCCCTCCCCTCTATCACGTTGTATCAAGAATGTACATGCCCATATACCCATGGCATGCATACGCACACACACACACACACACAAATACATGCATACATACATACATACATATATCTCAACAAATCCATTAAGTCTACATCAGTTCTCCCCAGCTGGGAATTAGAATCCAACACCTCTGGAAAGCACTAAGCTAGGAAAAACCGATCTCCACTGGGCAACATAGGTGGCCGTACCATGAATGATCTGTCGTTGCTCTTGGATGATGCGGTGGCAGAGGCTGCGGTAGCGCTCAAAGCGACGCACAGCTCGCTCCTGATGACGGATGAAGTTGTCCTTGAGAAGCGTACTCGACTGTATGGCTGTGTTCTCCACTTCCAGCTCATGTACCTTACACAGCAAACTCAGAACCTCTCTCTGCTCTTCTGAGCTGATGCACCACGGCAAGGCCTCCTCTAACCGGTGCCCACGCTGCCGTACTTCCCAGAAGCGCCTTTCCAGCTCTGCCTGGCACAGAGAAGAGGCAGAAAGTCACAGAGCCAATGAAAGCCACAGACACCGGATGGGAGAAACGTTGCTGACTGCTACAGACTGCTCCGTTCTATAAAGCTGCAGCATCCCTGCTCCCTTCCCTCCCTTCCTTTAGCTAATATTCTGTTCACCCCACTGGCTTTTGACACCTTCTGCTTGTGAAGTTTATCCTGCTCCCCCAGGAGAATAGCGGTGTGTTCCCGAGCTGCTGCCACTTCCGCCGGCTCTGGCACATCCGAGAGTTCGTCCCCAGTGTCAGAGTCCTTCTCATTTTCATCTTTGTTGTAACTCTCTTTTCTTTGCTCCTCTCGCCACTTTTGGGCTCTACGTGTCTTCTCCTGTTCCCAACTGCAAAGAGGAGGAAGAGGGGAAGGAAGACAGGTTGAAGAAATGCATTATAAGTCAAGAGCCAGCAAATGACAGACAACAGGCACATCTAGTCTAAGCTCTCAAAATAAGCTGATGGAAAACAGTGAATTGCACAATCGAGGTGCTAGGAATGTGTCCTATTTGCTCCCTACTGTCTGCGTACTCAGCAACGGTGAGGAGGTGGCGAGAGCTCTCAATCTGTATCTCCATGTAATTATTCTCCAACTCCATGAGGTGGCGCCGCACATCCATCTGCTCCCGAAAGGTGCTGATCAGCTCTTCCCGGAGCTGATCCATCTCCTGCCTCTCAAAGTGATTCCCACGGAGGTGTACTTCAGCTATACAAAAGGTGGAGAAAAGAAGTGTAACTGATATGGGAAATCCAACCAAAGTGCAGAGAGAGAAAGAAGCTACAGAATAGCCGTGTTTTTGCTCCCTTTGTTCCATGCCTTTCTATTTCAGCCGTGCTTTTCTGTCTAATTGTCTGCATCTGACTGACTTTCAGTGCCTCATCAAACCTGTCAATCAGGAGATCCTTTATAATCTGTAAGGTAGAAATATCAAGTCTACTCAATACATGACACGCACACATACATACATATACAATTCCCTTTTTTCTTATTCTACAGGTGTCAAGATGCCGTTGCAGGCAGATTTCTGAAATTTTTGAGGGATAGAATTTAAACCAAACTCTGCTGGATCAGGCCAAAGGCCTGTAATTTTTAGTCTCTTGTTTCTCACGGTGGCCAAGCAAGTTAACAATTAGGAAAATCACAAGCATGATGTGACCAATGACACCTCCTGCTAATGTTCCTTAGCAATTAGGTATTATATAGAAGCATATCACTTCTAACATGAAAGGCAATGCACAACCATGGGCTGAAGTACGGATAACCTCATCTTCCAGGAATACACAGTTATTTTCATGCTACAGCATCAACTCAGCCTACCTTGAATACTCCGGATGTCTGACCGCATTGGACGGGGCTCCTGTTGCTCAATTTTGCATTGCAGTCGATGAATTTCACGATGGAGGTCAGCAATGATACTTGTGTACTGAGCAATGTGGTAGGAGACGTTGAGATGGTTGCGCTTCACCTGTCAGGCATGAGAGAATTATGCCGAATGAATGTCGGGTGTGCAAGGAGACTCTGACTTTTTCGCTATACTTCTAGGGGGAAAACTACTGCATTGTTTTTAAGTGGTTAAACATTTTGGACTGTTCATAAAGATAAGAAACATATAAGACTATAGTATTTTGAATTTAGGACTGGTTGGTTTGATGAGAATGGAGGTTGCATATACAACTAAAAGTGGTAAGAAACCACACACAATACTCTTTTCTAAAATCCCCGGTCTGGAACATCAGAGATCTGCAGGAGTAATGCTTCAAGACAAGACAAATATTTTCCAGGAGGAAATGTATGCTATGCTGCAACTAATCCAAACAACAATTGTTTCAAATCATAATGAGATTAAAAACAATTTTGATGATATAAATGAGCATATCCTTGACCTAAGCTCACAATTAAAAAATTCTCAGAAAATGGTGACAAAGAATGAACAAATAAATAATAGAACAGAAACCAGAGAAAAATGACATGAAGAAAATTATAGCTTAACACAGACAAAGAAAAATCTGCAAGATTTTACTATAATATTGGAAATGGAAAAGACACTTTATCTTTCAGAACTTCAAAAGAAACCTGAAGATAAGAAAAAAGACTTGATAAAATGTACAATAGAGCTGTCAGGAGAACCACTAGAGTTTGGGAAACAAAAAATGAAAAAAGAAATTGAGGGAGAAGGAAAGTGGAAGCTCCTTAGCGAATATAAATGGGCGAAATTCCTCCTCAAAAATACCTTACTCAATTTGTCTTTCCCATTCTTAACAACATCTATAAAAACACAGGAAGAATCCCTTGGCAAGCTGAATATACTGACTTGGAAAGCTGCTAAGCAAAAGAAGAAGGCGAGAGCCAAACTCAAGAGAGATGATTTGACCTACCAGATGGAGTACTGCATGATTAAACATCTGTTTGAATATGTTAAAAGAATAGTTAAATTTTGGATATGAATGGGTTTTATAGTAAGAGAGATGTGATTCATAAGTAGTACAGTATTTTTTTTATGATATTGGAAATGTAAAAATAATGGGATGATTTAAACGAACGAAATGTTTTGGATATTTAAATGTAATCAACTTGGAGAAAATTATAACTGATAAGAAATGTTCTGAATACTGAAGGGATACTAAGCTTAAATAAGAACAGGCGAGAGCCAGACTCAAGAGAGATGACTTGACATACTAGATGGACTTTCATATGACCAAACATTTGTCTGAATATGGTTAAAAGAATAGTTAAATTTTGGATATAAAGGGATTTTATAGTAAGAGAGATGTGATTTATAAGTAGTATAGTATTTCTTTTTATGATATCGGAAATGTAAAAATATTGGGATGATTTAAACGTATGAAATGTTTTGGATAGTTAAATGTAATCAATTTTGACAAAATTATAACTGACAAGAAATGTTTTGGATATTGAGGGGAAAATAAGCCTAAATAAGAGTTCTGAAAACAGAACTTTTAGCGATTTACATAAGATGAATTTTTGCGAATGCAACTGTAAAATAAGCTGATTAGAAATGACATTACATATTGATGTTATTGTTAAATACTAGAAAAATGTTTATATTTAACTTTGTATGCATTGAAAGTACTAAGAACTATATCTGCTCAATGTTGGTAAAAGGAGAATACTATTGGAAGAAGAGTAGATCAAGGAAAGGTATTTTTAGTTAGTATGTTGATTATGAAAGCATAGAAATTAACTATTATTGATTGCTGTTAAATATATGAACCCAGACAACACGTTGTTTATTAAGCACTAAAGATTGTTATTCTAAAAACCCAATAAAATATATTTTAAAAAAAGGGATTAGGGAAGAGATGTCACTATTATACAAATAAAACTCTGTTTTTTATATTTTAGTTAAGAGAGCCATGTATAATATATATTGGTGCTTAAGCACTGTGAGGGTAGCCTAATATCAGCAAATAAAGATAGTTTGTCTTCTGCCAAGCAAGTTAATGGCAAAGGGAAAAAAACTGGGAGATTGGCTTCCCTTTCTTTGTGGCCACTCTAGAAACAAGCAAATCAACAGAGCAGAGACATAGAGATTCATCATCTCTCCAAGAAGCTATATGAAATACCTATGTTCTATGGCTACTTTCTGACTTTGTGTCATGGCAATAAATCTTGACTCCTAATTCTCATCCCCATACTCAGGAACATGCTTAAAACAGAGGTTCAGTGATATAACACAGCTAGATAAATTGCTTTATCACAGATAAGACAGAAGCCACATATATACATAAGATCTGTAAATTGTAGAACACCGGAATCAAGTTCAATATATATATACATCTGTTCTGAGATTTCAATTTTAGGCCTTTTCTTTCTGCCTAAACTTGAATCTCTTCAAATTTGGCCATTGATTACTTATCCTTATGATTGGAAAGCATTTGTTCAATGCTTACATGCTGGTATGCCAATTTTGGTTCCTGCCTTACCAGATCCATTAGAAAATATACCGATGGTAAGGCTAAACTAATGTTTCAATGACCAGATCTGAAAGACTGGAGAACCTGCTGGATTCAGGTGGAACAACTTCTGTTATCAGAATAACCTCCAAGAGTTGGAATTCTAGACAAATCGGTAGTAGTAATAAAATGCCAGGAATGCAGCATCCTACCGTGGTGCGGATATTCTTGGCACGTTCAGCATAGGTCAAGGTGCTGCGTGACTCCTCAAAGGCACTACTTGCAGGGCTGATGTGAGCAATCATGACTGTACGGCTGTTCCCACCTAGAGAATCCTGGAAATAAAAATCACAGGACTGAATATAGATGCTAGGAAACCAAGCCAGACTTTCAGCAGCAGTCAGAACTCTATCTGCAGAAAAGGAGGAACCACGTACACCAGATAGGCCATGGATTCGAAATCCAAGCTCTAATACTAAAACTGATCTGACCAGTCAGGAGCCTTCCTTCAAGCCCAGTCCCATCAAAGCAGGCTCCTCAGTACACATCTTTTAAGTCAGATTTGCTTAGGGAACCACACTCTTCATACTAGGTGTTTGACTATTCAGCTCTCACCTATGGACTCTTTGGGATTCTGGATCAAGAAATATAAAAGCTTTATTTTGAGCTCTTAAGTTGTAGACATACGGTAGTTGTCTGCTTGGAACTCTCCAAGGTCCTGAAACTGTAGCCTGACCCATCATGTCTATACTGTACAGTAGGAAAGTGTGAACATTGCCTTGTCTTACGTAGGTCCACTATATCAGCCCTCCTCTCTCCCCATCTTCCTCAGTTACAGTTTAAATTATTCTTGGCATACATGCTTCCTTTTCTACCTCAGAAGAAAGCAGACTGTATCAAACTTATGACCAAACAAAACAAACCGGATTGCTATTTTGTTCATTGGAACATTTCATCCCATTTTTAGGGGGTACTACAATTAAACACATATTGACACAAAATACACCCCCTCCAAATCTCTCTACTCTGTTTTGCCTATCTATAGAAAATACATAGCTCCTTTTAGGCTATTCGCACCCTCTGCTTTTTTGCCAATCCTGCCCAAAGGAACAGTCTACCTTTAGAAGGCGGGTAAGCTTGCTGTCCCGATAATTAACATATTTGACGCCTGTCCTGTCACTGAGAGCATTGATGCAATTGCCAAGAGCCAGCAGAGACCGGTTGATGTGAGCGCCCTCCTTCATACGCTGTCCACGATTCTGCGTCTAGGGAGTGGGAAAAGTAGAATGGACATGAGGATGAAACTGCTGTTCCAACACAGACCGCTCTTGAGGCAAGCCCTATTTTTCTGAGGTATAATTCTGAGGTCAGATTGAAATATACTTTCCCTGTCATCATACTGCTGTCACTAACATTTAAGCTGCTTTCACCAAAGAAAAAAACTGATGGAAAGAAGACCTTATCTGGAACCAGATTCAGTTCCTGATTTAAGATGAAATACGGCGAGCCAAAGGAAGAGGAGATTCAGGCAAAAAAGGTCTTGATCCAAATATTGGATGGAAACTATATATTAAAGACATTCCCATTAAGCTCTAAAGAGCGACACTTTGGGATGATTGAGAGTCATTCTTGCATGTAGGTAAGGCTGTGTTCACTGAAGAGAGGCATGAATGTTCTACCAAGTTCTCAGTCCCAATAGAGTTTAATTAGTACTTCTCATTTCAAACTGGTCATTTAGAAGTGGCATCAGTGTCAGATAAATAGGACTGATCCATAATGGCAATATTGTTAAGATTTGAATGTATGACTGAGAGTCCAAGGTGTCCCCAGATGACTGGACCATTAGAGACTCTGCTGATAGCAAATTTCATTCCAAATGTCATAAGCCTGGTTAATTCTCTGGATGTTTCCCTTCTTTCAAGGAAAGATTGTCTTTTTCTACATGACTATAACCCAACCTTGTTCAAATAATAAGAGAATACATGTAACTCAGGGTTGAACTGTTGGGTTCTATGTACTCTTTGACCTTGGTTGTTTTCTTATAGATGTTTCACTACAGGCCAAATAATATTATCAGGGTGAGGGAGAATAGGGTTTGATGACTGTTTACATGAAGCAGTTTGCCCCACCCATCTTGATATCTGCAAACAGTAACACTATTTAGCAATACCAGACAGACTGTATTAATTCTAATTGACAATAAATAACTGGATAGCCTGGATAATTTTCTATTAATGGTGTCAAATAGCATGCGCAAATATCCTGATAAAAGGGAATATGTAAAAGAAAATGAGCAGTGTTTTCAGTATGATCAGGTCTACAAGGGCAAAACCATTCATTAGAAAGAACTTTCTTACATCTCCTTACCACGGCAACTGTAGGTGAAACATTAAATTGTGTTAATATCATAGCCTATATTTGGTTATTTCAATCTGACTGGAATATTTGGTCAGCTGATAGCAAATTTCATTCCAAATAAAAGATAAGACTTCTACTGGCACAAGAATTGAGCTTCCTGCTTTCTATACAGTATTTATTGTTCTCTGTGTTATCCTTGATTACAATAAGGAAGGAAACAATAGCTTATTTAAGGAACCATCAACCATCGCCAAGACTGGCAGGGATACTGGAACACACAAGTAAGGATTACTACTTTTACAGTCTCCTTGTAAACTTTTTAGAATAACCAGAGTGGCCTCAATGGGATGCCAGATTCCTGCCTTGAGAATTCTTAAGCCAGAACCAAGTGTCTTCTTCTAACTGCATTATATCTACTGTAATATAATTAATGTAAGATATTATATTGTGTGTGTATTCCATCCTATAAAACAGCACCCTTCAAGTGGGGATTGGAAATAAGGAAGGTTTGTAAAATTTAATTAGCTTTTAGGAAAGGAAATGGGAATTTCCATGAAACAGAGATAAGGAATCCTAAAAATATAATAATATTTGGAAATACAAACTTTCACATTTCTGGTATCAATAGCTTTTTATAGAATAGAGATGACTGTTTTCCCACCAATAAATACCGTGCAAAAGTGTTAGTTGTGCAAAAGTGTTGCAAATTAAGAGTGCTTTCAGAAATAAAAGTGTTAATAGTTTATTTGTATCAATTAATAAAATGGAAAGTAAATGCACAGAAGAGAAATCCAAATCAAATCAATACTTGGTGTGACCACCCTTTGCCTTCAGAACAGCTTTAATTCTTCTAGGTACACATGCACACAGCTTTTGAAGGAACTTGGCAAGATTCCTTCAAGGTTGTTCCAAACATCTTGGAGAACCACAGATCTTTTGTGGATGTAGGCTACCTCAAATCCTTTTGTCTCTTCATGTAATCTCAAACACACTCAATGATGTTGAGATCAGGCCTCTGTAGGGGCCAAACCGTCATTTCCAGGACTTCTTGTTCTTTTTTACGCTGAAGATAGTTCTTAATGACATTGGCTGTATGTTTGGGGCTGTTGTCCTGCTACAGAATAAATTTGGGGCCAATCACACACCTCCCTGATGGTATGGCATGATCGATAAGTATCTGCCTGTATTTCTCAACATTGAGGACACCATTGATTCTGACCAAATCTCCAACTCCATTTGCAAAAATGCAGCCCCAAACTTGCAAGGAGCCTCCATGCCTGCAGAAACTCATTACTGTCTTGCTCTCTAGCCCTTTAGCGAACAAACCGCCTCCTGCTACAGCCAAATATTTAAAATTTTGACTCATCAGTCCAGAGCACCTACTGCCATTTTTCTGCACACCAGTTCCTCTTTTTCGTGCATGGTTGAGGTGCTTAGTATTGTTTCCACATCGGAGGTATGGCTTTTGGGTCGCAATTCTTCCATGAAGACCACTTCTGGCCAGACTTCTCCAGACAATAGATGGGTATACCTGGGTCACATTGGTTTCCACCAGTTCTATGCTGATGGCACTGCTGGACATCTTTCGATGTTGAAGGGAAGTAAGCATGTGTCTTTCATCTGCTGCATTAAGTTTCCTTGGCCAGTCCTCAACGTTGCCTGTTTCTTTGTGCTTCTTCAAAAGAGCTTGAATAGCACATCTTGAAAGCCCTGTCTGCTTTGAAACCTTTGCCTGGGAGAAACCTTGCTGATGCAGTATAACTACTTTTTATCTTGTTCCTGTGCTGTTTTGCCATAATGAATGACCTATGACATGAAACTGTCTTCCACAACCTCACCATAGTAGCAGAGTTTGGCTGTTCCTTGCCCAGTTTTAAGCCTCCTACACAGCTGTTTCTGTTTCAGTTAATGACTGTGTTTCAACTTACAAATTGATGATCACTGGCACTTGCTTGGTATAATTGGTTAATTATACACCTGACTCTAATCCTAAAAAATCCCTGACTTTGTGCAAATGTACAAATGTAAGAATTGATGCTGTTTTGAAAGCAAAGAGTGGTCACACCAAATATTGATTTGATTTCTCTTTTGTTCATTTACTTTCCATTTTGTTAATTGATAAAAATAAACTATGAACACTTCTATTTTTGAAACATCCTTAATTTACAGCACAACTGCCTAACACTTTTATACAGTACTGTATGGCTTTGGAAATATGAGAAATGGAGGCTATCTTGATCATTTCCATGCAAATAAAACTGTGAAAAATGGATGCTTTATATTTGCAACTTGTCCTCATTCAAAGCTCTTGGGATAGTGTACATAAGATTTGCTTCTTTTTCTTTGCAAGATAAGTTAATTGTCTGAGCTGAAACCATTCCGGTGAGCTTCTTGGTTGGTCATAGTTCAACTACTCTATCATTCTTTAAAGAACTGTTCTCACATTTATTCCTATTTCATACTCTTTGACAATTGAATTCAGGATGAATACCTTTTGAAGCAACTCTCTTCACCAAATTAACTTTCTGTAACTGAGTGCATATAGCTGCAATTTTCACTGATTCCCTAGTTAAATGTGTTTTTTTCATTTGCCTTCTGTCCTCCATTCTTTGTGTCTATATTTTAGAATGTAAATCCCTTGGAATAGGGTTATCCGTTCAGTCTTGTAAAACAGACATGGAATATTTTACTGTCAATAAAACATTTATCAGTAACAATATTGCACTTATAGGACTTTAAGGAAAGTAATCATGCAAACACATCTACAACATTGGAAATTAGCCAATTTCTAGTTTGCCACTGCAAAGGCTGTTTCACTACTGAGATTTCATCACCAAGCTCTTCTTATCTTACTGCTTCCCTAATATTTCTCCCTCCCTCTCTCTCTCCCTCCCTCCCTCTCTCTCTCTCTCTCTGTGTTTTCACTTTTGAGGTGATTGGCCTTTTCTCCTCCACATTCATACCTGAGAAGCCCGCTCTGAGCCTGCTAAGTCAATCATGAAGAGTCGGCCTATGCGCACCTCCTGCATAATATTTTTGATGCGGCTCTTTTGGCGCACGGTGACCTGCAGCACTGCATGGGAGCGTGAGGATGTTCGGTTGGCTGCTGTAGGCTCCTGGGTCCGTTGCTTATTGCCCTTCATCAACAACTGCATTATCTGCATGAACAAGAAGAATGTAACTCTCCAAGTCTGATCAAAACTACTATTTGGTTTAGGTTAAGGAAGCTGATATTAACAATGTGCCTCTGGTAATAACCAGAGGGAGAAGGAACAGAGCAAAAGGGCAATTTTAATCTGGTCTTCAGACTTTCTAAACCTTATGCACATGAACAAAAGCCAAAGAGTCAGACATGTTTTTCTTTGGGAATATGCATTTTACCTCTGAAATGTTATCATACCTTTGTACCTCACAGAATATTATTTTTGGTGAAGTCACAAACCTATGTTGTGTAGAGAATCTCCTGTCTTCTCTGCTTTCCAGAAAGAAGAACTATCTCTCTTTTTTTTCCTGACTGGGCTTACTGCACTAGATTGTGCCCTGGTAGCAATAGTTACATAAAGGGACAATTCTGAAACAGAAACTCCTTTTTTCCCCTTCCTCAGTGAGGGCAGGACATGGGTTAACATATTGAAGACCTGCTAACGGAAAGTGATTCTGGGCACTGATCAGGCCTTAGTCAGCAAAAGGCCTTCTAATCCTAATAATTTTTCAAGCCAAAGTGACTTCCATCTATAAGATAATGGGGAGCTGTGGATGGAGAAAGACAAACAGGATGCCATCACCAGGAAAAGCCAAAAGGGAACTTTGAGTCCCAGTTTGGGGAATTTTAGTTCAGGGGGCTCAAAGCAGAAGAAAATGGGCAACTCAGCAAGCTAAGAGATGCAGAAGACCCATAGACACAGAATAACAGAGTTGGAAGGGACTTTGGAGGTCGTCTAGTCCAACCCCCTGCTCAAGCAGGAGACCCTATACCGTTTCAGATAGATGGGTGTCCAGTCTTTTCTTAAAAACCTCCAGTGATGGAGCACCTACAATTTCTGAAGGCAAGCCATTCCATTGGCTAATTGTTCTCACTGTTAGGAAATTTCTCTTTAGTTATAGGTTGGTTCTCTCCTTGATTAGTTTCCATCCATTGTTTCTTGTCTTGCCTTCTGGTGTTTTGGAAAATAAGTTGACCCCCTCTTCTTTGTGGCAGACCCTCAAATATTGGAACATTGCTATCATGTCACCCCTAGTCCTTATTTTCACTAGGCTAGTCATACCCAATTCCTACCACCGTTCTTCATATGTTTTAGCCTCCAGACCCCTAATCATCTTTGTTGCTTTTCTCTGCACGCTTTCCAGAGTGTTAACATCTTTTTTATAATAAGGTAACCAAAACTGGATGCAGCATTCCAAGTGTTATCTTACTAAGGCTTTCTAAGGCTTTTTAACTAATTGCTAAGAGAGCAATTCTTTGCAAAGATTTCTTCACATAGTACATCAATATGTTTCTTCCAAAAACCTGTTGCAATGAGATGAATATCAACTAAACAAATTTTCTTTGATTTTGTGTCATGTGGTACATTGGTCCACAATGCCCATTATTTTTAGCTCAAATGACTTGGGGAAGGCTGCCCAAAACAATCTTCTTTAACTGAAGAGAAGCTACCATAGGGACTTGCAGCAGTGGTTTTTGTAACTAAATCAGTTAAAACTGCAGAGTTGTGCACATTTGCTTGGGATTACTACTTGTGAGATGGACTTTTGAACAAGCAAAAATTACAGTTTGGCTGTCTGTTCTTTGTGCTACCAGTTGCTATGGAATACTGGTCTGATTTTAATTCCTTTCACCAATCAATATTCAGTGAAAAAGACGGAATTTCGTGTTCCACCTCAATTGTGTTTCTTCTTATGTTTCTTCTTCTGCCTCCAAACATAAAGAAGCCCAGTCATATTCCCCAACTTAATACTGGTCTTATACCCCAATAAATGACAGAACAAACAAGTGAAGCTCCTAACTCTAGTCATGGAAACATAGTACAAGAATTAAAAAGGAAAAAGAAAGAAGAGATTTTGATTTTATTTGTGGGAAGTGAAACAGAATGCTTTCTGGGGATTCTGGGTTGATAGTGTTCCTCCAAAGACAAGTCAAGGAGTCACAGTCATTGTGAGAAACAAAAAAACTGGGTTAGGAACTGTTACTATAACCAAATTTGCCAGTTGTTTAAACCAAATGGACTGGATGTGGATTTACAATCAGACCAGACTAGCTATCCAGAGTGACAAATCCACGCTAGGCTCTTGAAAAAAGGTTAAATTAACAGTTAGGATTACTATCTTGTAAGACTGCATTTGGCAACAATGGAATTTATGTTTTTCTGAACCTTTGCAGGATTTATTCCAATTCACCTCCTTAGCATTGATGGTTGAAACCTCTGTGATTCCGGCCACTTGGATGAAACCTTTAGCATCCTCACGCAGATCCAGGTAGCCCAAGGAAGGGTTCAGGAGGTCTCGGATCATCTCATTGTAAATCTAATTAAAAGAACAAGAGAAAATGTCTATGATAAGGACTGGGGAATCATAAGCAGCTTGACAAAATTTTATATACTAGCAGGCTTCAGAATAGACAGGAATTGGTTTCTTGGTCACTGCCTTCTTAGATGTTTGGGACATGCCCACATATTCTCCTAATATTGGTTTGTAGATGCCTCACTAACTCTTCTTGAAAGACATGTCCTAATAACACAGTCTTACTGTCATCCCCAAGTCCAGAAAACTGTTCCAAAGCTAGTGGCATTTTCTATCTTCTCCTGAAACAAGCTGTGCTGCCTGCACACATAGTGCTATGTTGCGATGATGATCCACTCAGATCCTGTTGGTCTTTTCTGGCTGTTGCAGGCCTAAGTCTCCTGTCAGATCACTGATGACTTTGTTTCATGTTCATTTTCCTTGAACAGCAGGAGTGGTACCATTAGGCAAAGTTCAGGGAACATGGGGACAATCTGACCTAGTTTTACTTTGAGAGTTCTATGCTCTATTGTCATTTAACGGCTTGGACAGCTCTAATTTATTTTTTAGACAACTGGCATTTGTTTTCAGCAGAATTGTAGCTTTTCTCCACTTTCCATCAAATTCAGGCCTCTTTGCATTGTTCCAGCCAAAGTTGCAGAATCATCAGAGAGAGAGAGAGAGAGAGACCTTGGCCATTCTGCTCTTACAAAGAATCAAGATACATTCTTCCTGTGTTTTGGGTTCTTGTAAGTTTTATGCATACTATGAAATTTTTACAAATTTCTTTTAGTAGAAATTTAAGGAAACAATACTTAAATGTATTTGCTTGTATTTTTTATTCGTATACAGTACTTCATATGATCTTATGAATAAAGAAGAGGTATTCGTTGCTGTTGGAAATACACACACTTAGGAGCGAATGATTTACAGTTCATAGGATTAAGATCCTCAAACCTTTACTCCATAGAAAGAATTTAGAAATTTAAAATGTTTATAGTGATAAATGAAAATAATATGCTAATGAAGCTGAACTGGATATTTATTCTATATTTAGGGATTCGTTGCAATAACTATTCTTGTTGTTGTGATAACCCACGAGCAAGCATGATCTAAAGGCTTGCCTTTTTAATGGCAAATTATATTTTGCCTAAGCATTGTTGGCCATAAGAACACAGTGGGAATTGGGACTATTAAGGAAGCTTGTGAATAAAGGCATCAAAGCTGGCAAGGATGTGCAGGTCATAAACTGGGAAACCTTCCCTCACAGTAAGCCTCAGCTAGTTGCGCTGAGGAAAGTTGCTCTGGAAGGAAAGGCAGAGGATCCTATCATTGGAACTGGGAGCTGGCTGAAGGATGCTCCAGAGTTTTTGGTGTGACTAGGGAAAAGAGGGAAATGCTAACATGGACTATGGCCTGAGAGCTAAGGAGCACAATGAAAGAGAAAAGAAAGCTTCACAAGTCAGCACCTGGGTGGCAGGCAGGCAGGTGCCATTCAGCCACCATATACAACCCAGAGGACTGGAGAACCACTTTCAAAGTCTACCAGGCATATTTTCCCACCCCATCGCCAACTATGCCTCAATCATGGAAGATACCTTGTTCCTGTCTAAACATCTAACATCTCCCATCTATGCAAAAAGAGACTCATCTGGAACAAGTGAGCAGAGACTATGAGAAGTGGGACAGAGTGATAGTCAGGATGAAAGAGACACACACCTGACTGAGACAGAGCAGGATAAGAGCAGAAGGCAGAGATAATTCATGGAACATCTTTGTGATGGGTGGGGGCTTCCTGTTGAGGTAGAGGAGGTGAATCTTTCCTGCTTTAGTGGGAATGAGGAATATACATTCCTTCTCTTCTCAGAGATGGGGGAAAACACCTTGTTGGAGGTGTAGGGAAGAGCTCAAAATGTCAGTGGCTTAAACACTCCATGAAGTGAAATCACAGAACAGAAGCATCTCCACATTCAGGTTCCACGTCCTAGTACCAACTTACAACACCTGGAATCCCATCAACAATAGATTACTGGATCGGAGAGATTAGGTGGCAATCAGGCAGCGCCACCATTACTTCTTCTGTGCATTGAATGCAGCCTGGATTTGGTATCTGAAATGCTGCTGCAAATGCTGAACAAAGGTCACTAAGCCACATCACCAACTAGATTCAGTGTGGTGCAGGCATATATAAATGACTGATGCAATGAGCTGTATGCCAAATCACAAATAGTATAGTTTAATTTCTGAGCAAACACAAGAAAGTTGATTTGAGAGAGAAGAAGGTAGGAAAGACTGGATTGCCAAAGTAAAATGGAAGCAAAAAGTAAAGATGATCACTCCACTTTCAAACATTTGCACAGAGTTGAGGAGAAGAAGAAAGAATCCTTCATTCCTTCAGGAAAGACTTGTTGTGCTCAGGGTTTTCTTCCAGCTACTACTTCTTGCCTTTCCTGTTTTGTTGCCGAGTGCTGCTTGTTCCAGGCTGCTAATGTGAGTCAATATTATATAGCGTGAGTCCTACTGGGTTGCCATGGAAATTATCTCTACATACCATATGAAGTATACATCAGCCATAAAGACGGAAAGGTTGGAGTGGACAGGATATGTTGGACAAGGAGACAAAAATGACAGGGTCCCATGTAACCTTTTACCATTCAGGCAAAATAGAAGGAGATACACATCACTTAATGTGCAAATAAATATGAATTCAATACATGCCTGGCATACTAGCTACTGGGAAGACTGTTCTTTGGTATTCATGTCCCTTTGTATAAAGGTAGTCTTCAGCTTACAGTTGCAATTGGGACCAGAATTTCTGTTGCTAAGCAAGGCGGATATTAAGTGAGTTGCACCCGACTGCACAAAAATCAACGCTGAGGTACTCAAATCTTAGGAGCATGTTAAAAAATTTGTATCATTTAACAGAAATTGGGAAAATAAACACTGTGTAACTGAGTGATCGTCTCCCTGTTCCTGAAAAGAGAACTCAGCAATTTCAGACTCTCGTATCATTCATTTATTCATTCATATTCCTTTCTGACTCCTTCAAAGTAACCTACCTCCAGGTAGGACATGGACACTTCATACTCCATGTCATTGCTGGTCTCCTCAATCGCATGGAAGAGGTCATTGAGTGTCTGGACATAAATGCCAGGCTTATGATCAGTGCCAAGCATGGTGTAGGTCTTTCCACAGCCTGAGATATAAGGAAAGAGATGAGGAAAAATGGTTGATAAATGGGGGAACAGTTCCATTCTGGGACTATCCAAAACTGTCATTACATTTACTTTGACAGGAGCCTTGCATTCTTTTTATTTATTTTTATCCTGCATTTATTATATTTATAAAGGAAGACAGTGAGCATACTTAATATTCCTTCCTCCTCCTATATGCCCCCTCCCCAACAACAACCCTATGAGACAAGTTGGGCTGAGAGAGCTTTCACGCCTAAGGGGGGAGTAGATCTCCCACTTTCCTGATTTCTAGCCTGGGTGCTTTAACCACTAGCTGCTAAAATGTGTTTTCTGGGATAGGCCAATCTATGAATGAAGTGGAATGGAACAGAATAAAGGTTAAATGAACAAATGACTTTGTTAATGAATTGACATTTATATCTTTGTGCTTCCAATTATCCTGCAGTTAATCAACTAGGGGGTTCAATTTTAAAACAATATTGAGGTACCACATGGTATCACCGTAGCACACAAACCAATTATAGCCCTCCAAAACATCCTAAGTAAACCAAAAGACCCAGCAGCCCTAGGAAAAAAAAAAAGGAGTTGTCTACAACAGTGGTGTCCAATCTTTCCAGACTGGCAGTGGCAGCAGTGGCGGTAGTGGGGGGGGGATGTTTTAGCACACGTGTCCGCCACTTGTGCAAATGGCACTTTGCATGCTCACCTGCTGCTTGTGCGGCCACGGACCTGAACTGGTCCACAGACTGGGGATTGGGGACCCCTGATCTACAATATGCAGTGTAAGGACTGTAACAGCTACTACATTGGACAAACAGACAGAAGACGAGCAGAAGACATCCATGAACACCAACTAGTAGTCAGAAGAAATGATGAAAACGCCTTAATTTCACAACATATGGGCAGACTTAACCATAGTTTCAACTGGGATATCCTGAGCATCCTAGTCCAAGCCAAATTCAAAAACACTAGAGAATTCCTGAAAATCTAGCACTCAGACAAACTGACCATCAACAGTCACATAGAGATAAACAACATCTACATATCATTCAAAAAAGACAATCAAAAAGCCAAAAAGGAAACAAAAAGACCAAAACATCTCACCAGCAACCAAAACCTAGATGAACAGAGATTAACACCAAGAGTAACAGTAGACCAACAATTAGAAGCAAACATACCAACTCAGACAAATAAGTTAAGAGCCATGGTAGCACAGTGGTTAGAATGCAGTACTGTAGGCTACTTCTGCTGACTGCTGGCTGCCAACAATTTGGCAATTCGATTCTCACTGGCTCAAGGTTGACTCAGCCTTCCATCCTTCTGAGGTTGGTAAAATGAGGACCCAGATTGTTGGGGGCAACATACTGACTCTGTAAACTGCTTAGAGAGGGCTGTAATGCACTGTGAAGTGGTATATAAGTCTAAGTGCTATTGCTATTAATCATAAGCAATAGCACAATTAAGGAACGATCAAGACCACTCATCAACACTGACAGAGCAAGCTACCAATATATAAAATGAGAGCAAACCCCACTCTCTACTAGTACTGATAATGTTACCTAGTTTGGTAATGAAACATCTGCAAGAAAACAACCAAGCTGATAGAGCACCAAGGACCCCACAGTTCAACCCCGAGCTACAAAAATTCTCTTCTATCAATACTGAGGTATGCCTGAAAAAAGCCACAGGTTAAAACATTTGGTCCAAATATGTTTTCTTTTGGCCCTCTTCTATATCCCATACAAAGAATATTGCTCTGCATTCATTACAACAGAGGAAGCAGCATTCTCAGCTGAGTCCAACTGCTTCCAGGACTACACAGTCTATGCTTGCAAGATTACAACAGCCCACAGCTGTCGCAACCAGAGCTTGGTTGTTACCAACTCATTGGAAAATAAAATAGACATCTTCAACTAGAATTGAGCCTATGTTTTTACCTGTTGGGCCATAGGCAAAAATGGTTGCATTGTAGCCAGAGATAATCCCTTCTATGAGTCCTTTAGTGGTGGCATGATAGACCATTTCCTGCAGGGAGATGAAGAAATATGAATAGACAAAAAACATGAAAGGACTTACTTCTAGATAAGAAGTGGAAGCAATTGCCCTAAAGCTGAAGGGATGGATGGCAATCAACCTTATCAGAGGCAAATACAAAAGGGATAGAAAAAGTCAAGATGGCAATTACAAGTGCACAATTGAATACCTGTGTGTGAAATTGACACATGTATAACAGAGATGAGTCTTCAACTGCACAGTCATGATTGCCAACTTGACTTTGTAAACTCCTTACGATGGATATCCTTGAACCTTATCTATTCCTCTTATGCCAGCAGCTCTTCAGTTTGCTACTGCCTTACTATCTTACTGGCATACCATCTAACAAGTCTTCCCATGGATCATTGACTGAAGAAGTTGGAATGTATCTTGAGATGCAAATAGATAAATAGCACACAGAGCAACTACTTGGGTTAGTCCCATATGTCAGATTCATTGCTCCAGGCTTGACAATGGTTAAGCAGGCCAAAATGAACTAGATTTATAGATCTGAAACAGATGAGTTAAAACAAGGCAATCTACCCACACTTCCCTTTGGCTGGAAAGGTAGTAAGCTGAAACTCTGCTTCTGAGCTAAATCAATAAAATAATGATTCTCTCTCCCCCTTGGCACTTGACAGCTCTTCTCCTTTTGAAATGCTCATCTCTCTACTTTAAAAAGATCTTGGTCTAAGAAACATAGCGTGTTGATATTGGCTATACATCCACACAAAGTGGGCCATGATGACTCATAAAACGAGAACTCTGTCTTCTCTTCCAACGCATACTGAGAAATGATGGTGCAAAAATATGTTGACCCAAAAGGTAAGAGATTTTGGTTCTGTATTTCCAGTCATTTATGTCTCACAAAGCTCTTCTTCTTACTCTGCTTCTTCTCTGCTCCCCTTTCTAATTCTCAGCCCATGAATAACACCTGGCAGAGGAGGCACAGATCTCACTCAAGGGCTTCAGTTTCAGTCTATGTGCAAATTACTTGGAAATAGAGCTGACAGTTTGGTCTAGTCATCCCATCAGATACTTGTATATCCCTTCTGACCCAAGGTGCAGCAGGCGTTAGAGAAGCATCTTAGAGTTGAGCAAACAGAGTACAGGATGGAGCTAGGGTTAGGGCATCCTTGGCCTCGTTTTGAATGAAAAGAAGGTTCGGAAAGATGAGATTAGGAATACTGTGTGAGAAAATATTTATCTCTTTTTCGTCTAACAATGTCTCGATGCACTTCTTCCCATTCCCACAACTTGGTGGGTCGAACTAGATGGGACTCCCTAAATGTTTCTCAAAAAGAAGAGGGTGAATTTGGCTCAAAATTAATACCTCTCCCACAAAATAACAAGCATAAACATCCACACATTGTAGAGTGGGGTGGGGGGTAACTATCCCCCCTTTATGACCTGTGGACACCAACTCCCAGAATTCCTGAGCCAGCTATAGCTGGCTCAGGAATTCTGGGAGTTGAAGTCCACAGGTCATAAAGGGGCCATAGTTGCTGACCCCTGCTTTAAGGTGACCTTTAGGTATTCACTGAATTCCTCTTTCTGCCAATCTGCTGTCACAAATTCTTGGCATCTCAACACTGCTTTTCATCTATATATTTTAAAAAGTCAGGGTTCAAAAAAGTTTCTGTTCGGGTCGGTCTTCAGGGCATGGATATGGATGCCTGGGGCGGGCCTCACCTGAGTAGCAGCAAAATCAAAGGCTACATCAAACAGATAGGATTTCTCTCGTGACCGGTTGGCACGGAGCACATCATCGGGGTCCTCCATTGGGTCCATTAGCACAACCATCTGCAGGAATGGATTGGGATTGGGATAAATTGTGTTAGGCGTTTTACTGAAGAGGTAGAAACAAATATTAACAAGGGAAATAAAGAAATGAAGAGTAGGCCAAGCATTTTCATCTAAGGGAAACATTTTGCAGTCACATCCCATTTTCAATTCCTTTCTCTGCCCCACTTTTTGCAAGGGAGCAACAGATAAGATACATGCCAGAACTCATGGACAGCAGACAGGAATCAGGCAATAACTTGGACATCAAAGAGTAAAACTGAAGAAGATATAATCACAGTATTATTGCACAAGGTAAGATGTTTGCTGATAAATTCTCTTCCACCTTTGTCCCTGGCCAAAGAGAACTGGCAGTATTTCAAAACTCTGCAAATTTGTTTGCCGCCAGAAATGAGAAACAAAGAGGCACATTTATACTGGCAACAATGCGTCGGTCACACATTTGGATTTTATACTATAGTTGTCTCTGGCCTTATTTTAGAAAGATTCTGTGCAAAACATTACCTTGCTTCAGGACTCGTTATCTGTAACCATGAAATGTAATACCCTCAATTGCAAGATTTTCCCTCAAGCTCAACACTAGTTGCCTAGTGACTGATTTGCTAGCTCAAAGGGAGGCAATTTAATGTACTTCAGTGATTAACCATCACCTATCACGTTGCTAAGGATTTATGAAAGGCATAATCCAAAACATATGGGGGACACGACTTGCCTACCTTTATGTTAATTCTTTCTAATCCAATACTAAATATACCCTACTTTAGGAGTCTATATTTGTTCTTTAGCTTGAGGACCTTATGACCTCAAGGTGAAACAAGCCAATAGCTTGAGAAATAGAAATCTGAAAGGATACTGGGGCAGAAAGGAGCCAGTGTTGTCTGAAAACATTTCTGTGGTCATATGGCCTGACTGTATGCCAAGGCGCATTGAACGCTGTTATCTTCCCACAGACGTGGTACCTATTTATCTACTCGCATTTGCATGCTTTCAAACTGCTAAGCGGGCAGACAAGCTCAGCATCTTTAGCTGCTGAGCCAACGCACCAACTTGGGTTCATATAAATACAGTAATCTTCATTTAGCAACTGACTTGTTTAGAAACCATTTGCAGTTACAATGGTGTTGAAAAAGTAACTTTGCAACCAGTCCTCGCATTTATGACCTTTGCAGGTCTGTAAAGCAATGGAAAGCTGAAGTAAGATCATAAGCACACTCATGGTTTCTCTTAGCAACCACTTCACTTAACAACCAAAATGCTGGTCCCAATTATGATTGCTCAATGAGGATTATATTTACACTAAATAAAAATCAAACAAACCCGTCTTATATAGATGAGAGCCAATTTGATCTAGTGGTTAAGGCACCAAGCAAGAAAGAGGGAGATTGTGAGTTCAAGTCCCACCTTAGACATGAAAGCTAGCTGGGTGACTTTGAAAAAATCACTCTTTCAGTCCAACCCACCTCACAAGGTTGTTGTGGGCAAAATAGGAGGAAGGTGTGCTGGATATGTTTGCTGCCTTGAGTTATTTGTAAAAATAATAAAGGTGGAATACATAGAAATAAATAAATAATCTAGTGCAAAGTGCGTACCTAGCCTCAGTGCAAGCTTTGGTATTAAGTTAATTTGGGAAGCATCTGGCTAGATGACATCCTATCCAATGCAGCTATATAACTTACATCTCCTCTAGTAACTACCTGTATTTTCTTTGTCTTCCTTCCTGACATCATCTCCACAAGGTATAAAGGCTATTAATAACCAGGCAAAGGGCCCATGGGTCTCTTGGGTACTCAGACTGTGACTGTGAATTGGCTTATATCTAATTAGGCAACCCAGCTATAATAGGGGAAGATGTGCTGGGAAATACTCAGAGGGAGGAAGATCAAGTAACTGGAAACTGGGATGATATTCCATTGCACCTCAGAGCTATGGGTAACACTGAAGATGCTGATCCTCAGATCAGGGACAGATCAGGTCTCAGCTGAGATTATTTTGATTGGAGGATGTTAATATCAGTCCCTTGTCATAGACAGATCACTGTCTCTTGGCTCCAGGGTTCTCTGTAGCTATTCCTCACTTCAGGAAGGAAGGGCCTAAAAGCCCACTCCAGGCGTTTGATAGACCCAGTAGTGTTTCAGAGGGGCTTGCAGTTATTCCTCAGCCTCTGGCACAAGACCTTAGTTGCAGCTTGGAATGAGTGTGTAACAAGGACCTTAGATTGGATCACACCTGTATACATTCTCTGTGATCATGAATCCTATACAGCCCCCCGATTTATGGAGATCTGGGAGATTAAATGATACATCTAGACATCTAGAACAGTGCTGGAGAAAAACAGAGTGAAATCAACCAGTCTTATTTGTGACGATAAGAGTGGCAAAGTGTGCTTGTTTTTCTGCTTACTGCAACCATAGATAGCCAGAGGCTTTGTTCTTGGTGACCAGGTCCTTCTGTTTAAGGCGGGGATCCCTCACAGAACTGCTGTGAAGGTTATTCTAGGTTTCTGTTGGACAAAATCAATTTCACTTGGAGTTTGACTTTGGTTGGGCATGCCCTAGCTCATTATCTGGGAAGGGTTTGAGCTGATTGATCTTGAAGTAGCAGCAAGTCCTTGTTCTTGTGAGCATAGCCACCTGTGTTCTGGAGCCATGCTCCTCCTGGTTGAGTAAAGCTTCCCAGAAGATTGCATGAGGTTGGGTCCAAGTAGTGGTCAATGCTTCTTTGTGGGAGAGTGTGGTTCTGCCTGCCTGGAAGAATATGGTGGTGGATTCCCTTCTCAGGAAGCCATTCTTGGATCTGACAGTATTGAACAACTTTTGTCCAGTTCCAGCTGGAGATGGTGGTAAGTGTTCTGTTTCAGTTCAGGAAGATATCTAGACCCTCTTCAGTTAAGGTTCAGATTCAGTTATAGCATTGAGATAGCATTGGCCTTTGAAGAGATTGGGATGAAGGTGATATGTCCATTCTGGCTTTCCTGAATTTCTCAATAACTTTTGTAATATTGACCATGGTATCCTTCTAGATTGGTTTCAATGGTTGGAAGTGGGGAGCACTATTCTGCAGTGGTTCTCTTTTCTCCATAGCTGGTTCCAGTCAGTGTTAATTGGCACAGGGGAGGTCTATCCCGAGGCCCATTTATGTGGGGCACCTCTGGGCTTGGGCTTCTCACCAGTCCTGTTTATCATCTACATGAAACTTCTGGGTGAAATCATTCGAAAGCATGGGGACGATATCATTAGTATGCAGGATATATTTTATTATACATCTCCACCCAGGCCAGGCAAGTGATGCTCTTAAAGTGCTTGCCCAGTACCTAGCAGCTGTAAAAGAGTGGGTGGGGAGAAACTGTCTGTAATTCAATCCTAGCAAGATGGAGTGGCTTTGAGTTTTGGGCACCCTAAGCTCTAGTGACTTGTTACCTTTGTCTCTTAAAGAGGTAGAATTCCCCCAGAAAAAGTTGGGATGCAACTTGGGGGTCCTCCTAGACTTACAGTTCCTGCTCAATGAGCAGGTAGCAGCTGTGGCCAGGAAGCCTTTGGCATGAGTTCATCTTATGTGCCAATTGCATCCATTCCTGCACCAAGAGGCCTTGCTCACAGTCACTCATGCCTTAAGTTACTTCTCAACTGGATTACATACAGTCCAGAATGTAGCAGAGAGCACAGTCACTCCCTCTTAGTTGAATCTATTGTACAGCAAGGATGAAAGAAGGAAGAACCCCATGTAAACTGTCTCAAGCTCCTGGAGTAAAAGTAGAACATAAAACAGTATTTACACTAAGGATGTTAGTTTCCATTACTGTCTTGAAAAGGAGGCAATTCCATTATGGGACCATGTCAAATATCTGTAAATACCACTTAAAGTCCTCTCAAGAGTCCTTCAATGAGAGCACCCTTATACTTGATCAGATTTGTCCGTCACTGATAATGGCTTTCTGGATGGACCCTTAGACATTAACATAATGCAGTAAACATAGAACACAGAAAGGCCCATGCGCTATTACAGCCAGCATTAATGAATGGATTAATGAGGTGTCTACCTATCTAATTCTTTTAGGGATGATTAATTTTCTTTTGTGCTGCTCCAATTCCTGTCAACTTTAATCTGGAATGTCAGAAAGGACAGGTCCATACTAGCCAGGGGACACTACTGATGCAAGTGTCTGTTTATTAGGCTTAACTCCAACCAGATCAGCAATGAGAGAGAGCGAGAGGGGGCAGGAAGACGAGGGCATGCATTTAAGTTGGAGGGTCAACAGTGTTGCCATGGGACACAAGTGACTTCCTGATGCACAGTTGGGGTTTCTATCAATGCTGCATATTTACTGTGTGTTTTGTAGTGAAACTTCAAAACATACAATACAATGTAAATTTTAATATATTTGAATCTTGGGAACTTTTCCTATATGGCTGTGGCTGATCTTTTGGAAAGAATTCTTAGATTCTTATCATAAGGTTTGTTCCAGTAATATCCCCAATAGCTGTTGAAATCGATTCTATGCCTATGTTCGGTAGATGTTGAGTGCTTTCACTGAGGATTAAACAGTGGAGACGTAGAACTGGATATCTGCTATAGAATCAGCTACTAAAGACATAGCAGATGTCAGCATGTCTCCCCTCCCCCTTACACCCTGTGAGCACAGCCTGTTGTCTTTGTGTATATAGAGATCAAATTGCCTTTGATAGCGACATTGGGTTGGGTTTCACCATTTCCAAGAGGCCTTTAAAGGGACTCTCTGTAAGATAGTCATTAATACTAGGGACCAGAAAGGCTGGTTTAAAAAAAGCACAAGAACAGATTAACCAGTGGCGCATAGTGGTTAGACCTCAGAAGAGTATTGTAGAAATTCATGATACTATTTAGTCTTAAAGATATCTCACAAGGATTCTCAGTTCTTGTGAAGATTCCAAATCAGATATGTGAAGCAAATGATGAACAATACCTTACACTCCCTGGAGGACAGGTGTAGCTGGTAAATTACTATGGAGGATATCCTGGGATTTCCCCAATATTTTATAGCCTAATAACTGCTATAGTCAACGAAGAGAAATAATCAGTTTAAATAGTCAAAAGCTCCACCTTATTTACACTAAGAGCTACTAAATAGCATTTCAACAACCATCACCTGATTTAAAGTATGAATGAATTAATATATGTTAAAGGAGGGAGGTTGAACATTTGGCTGGGCTGAATACCTCTTTGTTATAGGTTTTGTGCTACAAAGGCGGTGATAGATAACTTACAGCTACCAAATTTCTTTTTGAGTCCCCAAGCCCCACAAAAACACGCTGCTAAGCAGTCCAGCTGAGTTTTAGAGAATGGCTGAAAATCCCAACCAGATATTACTATACAGTACAATTGGTCCCTCTCCCTTGGCCATTGGAACAGGGGAGATGGAATTGCACAAACTGACTATAAAAGGGAAAGGAGAGAGTTGTTCTTGATAAAGGGATCCAAGGTTGCTTTAGTTTTCATCTGAAGCTAAACATTGTTCCATGAGATTCATTTCATTGTCACCACAGGTGTGCCAAGGACAGGATTTCAAGAGCAACACTGCTGCATGAAAAGGAATAATGCACTTCTTTGTAATGAATAAAAGGCACTATTAAAGAGAAGTAAGAGCCAGTTTATGGCAGTGGTTAAGGCATCAGGCTGGAAACTGGGAGACTGGGAATTCTAGCCCCACCTTAGGCATGAAGCCACCTAAGGTGATCTTGAGCTGGTCATTTTCTCTCGTCCCTAGGAAGCACGCAATGGCAAACCATTCTGAAAAACCTTGCCAAGAAAGCTGCAGAGACTTCTTCAGGCAATCTCTGAGAATTTGACATGATTAAATGGGAAAAAAGAGAGAGAAAGCATCTTTGGCAGGGAATATATTGCTAAACACTCAAACAGGTATGGCACCTGCATTTCAAAAACAAACAGTAGAAAGGAACCAAAGAAAGGCTTGAAGGGTTGAGAAACTGATCTTTTCATGTGAAGGCTTAATAATAATTGACTCTACATAGAGAAAGTAGAATGACTTAATTTCTATTCACTGCATGTAATTCAATTCTCAGGACAATTCTCTAATATAAATAGTAAGGACACTGTAGCAGACAATAAATAATATGAAGCAAAGGATTCATGCAACTATTTCTGTTCCCCCCCCCCTTCAGCTCATTTCTCATGTCTCTTGCCCCATAAGTTGTAGCTGACAACTATGTGAAACCAAAGATTCCATATGCAATCTGCAAACTTCAAAAATCTGGTGCAGCTTTTAACCCATAGACACAATTTTTCAAAACCAAGCAGACTATATATTTGTAGATTATATAATTACTGATTAATCTTAATATACTAAAATTTACACATACACCTACATATACAGGTTACATAATTGATACTTCACAATATTTGTGACATAGATTTTATATTGCATTCTAGCAATGCATTCTTCTCGTCAATAGCAATAGGACTTAAACTTATATACCGCTTCATAGTGCTTTACATCCCTCTCTAAGTGGTTTACAGAGTCAGCATATTGCCCCCAACAATTTGGGTCCTCATTTTACCGATCTCGGAAGGATGGGATATTTTGCCTAAAAGTATGAAAATGGAGCAGATCTGTCTGTTTGAAGTTGATCCATCAGACTTTCTAACTGATCGTACAATCTAGGAAGAGGCAAGTGCTTCAGACAGATTTATAGAGTCTCAGCTATGTTTTTTATTGGGCAGATAGAAACCAAGGCTGCTCCCCAATTTTCTGGAATAATTTGATTTGCAAACAAATACAAGTCCATCTCAGGTGTAAAAGCTGAAACTAAGATCATTAGAGAAAATTCTAAATAAGTTGGAAGTATTTTTTCTATTGAGTAAAATAATTTTAACATTTTATTCATTAATACAAAATATTTAAAAACATTTAGTGATTAATAACATTTTCAAAGCATTAAGTTAACAAAGGATCAAAATGTGGAATTCCACAACCCTAGATAGCCTCCTACTTACATGAATAATTCTTACTCTTATGCCTGAAAGTAAATGTATTTGCACACTAGAATTTGGGCATCTTTTCTGCTATTAGGGATGGGGAAAATAATTCGTTAGGTTTGTATTTTCATATTAACTGATGTAGTTTGTGCTTCTAAAACTAATGTACAATTATTCTTTGGTATTTATACTTCTTCAATTGGTGTGATTTCATTCTTTGATTAAAAAGTATTTTAATCAAATGGCTCAGATTATGGACAATTGTCTACCAAAATTAAACAAAGTATGGAATAAGGCATTTTGCGTATATAAAAATAAATACAAAAAGACTTACGCATGTTCATGGATACTAATACATATAAAAGTTGAGCAAATGTGTTAATCTTGAGGTCAATGTGCATATTAAAAAATCATAAACTGAACAGGACTAATTATTCTTTTTATGTGGATCTAGTGATAAAATAAGCAACAGAAAGACCAAGCTGAGGAACGCCCAACATATTTTCTTAATTTGGAAAAGGGAATCTGATACCACTTGACTGGAAATAATTTCTACTGTGGATATAGTGTTAAATATGTTCTGACACCTTGGAATGAAGCTGGCAAGCACCAACAAAGACTGCTTGGTAACTTTTACTTTGTGGCCCTGAAAATTACTACTGATTAAAATGAAGTCCTGGCTCATGGCCAGACTAAAAGGCATTAGTCTTGAGGAAATGCACTCAGCTCCAGACAGGGATGTGGTTGTATATCTACTCCTGCTATCAGGCCCGGAAGCAATTCTGATGTTGTTCCTTCTTACTGCTTAATTCCAACCCTGTTTTGAATCCAATACCTTATTGTCATGACGACAAATCACTCCTGTAAACAATTTGCTGGCATGGTCCATAAAGCATTGTCCTCAGCTGGATGGGGCAGTGAGAAAGCTGTCTCCATGACAACCTTAGTTTTAAGAAATAAGAAGCGACCCCGTCACACTGTATTAATAGGGGTACACAAATAACTATAGTAATCAATTCAAATTTGCCTCTTTTTTTAACTCCTGTTCTTAAAACAACAACAAAGATCTACATGGTTTCTTTTCATAATGTTGTCACAGAAACTCCCTCCCCTCCTCCACATACACTGGTCAAAGAGCCAAGGAAATACTACTGTAAGGCACAATAATTGAATACCTTGGAGGAATTGTTAGATATTTGCCTGCTAAGATATCAATTTATTTTTGATTCATTACTTTCAGACTTGCCCCAAACTTTGGGCTACCTCACAACCATCAGTTTTGCTAATTATTTCCATGATAGCCCATACTTATCTGTTTCATCTTAGGCAAACAGTGTGGACGTACAATGGGAAGCTATAACTAATCAGAATATTCTGCAATGTTCTGATTTAAAAAACTCTTGAATACATCAATGTGGCTGAAAGCATGTTATAAACATGCCAATTAATTTTAAAACTGTATTTTTTCTGATTCTCTAGAACTGAAACTTCATGGCAATTCTCCATCTTTAATTTCTTCGGTGGTAATTTCATTATGAATAAATAAAATATCTGGATGATGTCATTTAGAACAGCTGCCTTTTTGATGACTGATCATTTGCACTAGTATAAATCTTAAGTTTGGAAAACGATAAAATAATATAACATTACATTATTCTGCATCTTGCTAACTGCAGTTAGCTATCTTCTGAAAGCATTAAATTTGAGTCATCTAACGCATCTGTGCAATTTTTATCTTTTTCAATTGCCAGCATTTTTATTTAATCAACTGTTTATTTTTGTTGTTGTTTTTATTCATCTACTTTCCTAACTAAGAGTATAGAAAGGTCTGGTCTGTTTGGAGAAACTGGTATTTTATTGGTATCTTTTAGATTTTTAAAATGCTCCCTTTGCTTAATTCCATTCTATTTCTGGTTATTTTATGTATATATTTGTAGTAAGACTATATAATATGACATGTTGCCTCTATGAGCCAGAAATTTAATCACATAGTTTTGACCTGTAAATCTTAGCAGTAGCAGATTATTAAAATGCTCTGGCCCTCTGCAGTGGACAATGTATCAGAAAACTACCCTCACTCTTAAATGACAAGATTTAGTCCAACTGTCTAACTCACTTTCTCTTCTACAAGGAATTCAAACAGCATACACAATATTCTTTGTTCTAATCTATTACTGCATCTACAAAACCAGCCAAAAATATATATCTCAGACAAAATCTACAATTTAATCTCAATTATTAAAATCTATAGTTTAGTCTAATTTTCCCTCTTCATGGTAACTGGGATTCAGCTTGTCCCTCCTTCCTAAATATTGGGTCAAAATCTCCACATTTAGCTTGCTAGATATGGGGGAGGGGGAAAGCAACAGATTTCCCCAAGAGATTAAAAAAGATTGATCCATAATCTGATAAGGTCCAACAGTGGCAGTTAAAACTTGTTTTTAAGAGATTTAGAATCAGATACCATGGCACACGGACAATGGGCTTGTCTGACTATCAATTCAGTACACTAAATACAAAGTACACTTACAAAACTCATATCCCCAAACCTGCAAAAACTATCTGTCACAAAAGCTCAGCCCTGATGTAATTTCTCAACCCTAACAAATATAGCATATAAATACAACATCATGGCTCCCACAGGAGACTGTCTGAGTCTCAGGAGTCAGACTTGTTGGGTCAATCATAGTCAACTCTTCTCATTAGTTCTCAAGAGAAGAGAAAATATATCCTTTTAATCAACATACTAATTTCCCTCCTGACTTCAGCAAATGGGAACCGAGCAAGGCTACTTAGCAGATGCTAATAAGATATGTTTCCGAGAGCTTTGGTGGCCAAGAGCGTCAACTAGCCAAGTTCAGTTTTTGAAGAAAGTGAGAATCAGCCTTTAACATCCATGCTCTGAAGAACTTCAAACAAGCTTGACAGCCACCCAGAGCTAAAGAGGAAAACTACATAAAACATATCACTTGCCAAAAAGTAAGCTTTCTGAAAGTTACAGATGGCAAGTTATTTCCTTCAAACTCCAGTTCAAAGAATCAACTTTTATCCTTTACATGCTGCCTTTTATTTGCCTGAGACCTGGTTGCTGCCAATCTGAGTATACAGCAGCAGGTTAGGTGGATGCATAGTCAGAGATCTATAACAAAGGCATTTTTATTTTTGTGTATATGCTGAGATAGGCAAACCTACTACCAGCTTTTGGACTTTATTCCATTAAGCCTTGCCGGCATAGACAGTGGCAAAAAAAAATCTGGACCGTAACTCTGAGCTCTGAATAGAATAACTTCTGTTGTTAGAATACCTTTTCTTTTCTCATCTCTGCGATTCAGATCAGAGGGTGCTGACCCAACAAACTTGCTTTATGTTAATTCGTAATGTCTCCCCTCACTACCGGTTCCTGTTTAAAATCTGCACTGGATCTTCAGACTTGCATCATACTGCATTGATGTGAATTTTTAAACAAATGAAATGTGTTTCTCCCTCATATGTGAGGGGGGAACATTTCCAGAAATTCATTTTAATTCTACCTTCAAAGATCAGTTCATAAAATGAGGCTCAACTAAATTCTACCCATTTATCAGAAAGGGTTCTGACAATACCTGGTCATCCACTTTGTGAGCAATGAGTGTGGCTCCTTCTTCCAGCTCTGCCATGCTGATTGGCCGTATGCGAAGTGCCACCTAAAATACAAGAAGATGGATGAGTGACTGAAGTATCTCACTATTCGTGAAATAGCCAAAGAACAACAGAGACAAAAATGAGCACCTGCATGGAAGTCCTCAATCTCCGTGCCCTGGCCATCCAAGGCCCAAAGTATAAGCAGAGTTTCTTCAACTCCAAAGTTCTTCCTTGCCCAGTGTGCCTCACCTGAGTCTGTCTATCACTACAGAGAGAAAATCATCTGTGTCTCTCTGAGGCCCTGGCAGGTAGCCGCAAACAGACAATGAGAAGCTTTTTCCTTGGGAGGAAAGGAAACACCACCTGGACAGCAGCATTTCTGGAACAACATATCCAGCTACAGCCACGTCAGCCTATGAGATTCATTCCATTCAATCTCTAAAGCCTCCAAAGATTTAGTGACTTCAGTTCACTGTTTCCCATACAGACAACAAAGGGGTGAACTCCAATGCACAGCTCCCTCGTCCTATCAGCAGGGCTTCATCTGTTATCCTGAGATGAATTTTAACACAGGATCTGAATCCATGAAAAACATCTTGCTTTCTGTTCCTCATGCTGCATGAGTAGAAACTGGGAACTTTTGGCCATCATCCAAAATTTGCTAAACCACAACTATTAATTTCGCTCACCATTGGCAATTCTATAATATCTGTTCAGAGTTGTTCAAAAATTGCAATGAGGGGGTCAGATACACATCCCATGGCACTGTTGATTTCAGAGACAATTAAACTATTCCTTGTGAAGTGAGGCAAAATTTATATGATGAGTTCATTCTCCAAGGAAGATTTCTTTCTTGTTGTACAAAGTACCTTGGCAGCTCTGAAACGATTCTTTAAGGAATCTTCTTTCATTTTTGCAATCTATTTCATATACTTTTCTCCACCCACCCTCCAATCATAGCACTGATGACAAAAGAAATCACTTCTAATGCTCCAGTACAATAGATTTCTATTTCAATGTAATATATTTTCAAAATAGCTTTACAAATGTTGTCCTTGCACTGAATGTTTAATTGCACATTAATGTGTAATATTTACATACAACTTTCATTAAATGGTGGTTTAAATTGTTTAAATTGTGCAACACAGCTTATAAACCATGTTTGAAAAAGCTATATACATTCTCAGCAAGTGATCGCTATTTCCAATTTATACTTCTTTTTTTTACTCTAGTGAGCAATCAAGGCTAACTACACATCCCTTCCATTCATATTTCTACTGGATTCTGCTGCCTCCCATAACTGCTTTATTTTACATTGGAAGTTCCAGGGAGTGGAAATCTGTTTTATTTTTCTTCATATTGTTCAACTATATGTACTAAAAATGCAAAAAATAATAAACTGTATAAGACAGCAACATTGAATCTGACCAGCCCTTTCTTATCTGAGCATCAATTTATAAAGATAAAATTGTACAATTAACATTATGCTTATAATATACATTCAATGAACCCAGAATTATGATCAGAAAACACCCACTATTTTTGAAGGGCCCAGCTAGGGAAAACTTTAAAACAAAGAAGCTGAGTGTCACCGAGTCCCATTTTCTTTGACAGTAATGACAGAGAGCATTGATTAGCCAATATAATCCAACAACTGTATCTAGGTAACAAAATATCATAATATGGAGAAAATGCCAGTATTGCTCTCTTGAGTTGGGTATTATTGGTAGTGCAGTTTGACCACTTCACTCTACAGCATAAGATTTAATTGAATTTTATGTATATTGCTATTCCAATCTATGGGACACAATATTTTGATGGAAACAGGTAAAGCAAGGATCCCTCTTGAGTTGGGACAGGTCCCTTATATCCAGAACAGTCTTATAACCATCTACTCTCATATTTCGTGTACTTATTGACAAACACATCACATAATCCCATTTCTTCTTGCTACTAGAATGGAAGAAAACAGTTTTAACAAAAACCCCATTAAATGTTCCTCTCCAATTTCTAATAGTTCCGCAAAGGCTTTGCACGCTCTCTTTCTCAAGCGCCGCCAGCTTCTTGCTTTTATTGGTAATGCTGGCTGGGAATCCTGGGAGTTAGATTCCTACCCTTTTGGGTCTCACCCTCCAGGCCCCCTAGCTTTTGCCCTGGTTCTCTTTGCTGCCCGAAAGAGGCGAGAAGTCACTTCCACTCACCGTGAGCTGCTGATCCTTGGACTCTCTCGTCTCCTTCATGATGGTAACAGGGTCGCCCGATAAGGCGGGCTCGGGCAAGCGAAGCTACAGCACGTGTGGATCCCGCGCGCACGGCCAGATTCACGGGACTCCTGGATCTCGTTGGGCGAGGGTTCTGCTCTGAGCTAGGTTAAATTTCCCCGCGAAAAATGTGACAGGTGTTTGGGCGCCGCCATTCAACGGGTACTGGAATCCCCCAACCCAATTACGCCCCCGTCCCTTTGGAGAGACAGCTGGCAAGCGGGCGCCCGGGCTGGGTCTCCCCTCTGAGAGCTCCGCCGCCGCCGCCCTCCATCTGGGACCGGCGTGCAGGGATCTGCCGGTGGCCGGCCGCCGCCGCCGCCTCTCCTCGCCTACCTCCTGGTGTTTCGAGTCCCCTGGAGATCTTTCCAAACTGTACACAAACAACCGGGGGCGCGGGAAGCTTCCTCCGGCTGATTCGGTGGCGCACCATTGGCTGAGTTGGGGCTTGCGCGGCTCTCCGTTGCTCCCTGCCGGCCGGCGTGGAAGGAAAGGCGGAGGTCGCCTGGCTGAGCCGGGAGAATGCGCGCCCGACGGCCGAGGCGCGATTTTTGCAGTGCAGGAGCCGAAGAGCGGAAGACTTGACGGTGCCATCGATAACATAATTAGTTTCTTAACTCTTAGCAGGGCGCCCTTATTTCCCACTTAATCCGGAGGAAGATTCCGGTGAAGGGATGGGATTACGGGGGGGGGGCTCTTTCTTTTGTAATCGGCGCTAAAAAGATGAATGGCTTGCATAAATGCCCATTCATTTGTCAGCTGCATTCTCTCTTGCAGTTATCTAAATGTTTGGGATCGGAAGGATATACAGGTAGTCCTCGACCTACAACAGTTTAGTGACTGTTTGAAGTGATAATGGCAGTGAAAAAAGTGACTTACAACCATTTTTATGACTGTTGCAGCATCCCCATGGTCATGTGATTCACATTTGGATGCTTGACGACTGACTCACATTGTGCTGGGGTCATGTGATTGATCCCCTTTTGCAACCTTCTGACAAGCACAGTCAAGGGGGAAACCAACCATGTTACTAATTTAACAACTGCCATGATTCACTAAACAAATGTGACAAGAAAAGTTGTAAAATGGGGGCAAAACATTTTTTTCACTTAGCAACATAAATTTTGGGCTCAGTTTTGGTCAAAAGTTGAGGACTACCTGTAGAGATTTAGGGAATTACAGTTCCACCCTGTATGACTTGTAGCAAAGTCAGGGAATGATGCGTGCTTCCAAAACTGCAAAGTACTGTCTAAAATGGTGAAAAAAGCAAGGTTCTACATTTAGGCAAGAAAAACCAAATGTACAGGTATAGTATAGGGGGTACCTTGCTCAATAGCAGTAACTGTGAGAGGGACCTTGGAGTCCTAGTGGACAATCACTTAAATATGAGCCAGCAGTGTGCTGCAGCTGCCAAAAAGGCCAACACAGTGCTAGGCTGCATTAACAGAGGGATAGAATCAAGATCACGTGAAGTATTAATACCACTTTACCATGCCTTGGTAAGGCCACACTTGGAATACTGCATCCAGTTTTGGTCACCACGATGTAAAAAAGACGTTGAGACTGGAAAGAGTGCAGAGAAGAGCAACAAAGATGATTAGGGGACTGGAGGCTAAAGCATATGAGTAACGGTTGCTGGAATTGGGTATGTCTAGTTTAACGAAGAGAAGGACGAGGGGGGACATGATAGCAGTCTTCCAATATCTCAGGGGCTGCCACAAAGAAGAGAGAGTCAAGCTATTCTCCAAGGCGCCTGAAGGCAGGACAAGAAGCAACGGATGGAAACTAATCAAGGAGAGAAGCAACCTAAAACTAAGGAGAAACTTCCTGACAGTTAGAACAATTAACCAGTGGAACAACCTGCCTTCAGAAGCGGTGAATGCTCCAACACTGGAAGTTTTTAAGAAGAGACTGGACAGCCATTTGTCTGAAATGGTATAGGGTTTCCTGCCTGAGCAGGGGGTTGGACTAGATGACCTCCAAGGTCCCTTCCAACTTTATTATTATTATTATTAAATAGAGTTGAAGAGTGAAAGAGCCTTTAATGAACTTCTGAGCTTCCAGATATTTTAATATTTTAAGGAGGGGGAGTTGTTTTGTTTTATATTTCCCACTGATTATGATTCTGGAGTCTGCCCTTCCCTGAATTCTCCCTAGGGCTGTTTCTTCTCTACTGGTTTATAGTGTCAGCATCCAAGGATTGCTGTGCTAATAATATATGAATACTGTAATTTATATCTTAGCTGAATGTGCAGCTCAGTGAATGATTACTGGGGCTGTGTTAATAGGCAGAATGGAGACAATACTCAGTACAGGTAGTCCTCGACTTACAACCATTCATTTAGTGATCATTCAAAATTACGATGACACTGAAAAAAAATAACTTGACCAGTTTTCACAATTACAACTGTTACAGCATTCCCTGATTACATGCTCAAAATTCGGACCTTGGCAACTGGCGCATATTTATGACAGTTGCACTGTCGTGGGATCATGTGATCACTATTTGTAACCTTCCCAGCCAGCTTCCAACAAGCAAAGTCAATGGGGGAAGGCAGATTTGCTTAATAACCAAATGGTTCACTTAACAACTTCAGTGATTCTCGTAACAACTTTGGCAAAAGATAAAATGGGGCAAATTTCACTTAACAACTGCTTTGCTTAGCAACAGAAATGTTGGGTTCAATTGTGGTCGTAAGTCAAGAACTACCTGTACATTACTAATGAGAAAAAGACCTAGGCCTGCCAGAATATCCAGAATGAAGACTGATTGCGAGTTTAAATATTTGGGGCTTTTAGACCTTTCTAAGTAGTTTTACTAGCCAATTAACATATGAGTACTTGGATCAGAAACAACTAATGCAAACAAGGACAAGGGCAAGGGCAAGGTTAAGGGCAAGGGAGGCCACAACCTCAGTTTCTATGGGTGAACTAGTAGCTCCTGTCCTATAACATAGTGTTTCCCAGAGTCTCACAAGTACATTTATCATTGGACACAAAATGTCTGAAGAGTCCTGAGCAAGAACTGTTGAAGGTCTGTAATAATGGGAAAACAAAATGGCCGCATTTCAAATAATATAAAGAGCCCTTTGTTCATTAAGAATAATTTCATTGTGTATGTTTTTCCTTTGAGACATTGTTTCTCAGACTTTCTTCAATTGAATAAATATTTGGAAATGCAGGAAACAGACTCCCCTCTCTATTTTTTTTTTTGTCTTAAGAGCATGGGAGTTCACACTTTTTGGCAAATAAAATGATTATGATGGCATATATGTACATTTCCTCTAAAGGCTTTTTAAAATAGATTTTGTACCCAAAATGTAATCTAAAAATAAGTTTATATTATTATTTTGAATTATTTGAATTATTTTATGTACCTCTTGGCATAACAACAATATCTGTTAGTGCAAACTTGCTGGTCATGAATATCCTTCAATAAAATTTCTTGAGTGATAAGGAGCCAGGGGCAAATGGATCCCCAGGTCAGTGAAATCCCTATTCATTGTATTTCATATTTGTACTTTTTTTTTCGTGGTTGTGGAAACAGAACGCTATGGAGAAATATATAAAAAACATTCATCATATGGCTGATAGTAGTTTCATTTGAGAAGCCCGGCTCTAGCAGTTTAAGGTACACATGGCACACATATAATTCTGTTTTTTCCCTCAGGTTGAGATAGGATGGACAGAGAGATCTGTGTTTGGTCTAAAGTCCCCATGAGTTTCCATGGCTGAACCTAAGTCTCCTTATCCTAGTCCAACTGCCCCAGTGGGAATCCCCTCAATTTATGCTAATTCAGGGAAAAGAAATATAGAGCAAGAAATAGATACCTGATGAGGCAACATGGCAGTCTGATTTAGCATCTGACAGATAAGTGTGTAGTGATATAATCTAAGACAGGGGTCCCCAACCTGTGGGCCTCGGCCCACTACCGGGATGTGTGAATGGCTGGCCAGTGTGCGCATGTGTGTGCACACTCCTCCCCACTCACGCTAGCGCTGCCCTGAGCATTGCGTGGACAATATCCACGGCCTGAGTGTCATGCGGGCACTAGGCCCACCCCGAGCATCGTGCGCACACTCGCGCCACCCCCTATGCTCAGTTACTTGCTTGATAGGTGGAATGGTTGTCACTCCAATGCCTCTACTGTGGGATTTTACACAATATTAAATTGCAATTATCATTACTCCTAGCCAGGGTGCTGGTTGGGAGTAGTTCCCCTCCTAGTATATTTTATGGGTGGTAGAGTGAGGATGTTCAAACATTACCTTGTCCTTCGAGAAAAGGGTGTTTTCCTGTCATTTTGGAAACAATAAATATAAAAGTACAGATGGCCCAGATGCTTTAATAAGGTAATGATGGTGGGAACCCTTAAAAAATTGTAGAGTATAGGAAGAGATATTGTGTCTCCCCAAGTACTGTTGATATTGTGATAGATAGACCTGTGAATGGTTATGTAATGAATTAGCACATTGGGAAAAGGAGAAGATAATTACTGTGTCCCCAGCTTCTCATTTTCTGTGGTCAAAACAAAAAGAAATTTTACTCCTCCTTCTTGGAAAAAAGGGTCTATAATGCTGAAAAGAAAACTGGGAACCATAATCATCTACCAGAACTTTACACGTCAATCTTTCAGGGTAACATTTATAAAGCAACAGATGGACACCATATAGATTGCCAAGTTACTCCTCTCCCCATTGCCCCTGTCATTCAATCCTAGAGAAAAATAGAGATTATCTTTCTCTTCTCATTTTCTGAAGCTGTGCTCTCTTTAAAGGAGTTTAAATACAGTAATAATACAAAGAATAATACAAAAATACTAAGCATTTTTCTGTCTCTCATGGGGAGAAAGATTCACCAGCTCCACATCTCCAGCTAGCAGAATCCAAGATAAATTTAGGGGGCTCCTTGGGGTGCGGGTGGGGGAATGGGCAACTAACAGCCTTTATGCTTTCAAAAGCTGTTATTCTACCTGTTGAGAGAATCGGCTCTGGAAAGAATAATATGATGTACAATTGGTGGGAATCGGTAAGGGGTCAAATCAAATTCAAATCATGGCTTGTGATTACAGTTTAGAGGGCAAGCCCAATTCGCAGACTTCCGGTTTGGATGTGATAATGCCACAAGCCAAGAAGTACGTAATGAAGCAGAGATAAGGGGAAGCATTAGTCATTAAGGGCTAACTAATTCTATGACTGGGTTTATGTATTACCCTAAACCAATGATATGATTTGTATGGTTTTAGCTGAGTATGTTGTGTGAATGCAACATTATGTTTTGTAAGCCATGATTTATGGCCTCTTTGGTGAATAGAAGAGCTGCTAGACGAATTGTAATCACATTGCTGACTCATATTCAGATCACTCTTTTCTCCCACTCCACCCCAACTCAGGAGTTCTAGAAAAGAGTTTATTTTCCTATTTTGTATGCGTATGAATGTGGACTTTATGAGGTGTACATTCATGTGGATACTTTCTGACCAATTGACTAATTACAGCTTATTTTTATTTTTTATCCCTTTCAGATTGAGAATTACAATGTGTTTCCATAGTAGAGACATTTAAAGCTAAGTTTGCTAGTTTCCATTAAGAGTAAATGGAGCAAAAAGGAGTACAAATGTTATTACTTTTATTGAGTGTACTTTTTATGTAGAAAAAAATAACGAGAAATCGAAGCACCAAAGGTAATGAAAACTTCATGCAGGCATTTCAACATTCACTCCTCCTTGTCTTCCTTTTCATCCTGTGGGGGGGGGGGTGGGAGAGAAAAGAATGATTTTCCCCCAAAATTTTTACTAATCATAATGACCTGTCAAAAGGAAATACCATATTTTCACTTTCCATAGGAGGAAAATTCCACTTAGGGTTAGGATTAGGTCACCATGAACTCGGAGAGCAAAATGGAGATCGCCAACAAATTCGGAGTGCTTGGGTAAGGTTAGGAGGGCACTGACCTTTCTAGGCTGCCCTATCTATGTTTCCTGGTAAAATACATGGGAAAATCCCATAGGAGGAAAATTCCACATAGGGTTAGGTTAGGTCACCATGAACTCGGAGAGGAAAATGGACATCGCCAACAAATTCGGAGTGCTTGGGTATGGTTAGGAGGACACTGGCTTTTCTAGCCTGCCCTATCTATGTTTCCTGGTAAAATACATGAGAAAATCCCATTGGAGGAAAAGACATGAACTTTTCTGAATTTCCCATAATAAAAAACTCATTACAAAAAGAAAATTAGAAGCCAGAAATGTTTTTATCATCTTTTAAGTGAGAATTTCCAAATAAAATTGTTTTAAAATGTGAGTAGTAACACACTGAAAAATGAAATATCTGCAGCTTTAGATAATGCTATCTTTGATGGTGTATAGATGGATCCACCTGACTTAGCTGAATGTGCAGCTCACACTTGAATGATCACTGGGGCTATATTAATAGGCGGAATGGAAACAATACTCATTGCAGGTAGTCCTTGGCTTACTACCATTTGTTTAGTGACTGAAGTTACAACGGCACTGAAAAATGTTATGAATGTTTTTCACATGATCATTGCAGCATCCCCATGGTAACGTGATCAAAATTCAGGCACTTGACAATGGGCATATATTTATGATAGTTGCATTGTCCCCAGGGTCATGTGATCACAATTTGTAACCTTCCCAACTGGCTTTGAACAAGCAAAGTCAATGGGGGGAATTAGATTCCCTTAATGACCTAAAGATTCACTTAACAACTGCAGTGTTTCACTTTACCACCGAGACAAGAAAGGTTGTAAAATGGGGTGAAACTCACTTAACAACAGTCTTGTTTAGCAACAGAAATTTTGGGCTCGGTTGTGATTGTAAGTTGAGGACTACCTGTAAGGCAATTTATTCCAAACATCCGGTAATGAGAGCACAAGGGCGCATTTTCCTCTAGTGTAGCAGTTAAGATATTGGGTCTGAAATGTATACACAAACCCATACGTATAATATATGCATCTATGCACACCTATAGGTGTATAAGCTTGTATATACACATGTGCATGGGCAAGCATATCAATTTTGTAAAAGTAATCAGCACTATTTTCCTCCCAGCTGCTTAGGAAAATTCAACAAAACTCAATCCTTCCCCTTGCCCTCAGAAATCCTGGTCCTGCCTATTAACACCAGACTTTAAGACATGTTACCCTTACTACCAAACAATTGTCTCCTGTACCAACAAAGGAGAATATTTGTAGCTCAGGATTGAAATGAGGGGTCCTTGGTGCTCTCTGAGCTTGCTTGTTTTCTTGCAGACGTGACATTACCCAAAATAGGAAACCTCGTCAGTGCTGGTTGTCTCCTGTGCTCTAGAATATCTACCGACTGATACGAATCTGTATCCTAATCAGGGTAACATATAGCATGCTGATTCTACTTGAAGTGAGTTTTTATTATTTGGTTAGTCGGCCTGTCTTCTAAAATTCTGCAGCTATTTTTGAGCATTCTGGAGATTTGAAACATCATGAACAGAATCTATAATCTGCCTCAACTTAGTGCCCTTCAGAAGTTTTGGAGTGATCTTCAGCGAGGGTAGATTGAATTGACCAAGGTTATGGTTGTTCGGGTCTTAATACATTTGAGATTCTCAGTTATTGGAAGACTAATTCCCCCCAAAATATCTAAATGTGGAAAAGCATACCAACCTTAGGAAGAATTATTTCATTGTCGTCATCTTCAAACTCCCGCTCCTAAAAAATAAAGAACTTTCAATACAGGAAGTAACGTTTTTCTTCATATACAGCACTTTGTTACCTCTGAGCTCCCAGGAACCTCACTGCCTACAGGAGTACGTTTGCTCACATGAACTTGCCCAAATTTTAAGACTGCAGTTCCTGCTCTTTGATCCCCAATTAAATTAGACCTGTTTTGGTGAGACCTAAAGAACACATTACCCAGATTGCAAAACTAACTCTTCGGGAAATCCAGCCAACCCATTACTTGGTGCTTTTAAGCAGGCATGGATTTAAATAAAACTCCAAAAGATGCCAAGCATAAACAAACAAACAAATAAATAATTGAATATAAAGTATTCCCAGTTTTGTTGAGAGAGATGAAGTTTTACCTGATACATACTGATGTTTTTTATAAACTTTATAAATCCTTTGATACTGAGGGACCATCTTCTCTCATAAGAACAGTTGCCAAAATCATCATTGTAAGCCAATCATGTTTGCAGCATATGAGGGTGGCTACTGGAAACCTGGTATGTTTTTCTGGGTGCATCCTGATTTTAGAATTCCGTCCAAAGGAGATTTGTTTGATGGTATCATGCTACATTATGCTAACGGACAAAATACATCCTGTTCTTCTGAACTTTAAAGTGATTAGTTGTGTGATTTTAATTACATAAATGATTTAATAATAATGTTTTTTAAATGTGTATGTCACCCAACTCCCAATGACTCTGGGAAATTCACAACTATCAAACAAATAAAATAAAAAAAAATAAAAGCTGGCAACTGTGATGAAGTAATAGATTACATGGATTATATCTCTGCCACTGTTCTTGCCATTGGTTTGATTTCTGTTCTGTTATTAATTTTAGATTGTTGCACAAATCTACAGAAAGTGTGTTTGATTTTATAATTTTTCTTATTTATTTTAACTTTTTAATTTTCATACTGCTTGCTCACTACAAAATTTCTCTGTTTCTTTGGGCCCAAAAGGAGTAATTTTTATTACTGTTTTAACCATTTGTTCTTTAATAGGAGAAATAAGTGGAAATGCTTAGAGGCTGGATATGAATCTTTAACAGGAATGAATTGATCCCCTAGAAAATAACAACACTCTGCAATCCTACACAGTTAAGTTATTTTTCTGATGCAGAGGGCATGCTCTAACACAATCTAACAAGGTAGTCCTTGACTTAGAACAGGGGTAGGCAACCTTGGCTCTTTTATGACTCGTGGACTTCAACTCCCAGAATAGCTGGCTCAGGAATTCTGGGAGTTGAAGTCCACGAATCATAAAAGAGCCAAGGTTGCCTACCCCTGACTTAGAACAATAATTAAGCCCGGAATTAGGGTCATAAGTTGTGCTGGTTAGCAGATCATCATGTGATTGACCCAATTTTTGTAGAGCCATTAAGTAAATTACCATGGTCGTTAAGTGAACACTGCAATCATTAAGCAAATGCCACAGTCATTAAGCAAACCCATTGTCTGCAATGAGTGTGTCATGGTTCCAATAGATGAGACCAGTAAAAACTGGTGGGTGTTTTTTTTGTCAGAAATTGGAAATAAATGCTGGTTTTTGGCAAAAAAAAAAACAAAAAAAAAAAACCATAGTAAACCATGGTCACATGATTGTGGGATGCTGTAAATAGCTATAAATATGGGCTGGTTGCTGGGCGCCAAAAATGCAATCACATAATAGTGGGTTGTAAGTACTTTATTTTGGGGTCAAATGGTTACTAGGCAACCGATCATAAGTCGAGGACTATCTGTATACAAATTCTCACCTTTTCTCAAGAAAATAACTAAATAGTCATCATAATATGACTATTTACTTTAGAGTTCTATCTCTTGTTTTGCAAAAATGTTCCTGTATCATACAGTAATCTAGAGTATTGGGAAACTGTCTTTCCCATCTTCATTCTGAGATGGGAATAATTACATTAGAAGTACCACCTACCAAACATTTTTAAGACTCTTCATCCTTTCTTGGTGTTTTGTTTTGTACCCCTTACATCTGCCACTCAGGAAGGCCTCCTTTCCCCACATCCCACCGAGCTTCCTGCTACTGGTCTCACGGTTACCTGTTCCACTTTTAATTTGGCTCGAGCTCGCTCCCGGCGCCGCACTTCTCCTTCAATTACATCAAAGAACTCTTTACGCACTCGTTTCAGAATTTCCTGAGGCTTTTCTTCCTCAACCTCTTCTTTGGCCTCTTCATCCTTGCCTTCCAGCTTGGTTTTCTCCTTGAGACGCATTTCACGGTGGCGCGCCTCCAGAATCTTCTCTCGCTTCGTCTCCCGCTCAAACATCTAAAGATGCACATTAAGTGTTACAAGTGAAAGGCATTCAATTAAGTTCCGCCCATAGTTATTACGGTAGCATCACTCTTATATTCTACAGGGTACCAACAACAGCTAGATAGTGGGAAAATGGCCTGTCCCAATAATATATTATTGAATGTTTGTATTCCACCAGCAGCAGCACTCTACTGATGGAAGGGGTCTTCTGCTCACTTACTATCTCATAAAGCAATAATTTGATGAAACAGTATTGCTTGTATACAGTGGCTTAGCTCTTTTGAAGGACAGTATTAACAGATTTCCTTGGTCGGTTTATATCAGGGAAAGTAAAGGCTTTCTCGGGTTGAACTTGATACCTGATGGCCACATAGCCTTTTTTTTTCTTAGCAGCAAGATGGAAATGTTTGTTTCTCTTCCAAATATTAATTAGGTCTGACTAGTTAGTTTTTTGTTTTTTTTTTGAGATTCAGTTCAGATTGGCTAGGGACTATCATATGTTGTTGCATTTATGCTAACAATATATTTTAAAAAAATAAATAAGGATATAGAGAACAAAGATGGAAAACTAGAATTCAACCCAGAGAAAGGACAACCTCTTCTCAATTCTCGGAGGAGGTTTACTTGTCTGGAACTTTGCCCATTGGTGAGAGGCAGGAGATACTCACTGCTGAGGCCAGGTTCTTCTCATTCCGTTGCAAAGTACAGAGGCCAGAAGAAAATTCCAGAAGCGTTACTGTGCCCAGCTTGGAACCACAGCCAATAAAACGCCCATTATCCTGCAAACGCAGACTGAAGAGAGGCTCATCGCAAACCTGGTGGGGGAAGACCCATTCAGGAGGCAAACAAATATATCCATGTCAACTCTTTCGCATCTTTAAGACAACATGTAGACTACCGTAAAATATATGTAATCTTTATAGAAGGAGCCATTGAGATCATTGAGACCAACTTCCTACTCAGTGACGGAATCCTAATTAAAGTTATCCAGTCTGTGTTTGGAGATAGCCAGCAAGGGATAATTCACCTCCTTCTTAGGTAACTGACTTGACATTCAGCTAGAATTTGACTTTCCATTAACCTTAGACTTTTGTGCACTGAGTACTAGAATGCAATCGCAACCTGTTTTGAAGACCTTGGTTCTTATTCTAATTCAGTTGTCCAACAAAAGGAGTGTCCCTCCTCATATCCTTCTTATATAAAGCTGATTTTTAGATTGTCTCTCGATAGTAAGATGAGCGGCATATACACTTAATAAATAAAATAAATAAAAATAAGGAAGAAAAAAACCCCACAGATTTATAAATTGGCATTTCTATTTCAGCAGTGATTATTATTCTTCACAAATGGTCTTACACAGAAACTTTAAACATGCACACCCTTATTAAAATATGGATTGGGGCTAGTTTCAGCTATGATGATGCATACTGGGCTGCATAATTTCCAGGATCCAATCTTGGTCGGTCACCAGGACCAGAAGTTTACTTTTCTGAGCTTTCAGACTTGTACCGGAGCCCATTTTCAGAGAGATGTTCCCTGAGGATGGGCTCCAGCATGAGTCTGAAAGTTTGGAAGACTACACCTCGGGTCCTAGTGACTGATCAAGGTTGGAACCTGCAACATTATCCTGGGACACGTATATTTGCCTCATTTGTGCAAAATTTCCCCTCAACGAGGAAGTGGCAAATTGTGTGGTTGACATGCCAGTACAGCAGCACCAAAACAATTTTAGTGGGTATGAACCCGTAGAGAGCCAGCAAAGTGACCTCAGTGGTATGAGTTGATACATCAAATCAGAGAAAACTTGTAATCAATGCAACTTGAGAGAGAAGAGAGGAGATATTACAACAAAAAGATTGGGATACAGAAACTCATGGGGCAAAGCATGCATGGTTTTCCATTTCCTTAAATTACCTTCAGGTGGAGTGTAGGATCATTTTGTTTGAAAAGGAAGTCCCAAACATCAAGGGTTCCATCCATCTTAGTAGTGAAGAAGACAGCTGGTCGAGTTGTGCTCCAACAGCCGTCTGTCAGATAAGCCATATGGTATCTGCCGAAAACATATTATTAATTTTGTTCTGTGCTCGTCTCCTTGTGACGATCCTATTTTAAAAGATGGCCTGGAAATACTCCAAATAAATAAATGTCTGTTCCCTTCTATTACAAAGGATTCATTTAAGATAGCTGCAATTTGTAAGTCCTTCTGTACAAAGTACATGAATCCCACTTGTAAAAGTTGAGGTCTGAGCTTGAAATATCTGGATGTACAGGTCATCCTCGACTTACAACAGTTCATTTAGTGACTGTTTAAAGTTACAACGGCACTGAAAAAAGTGACTTATGACCGTTTTTCACACATAATGACCATTGCGGCATCCCCATGGTCACATGATCAAAATTGAGACGCTTGGCAATGTACTCAAGATAGTTGCAGTGTCCCGGGGTCATGTGATCACCTTTTGTGACCTTCTGACTAGAATACTGCATCCAGTTTTGGTCACCATGATGTAAAAAAGATGTTGAGACTCTAGAAAGAGTACAGAGAAGAGCAACAAAGATGATTAGGGGACTGGAGGCTAAAACATATAAGGAACGGTTGCTGGAATTGGGTATGTGTGGTTTAATGAAGAGAAGGACGAGGGGGGACATAATAGCAGTGTTCCTATATCTCAGGGGCTGCCACAAAGAAGAGGGAGTCAAGCTATTCTCCAAAGCACCTGAAGGCAAGACAAGAAGCAATGGATGAAAACTAATCAAGGAGAGAAGCAACCTAGAACTAAGGAGAAACTTCCTGACAGTTAGAACAATTGACCAGTGGAACAACCTGCCTCCAGAAGCAGTGAATGCTCCAACACTGAAAGTTTTTAAGAAGAGACTGGACAGATATTTGTCTGAAATGGTGTAGGGTTTCCTGCCTGAGCAGGGGATTGGACTAGATGACCTCGAAGGTCCCTTCAAACTTTATTATTATTATATATTATAAAGTCATTGGGGAAACCAGATTCACTTAAAAACCGTGTTACTAACTGAACAACTGTGGTGATTCACTTAACAACTGTGGCAAGGAAGGTCGTAAAATGGGGCAAAATTCACTTAACAAATTTCTCACTCAGCAACAGAAAATTTGGGCTCAATTGTGGTCATAAGTCAAGGACCACCTGTACCAAATACTTTTACAGACATTTCTTTATTTCCAATATTTGTAGCTCTCCTTAATCCTAAGAGACCCTGGCTAAGTAATAGCAAGATAAAACATACAATGTAAAAACTAAAAGGGTAAAATTTGTAACAAAAGTCAACTATCAGCCAAAAAAGCACATTTAAACAAGATGTTTTTAACTTGTCTATAAAATGCATGCAGGGTTGGGGGTCATCTGCTCTCCCAGGAGAGCATCTGCTCTTCCATCCATTCATCCTTTCATCTAACCAACCATATGTGTATAAGTGCATCATCTCTGTGTGTGGATATGAGAAAAGGGAGAAAGAGAATGAGGCAGAACATGCTAAATAACAATGAAATAATAAATTCTGTGATACCAAGTGTTGGGGGTGGGGTGGGGGAGAGGTTTGGATAAAAGAAAGGACAAACCATTACTGCTACCATAGTTCTTCCTAATTGGAAGTGTTGAAATTTATATAAAACAATAGCCTTCCATGTGTTTTCAGTTTAAAAAAAAAAACATTTCTGATGGAATAGTTGTAAAAGTTCTTCATCCAAAGCATCTCAACGTCTGTAACCCGAGTTTCTATTCAAGAAATCAGCCTAATGGTTAGCTTTGGTTTGGAAGGAAGGCCTTTCCGCCCCCTCAGCCTGGACTTCTAGTTTCTAAACAGAGGAGAAAGATTGAAAGATGGTTGCCATAGGGATTAGGCTTCAGTCAACCTATGAGACAATGGGCCAGTATGAAGAAGATACAAAGTTGGAGAATTCTGATGGCTCTGAGCCCAGAATGTACTCTGATAAAAAATTAGGATTATATGACTACTGCCCAGACAAAAGGGAAGCTGTTTTGGGACAGTGAAGAAAAAAAAAAGTGATGTTTTTTTTTCTCCCAACCTACCATCTGCTAACACAGGACCTTCTTCTTTTTAGTTACTGTAATACAGGATGAGGGGTGAGAGTAATGAAAAAGCAGAACGTATCAGAAATAGAAAGAAATTAGGGAATGCGAGACATAGAAATTATCTCTTCTTTACCAGCTCTTTTCTCACTCCAATTAATGTGTTAATTATTTTTGCAGATTTCAGTTCGTTATTGTAATACACGCTTGTGATTTTTTTACCTAAAAAAGCTTTTCTTTATTTAAATCTAACTTGGCAGATAGAATCCATCTAAGTTTAATTGCCTGTCTCACTGTTCCGTTTCTTATCCTTGCAGAATTTTCAAGTGAAACTCAAAATTGGCTATTTTATTTTTAAATGGTTTCTTCATTTGCTACCTGGATTAAGGTGGATACTTTACTTTGAACCTCCATGTAATGCCTCCAGAATATGCCTTCTTCCCTTTAAATAGGAATGTATGTAAGACAAGGTTATACCAGCAGGCCTGGAAACCCCAAGGGATGGGGAACTAGTGAGGTGGTTGCATTACTTTTGACATCCTCCATTTGTTATTCCCGTTTGACTGTTTTTATAGTTTTTAAATGCTTTTAATATTTGTTGATGATAATTATTTGTTGTATGATGCCCAGAATCACTTGGATGAGAGATGGGCAGCTCTAAACATTAGAAAAATAAATAAAATGTAAGAACTATTTCATTTTGCTCTTTGGTGCAAGCAGTTCCCCACTTTACTTTTCATTTAATATCACATTATATTTTATATGAAACACATTCACATATAAAGATGCTAATAACACCTTTATGTTTAAAAATGTATCAGTACATAGGTTTTTGAGAATGAATTCCAGTCCATTTTATCAGGTGGGCTGTGATCCACAAAACCTATGCAATAATAAAATGTTAAGATCTTTTTGATATTTTGATAGAAAGTATGTGAAACAACTATTTCACCTGCCTTTTACTTTATGTTATCAGTATTATTGGTAGGGTCTAGGAAGAGGGCCTTTTCTGCTGCTATGCAGTTGTGGAATACCTTGCCCGTAAAGTTGACGAAAGCCCCCAATTTCTTTGCTTTCTGCAAAGGGGTCAAAACTCGGCTGTGTAGCCTTGCGTGGGGGACACAGGGACCCACACAACCATAGGGTTGGTTGGCCTCATGAGAACACCTCCCCCCCGTGCACCTGTATTAACAACTGCTAATCCCCCATCTTGGAATTCTTCATCTCTTAAAATTATTTAAATGTTTTATCATTTAAAAAAATTAATCCTAAATTATTCTGATCTTAATAATATAATTTTACTGATTAAACTGTAACACCATCCAGAGCTCTTCTCCTAGGAAGATGGGCGGTTAAGAAATATGAAATATAAATAAAGTAAAGTAAAAATAATGGCTTTGTGGAGTTACCTACTTAGTCCACATGATGCATGATTCTTTGCTCTCTTCTGACCAAATGCGTGCTGTCCAATCCCCAACAGTCAAAAAGTTCTTGGGGTAGAAAGGATTTCTTGACAGAGAATAGATGGGGCCGTGGTGGCCACTGAATGTGCAGACAATTTTTTCAGCAGGTGTCTTTGCCTTGCGGTTACAAGAAATTACAATCCCTTGCTCTGTTCCCACCATGAATTTGGTTGGCTGTGGAAGGCCAATGAAAAGTTATAATTACTTACATGTTTGGAACTTCTATTTGCTGGACAAATAAAACTTCCTAAAAAGGAACAATCTACCCATCTAGTCTGCTCGCATGTGATGCATATGGAGAGGAAAGACAGGGGTAGTATTATTTTCAGAATTTATTTAAAAAGTCTAGACATGGCACTCACAATATTCAAAATGACCTATGATTTTATTTTAGCTGGTCATCACATGATGTACAAACGGGATGTACACATAATTATGCATTTATGTTATGTTCTCACTTGCATTGGCCACAATATTTTGATACCTTCACAACAGGGCACAGCAATAACCATTCAATATGAAAGACAAGCTCTGTGATATTGAAAATACAAGTATACCTTTCAAAGAAGAATATCAAATAAAGTTCATACTTTAGAAGCAAAAACGATTGGAGAAATTATGTCTGTTACCCTAGACAGGCAGCTTCTAATTCTGCAGCAAAGCATGGATTTTGTGTGTGTGTTAATATTTTTTTTTCAATGCAGGGGAAAATAAATCTGCTTCTTTTATGAACTTTGTATGAACTTGCTTTCTTTCAAAACTCTGATGTTAGATCTGGAGTGTGCATGTGTGTTTGTATGTGTGCTCATGCATTTGTGCTTGTATGTATTTGTGTATATGCATTTGGCACAGAGAAAGAGAGAGAGAATAAGACCACAAGTGTGATGGAGAGAGATGTCCTTATCAATTTAGGCACCCTACTGTTTCTCAGAAAACTACAGTCACCTTGATTAGGGACTTGCTTGACCATGTAACAAAAAGAAAAAAGGTGTTTATCAAGATCTGTGCCTACTGGCTATAGCGATAAGGCCACAGCAATTAGCTCCCTGGTAAGTTGTAACTGGTTTCCCTCCCCACACCTCAAGTAGCAGTCTCTTTGGAATAAGATTTAACACAGTGTTGAAAAAGTGTGTTTGTCAACATGAGCAATATGTGGCCTGTTGGATTTGCAGGATAAATAATTCCATTGGTACTGACTATGCAGTTGTCGAGCTTCATCTGTAGACTTCAGAAAGGGAAGTTAGATAAAGTGATTGTATACAGGCATGTTTGAACAGAATGCCCTCTGGAGTATGAGCTGAGTTTTTGATTATAATACATGTCTATGCAAAAAATTTTTTTGAAAGAGGAGGGCAGTTATCCACTAATAATGTCCACTCATTGGGTCAAGGTCTTTCGGTGCTTGTCAATTCTCCCAATAAAGCCCAGCAACTTGACACAGTGGCTGTCAAGATATACTGCAAAATATTTATAACCATGCCATTAAAATAAATTGTACATCTAACTGCATGTTTTTAAATTGAGATGTTAATTGTTCTCCATATTATCCAAACACTTTTGCTGCCATGAGTTTCATCTCCAAAAGGCATTTCCCTCTCTTATAAAGGTAGCCCTCGACCTACAAGCATTGGTTTACAAAGTTACAGCAGCACTGAAACAAATGACTTACAACTGGTCCTCGCAATTACAACTGTTGCAGGATCCCCACAGTACGTGATAGAAATTAGGACGTTTGGCAACTGGCATGGATTTATAATGGTTGCAGTGTCCTGGGTTCATGGGATCTTCCCAGCCAGCTTCCGACAAGCAAAGATAATGGGAGAAGCCAGGTTTGCATAACGACCGCATGATTCAGTTAACTGCAGTGATTCACTTAACAACCGTGGCAAAAAAAGGTTGTAAAATTGGGAGCAACTCCCTTAACAATTGCCTTGTTTGGCAACAGAATTTCCAATCCCAATTGTGGTTGTTAAGTCAAGGACTTACCTGCACCTTGTAATAACTAAGAACAGATCCGAACTCTGAAGGATCTTTAAACTCAGCATCATATTTTTTTAAAGGGGGGGGGGGGAAAGTCAGAGATCTTGCATTTTTACCTTTTTCTTACTTAATAGGCATTATAATTTAAAAAGTCAAAAAAGGAAAGAAATAAAAATCAATACTAACAAAAGGACAAGATTAAAAAATATTAAAATTTATAATAGTGATACACCAAAAAACAATATAAGCAATGAAATATTGATGGATAATCAAAAAATCTCAGATGACCAACTACTATATCATACTGCTGGTTATATTCTAATACACCTTTAAAATCTTATAAAATATTTCAGATTTAATTTTTAGTTAAAATATCTTTCCGTTGAACTTTAAGATATGAATACGCATATTGCTATCCTTAGTTACTTTCTGATGCTGTAAACAAAGAATTTGTGGCCAGGACAGGGCCCGAGAGGTTTGGATTGAGTAAAGACTGGATCATATACATGCTTAGGTTTACTGGAAGTCAAGTGTGCTAGAAGAGGGAACCTTGCAGAATCTGAATAAAATAAAGCTGAGATGAGGCCTGAATTGGAGATTTATTTAAATGAACTCGAAATCTTCCTTTGCAAAGTCAACATCTAAAACAGAGATTGCTGTAAAGACTCCCTGTTGTGTTTCTGTCTATTGAGCAGCAAGATCAGAGCAATGTAAATAAAAGCATGTGGTTTATATTCACGTCAGAATTTGATATTTAATCACAGAAGTATATACTTTGAAGTCTGAAGATAACATATCTACCCTTCCTTATAATTAAAATGAACAAGTGAAATATATTTTAGTTTATAGTACCTCCATTTGACCATGGACGAATACTAAATTTGCTAGAATATATTGGACTATATACAATACTAACAGATAGAAAAAATGTTAAGAAGAATTTACATTGCTGTTGCTAAATTATGTTTAATAGTGTGTCAACACTGTGAAATTACTTTTTTCATATTGTTTTGTAGGATTCTAATACGGAGTTATTTTAATAGAACATTAAAAATACAAGTGTAATTTCATCTTCCTTCAATAACTTTAAAAGCCTTAGCTTTGTAATGCTTCTCTCATAAGCAATCCATACCAACTCATTGCTTCATTGTTCTATCGTGCACGTTATTTTTAGTTTTAACTATTACAGTCTGAAAAAGGCAAATTGAATGAGGAGGGTTTGGAAACCAAAGACAAACCAAACTAGATTGCAGTGCTTCATTTGATTAATCTTGCTTTGCAAGATTACACAATATTCTTTACTGAATACATGATATTCTTTATTATGAACACAATATTCCTTATTATGAAATCATGATTTTCCATGACTTGCTACCAGTTTATATAATGTTATTCTCTTTCGAGGCTATCTTAATTCAATTTTAATTTTTTTTCAAAGGAAAAAATAATACAGCTTTCATTTATTGCAATTTCACTCAAGGATGATAACTATGTCTTTCCTGTTCTAGTCACCTACGCTTTTACTACAACCTAGGAATTATGATGGATGTTCTACTGGCATCCAAAGCCTAAGAACTGATGAAAGAATTCAGAGGAAACATATAGAATATCCAACAAATACTTACCATTGTTGGCTCATACTCCAATGCAATGGCTCCTAAAGCATTTTCTAGGATGCCTTTTCTACTGATATCCATAACAAGTATCTCAGTGGGCTCGGATAGTTTACGAATGTCCCACCACAAAACCTGGCCAAAGAGAAATGCATGTTAACTGCTATCAGGTTTCTTGAATTGGCCCATGTTTATGTGGGTAGTTTAAACTGAGGTGGCAACAATGTGATTACATGGGAATTGTTTGCTAAATGTAATTGATTTACTCAATGTTACCATCTGGGACTAGGTTGGAAGCTGAAATTATTGTAGTTTATTGTGAAATTTTAATATTCCATAGCTGAATATATATGATGGATAAAGACACAAAAACTTTATTTACTGCTCTTGGTGTGTACAAATCAGCTAGATTCTCCTAGATACTGGTATTGCAAGTAACTTATCAAACACTGAATATCAAATTATCATCAAATGCTGGTATCAAATTATTAAGAAATGCCATTTGTCACCAATTAGCCAAGACTATGTAATGAATAATAAGTGCACAAGCTATTTTTAAAATAACAGAGCGAAGAGTCAAACCATTGCAAACCAAAGTGCTCTTATTTCTCTGAGCTCTGGAACAGTTGTTGCACCAACTTTCTGATGCAAAGGCTACCAATTACGTTATAGGTAGTTGTGACAAGCCACATTATCTATGCCTAGCCTTCTTTATTGTAACCTGTCCGTCAGTAGAGCCTGAGAAGCAATCGGTTCCTGTTTTTGACTGCAGCCAGATAGCATTATACACAGGATCTCGATGACTAAGCTCAACTGTAGTTAATTCCACAGGTAGTGATCCTTTCCGGGTGTCCCAGTATGCTGAGGGATAGAGAAAGACAATTGAGAAACATTACTAGTGTTTCATTTTTATTTATTCATTACATTTGTTTTGAAATAAAAATAATTGAAAATTGAAAAGTAATACAAACAATTGCAGCTAAAATGATTACTAGTAATAGCAATTAATTAGACTTATATCCTGCTTCATAGTGTTTTACAGCCCTCTCTAAGTGGTTTACAGAGTCAGCATATTGTCCCCAACAATCTGGGTCCTCATTTTACCAACCTTGGAAGGCTGAGTCAACCTTGAGCTGGTCAGAATCGAACTCCTGGCCGTGAGCAGTGAGTTAGCCTGCAGGACTGCATTCTAACCACTGTGCCACCACGGCTCCTCAGAGAAAGAAAAAAAACCTTGAAAGTGTCCTTTTCACACAGCTTTGGTGGAAATGGCCTACTGGATCAGTGGCAGGGATGCTGGTATGAAGAACTCAGCCAAGCAGACTCCAGGAATGATCTTCATCTTCCTTCTCTACTACCCACCCTCAATCCTGTTACTTATTTATTTATTAAATTTATATGCCACCCATTTCACCAAGAGGCGACTTGAGGTGGCTTACAACCAAATAAAACAAGATAAAACAGTAAACATTAAAATAAAAAAATATCAATGTTAAAATATATTTATTTAACAAAGATGGCAAGGAAGAGAGCAGGATGTAAAGAGAGCAGGACTAAAGCTGCCCCTCAGCTATCTTCCCTTAAAAATTAAGTTAATAAAAGTATATTGCATCTGGTTATTTCAAAATAAGTATGTCAAAACATGGAATGAAGTTAAAAAACATATGTCAAGATGGGACAAATACAATTGTCATTATGGGAGAGAATTTCTGTGACCAAGATGAATATTTTACTTAGAATGTTTTTTCCCCCCAAACACTTGTTTTGATAACTGATGTAACATTTAACCATTGGCAGGAGGATATATCTATATTTGAATGGCAGAAGGGAAAAAATCCCCGAGTTAAATATAAGGTACTACAAGATACGAAGAAAAGAAGAGGATTGCGTCTACTAGTAAAATTCTTGCATTAGAGAAATCCTCTTTTCTTCTCTGATGTATGTAAGCTGGGTTTCTGCAGATGCAGCACTGAAATATTTTTGCTATCTGCAACTTATATATACTTTGGCAACTGGAAGAGACAGAAATCCTTCTCATTGGGCTATTACTGATTGTGTGGGGAGATCTATGAAGAATGAAGTAGAATCGTTTCTCTGTTTCTAATGGTAACAATAACTCTATAAAATGTGATTGCAGTTGAACATGGCAAATAAAACATTATAGGAGGCATCTTCAAGTCAAAAGCCACATGTAAGTAAAGAATTGGATTGAAATAGATACAGCAAATAGGGCCAATTCATCCTGTTTTCAGCAATTCATCAACAAAGAGTAAGGTTACTTTCTTTTTTAAATTCATTGTCGATTTCCCTTACCAATCTGTCCATTGTAACATCCTCCAATTAGGATATGTGAATCTTTGGGGTTGTACTCTAAGCAAACCAGAGGCGAAGCAGGCTGGAAAACCATATCTGGTTTATTGGGGACTTCTAACAAAAGGGAGAAAAAGATTGATATATGAAAGAAAAGAAACAAGCATGGCATAGTTGCCTCTAAGTTTCCAATTCTCATGAAATGAGGGATGAAGTATCTATTTTATTCTTCCTCTTCTCACATTTCATCTTTCCTACCTAGGTGCAATAGGCAGTCACCTCTGCTCCCCAGTCTGCTTGCACTAGAAAACAGGGAAAAGTCATCTGAAAAATGAATGTGCTTCAAAAGGCAAAAAAGAAAGGATGAGACTGGTTTGCATAGCTTACTAGATGAGTTTCTACAATACAGGTAGCCCTCGACGTATGACTACAATTGAACACAAAATTTCTGTTGCTAAGCAAGGCAGTTGTTAGGTGACATTTGCCCCATTTAATGACTTTTCTTGCCACAGGTGTTAAATGAATCACTGCAGTTGTTAAGTTAGTAATGTGATTGTTAAATGAATCTGGTTTCCCCATTGACTTTGCTAGGAGTGTGGTGGCTCACGTTGTTAGGTCGCTGGGTTGAGGTTAGCAAGCCCATGTCTGAGACCCAAGTACTGCTGTGTGAGCTCCTGTCACTTGCTCCAGCTCCTTGATGGGGACATGAAAGGAGCCCTCACGGGTGTCCCCCCAAAAAAAAGTGATGTCACCCACTAATCCTTTCAATCTGGAAACTCCTTAAATGGTGCCTCCAATATGAATGGGATGGAGATTGACTTTGCTTGTCAGAAGGTTACAAAAAGGTGATCACATGACCCTGGAGCATTGCAACCAACATAAACACATGCCAGTGACCAAGTGTCTGGTTTTTGATCACATGACCATGGGGATGTTGCAGTGGTCATAAGTGTGAAAAATGATCATAGGTATCTTTTTTCAATGTTACTTCAGATGGTAACTAAACAAATGGTTGTAAGTCAAGGATTATCTGTATATACAGCCATAAAATCATTAGCTGGTTGAGAAGTAACATGCATTTCTGTACAAGTGAAAGAAGTACCCAATATGGAAATCAGGATATCAGCCTCTAAGCAGGCCTGTTTAAAAAAACTGCCTTCTTCCAATGGAGCTGTGAAAGAAGGATGAAGTGATCCAATCCCTCCTTGTCCCTCTTATTGCTTTTTGGAGCATTGGTTACAAAGAAATATTTCCTCCTGTCTGCTTTCTTTACACCAGGTAGGGTGACCATAACAAGGAGACAGTATTCATTCCTGGTAATGGAGGAATGGCTCAGCCGGTTAAAAAAAACTATTTAAAAAATGGTATAAAATCATTTAATGCTGTATACAAATCATAACAGCAGTCTTTTCACCACTTACCAAGGTCCCATATATATGAGTCGTAGGACATATCTTTTGAACTCCGTTGGAACTCAAGGTTAGAATAAGCTACGGCCAACTTCCGGCTTCGGTCAGGGTGCCAAGAGAGATGAGTGGCAGTTCTTTTAATTGGGTTTGGGTCCCTTTGATATAAAAGCCCAACAAATATACATTTAAGGTGCATTCATTTGCTAAGATGGGTTGTATTGTGACATTTCTCTGAAAAATGGGTTCCAGATACATCTGTCATAGCAGTTCATGCTTTAAAAAGACCCCTGAGAGTATATTCAGTGGAAAAAAATACATAAAAACGTCCCTTTTAAAGTCCCAAATGCCTATAAATCCTTTCACTGAAAAGTATTATTTAGTTACTTTAAGACCGCATGACTTGAACATAGCACGCTGCCATATAAAATAAGAATATTGATGTATTTTTTCAATATGCTGCCAGCAACTCTTTTCTGTAGTCTATATTGAGTAAATATATATGAGATTTTCTGTTGCAATAAATTAGCACAAATAGGTGCCAAAATGGAAATTTTCAAAAAGCAATAAGAGAAAACATTACCAAATGAGTTTAGAATAATTATCTTGAACAAGGGAACTTAGTTGACTATAGTACAGAACAGCTGAATTATAGTTTAAGCATAGAACAGCTGAAGTACAGTTTATCAAAAGCTTCAGCTCTGCATTCAAGGAGCTAAATTAAAATAATGCAGAGTTATCCCACTGTATGTGTCAATTAGTCTTTCATTACAATACAAGAATATAACTAGATCCATCCTCCCACTGCTGGCAACCAAATGCCAATAGAAAAATCTCAAGCAAGAAGTACCCTTGTACCCTCATTATTATTTTTTTGCAACCAATATTAAAAAGTAGGGCCTGTCCTACTTGGAGGTAATACCTAGGCAATTTGACCAGTAGGCTATGATTTTTCTAAAATGTGTATGACCAATGTGATTGTATTGATTATCACTATTAAATGATCTGTTTAATATGCTACTATCTTTTCTTTCTGCATTTCATTTTCTTCTGGTCTCATTCATAATCCATCTGGGTGGCAGCAACTAGCTGGCCTTGACTGACCTGGAAAAGCTAACCAGAGTCAGATCTAGTAGTATTTGGAGGATGAATCATCAGGAATGCCCAGCTGGACTGGGAAATTGAAAAAAAACAACAACCTGAAAGGAGTGTTTTATATCATTGCTAAGAGAATGACATGGACTAATCCATGCGGTCACCAGGAAATAAGCTCAGCTTGAGGGAAAGTTTATCTTTCACTGTTCACAATTTCCTCCACCCCACATACATTCTGCTGTTTGTATCTATAAATAAATTAGTCTGCAATCCGTGAGAGTTCCTTGCATCTATAAAAACTGAGCTCACAAATGCTTGTGCTACTGTTTGTTCATCTGCATAGGGTCACTTTTTTGATTACAGTAGATTAGCATGGGTCTCTAACCTTTAAAAGAAATAGCAGAGATTCTTCAACTTTATTTAGCTGTATATAGAAAGTTGGAAGGAGGATAAATGAAGAATCAGACTTCAGTCTGCCATTTTATATCTTCCTTGGTTGCTTTGAATTATTTGCTAGTAAAAAGGATTTCCAACCTCACATATCCTTAGGGCATAAGATTCTCCTTTCAGACTATCAGAAAATTAACAGTTTGAAGTAACTTGCATTCTACAAATAGAGTCTGGATAATTTAGCATGATCAATGTCCACTATACATATTAGAACAGTCTGCTGCTTTTGTCATGATATCAATAGCTATAACAACCATTCTAGCAACAGCTTCTCTGATTGGATTAAAGCAAACTTTGAAAACATGTTTTTAGCCGTTACCTGAAAAGATTAATAGTTTTTGCTGATGGTGCCTCTTCGGTAACTGCTGCTGTCTCCTCCTCCTCAAAATACTCCTCATATATATTGATGGCATTGTTCTGTTTGATGCAATGATCCATCAACTATTTAAATAAAGCAACAGAATCAATCTCTGGATGACCATGTGATTATTTGGTAAATGTAATAGGAACAAAGATGGAAAAGAAGAAAAAATAAGAAAGGCAATATTCAAGGTTTTTTTTTTTTAACAGACCAATATATAACTAAATGGAATCAAAGATGCTTACACTGCCAAGCTGTGTAATGACATTGATATAATTCTCATCTTTTTCCACTTTTTTCCTGAAACGAATGGTCTGTTCCATTTCTAGTGGGTTGACATCTTTAGGCCAGCCACCTTCCAAGTGGTTAATGCCTCGGGTTTCCATTTCAAACCTTTCTGTGTTAACCTAATACAGAAGAAAGTCAAAGCTATCTTTGGATTGTGGTTATTTGTTTTTATATTTCATCACGAAAAGCTTTAGATCTAAAACTATTATCAAGGGTGTTAGTTAATACCACTATCATACTATATATCACCAGCACTTTTGCTTCTTTTTTGACGTGTACACATACAGCAAAGCTTTATAGTGATAGTTATAAATATTGCAGCACAAGTAGAACATCTTGATGGCTGATTGAATTTTCCATGCATCATACCTGGAGAAGGAACAGCAGTGTATAAAGAATGAATTATTAAGAATGTGAAAATAATAGATACACCCATGCAACACATTGCAAAAATATAAAAATATCTATTTATCAATTATTATCAAAACTGCCTTTCATCTTACTTTATATTAGTATATTATATATATTAATACTGTACCCTATAGGAGAGGTTTGTACCCAGAATTGGCTGTTTATTTTTGGAACCTGACCTTCCAAAATAATGTAGGGAAACTATTCACAAAGGCTTTAGCATGGAGTGTGTCAGATTATTCCTATAATTTCCTATCTGAGATTCTTTAATAAGATCTGGCACAACTTATATAAATGCCGAGTATGTATTCGGCTATAGAGCTGGGGGTTCTCTCCAGAGATATGTGATGTACGTGGCTATGAACAGCCACACGAATGAAAGGAATCCAATGAAGAAAGCAAATTGTCAGTTTCTGCAAGTGAGCTTATACTGCATATGAGGGTAAGAATTACAGCTTTTCTAAGAGGAATTTTATTTGTGTTTCTCTGTGTTTTTGTGTTCAATATTAATGAGCTGGTTAGGTCTATGATCAGATCAGAATCATCTCAGTTCTCAGATTTTAGTAGTTTCATAATACATTAAAGTTCTGCACTACATACATTTGAAAATGGAATAAGGGACAACACAACAAATCCTCTCATCTTTAAATGTCATCAAACCATAGTCAGCTGTAAGAATTTACATGGTAAGGACTGAAAATACCACCGTTGACTGGATTTAATCTTTTCTATGACTGCATAAACCTTAATGGTATGAAAATAAACCTTGCACTTGCTTCTCTATTTTTTTCTGTTATAGATGTACAGTATACAATGATTGTGCTTAACTATTAATGCTAGAAGAGCAAATATAAAAGCAATTAAATCTCATGTGATTGCTTTTGTTCAGGCTTGGGATGATAATGTAGTTTTTTTGTGGTAACGTATTAACATGTGAAACCGCAATTGTTTAAAAGCTATAGAGGGGACAATATATTTTTTCTTAATTATTGTAGTTCAAGCAGCAGTGGTCTTAAAAGAGGAACTCATCTATATTTTACAGAGGAAACTAGTGGTTAAGGCTTCAGGCTAGGAGGCTGTGAATTCTATTCTTGCCCTAGACTTTGAAAGCCAGTTGGGTGACTGGGCCAGTTACTCACTCAGCCCAACCTACCTCACAGGATTGTGGTTGTGGGGAAAATAGGAGAAAAAAAGAGTATTAGGTATGTTCACTACCTTGAGTTATTTATAAAAATAATGAAGGTGGGTAAAATAAATGAACAAAATCTATATTATGGGTGCCTGTTCATATATAGCAGATAAATTCAGCAAATGGAGTTCTCAGTTTTGTGTTAGAATAAGCTACCTATCTTGAATGTATTTTGACCATTTTCTGTTTTAAAAGATATTCTTAGTGGTCATAAAGGTGGCAAAATCCAGCAGATAATGCTGGAGAGGACAAGTAGTGGTATATCTACTGAAATAAGCAGCTTCTTGACTTTCTCATCTTTTCTCTTTTCTATAGTTTCAAACTTTTTCAAATGGAAGAACTTTTTCATCTTCACAGGCTGTTTCTTATAGGGATAATAGCCACAACACTTATGGTAACAGTTAATTGAGGGAGGAAGAATTTATGAGGTTGCTATTTTTGAGGGTAGCCATGTGGCTTTCTTATCATTGAGTTCCAGTCTAGATATTACATCATTCCTATTTTTCCTGATATCTTCATCTAGAAAAGTGCTTCTAGATGGAAACTGCTTCTCCAAATGGACACTTCTACATATGTGGAATACCACGCTTATAATCTCATCCTGCATTAGTCTACAGTATCTGGAAATTATGGGAAACCATCACATCTAGGAAGTGCTTAGATAGGGCTGATCAGATGAAAGATGGATGAAAAATACATATTTCTGACCTGCATGATAATGTTGTAAAATGTTGCTATTTATTAAGAAGGCTAATAAAGAATTAGAATTTTCTGGTCCTGTCCTTTGAGTAATCCTTTTGTTTCAAAAAAGGAAACCCCACATTGTATTGTCTGCAAGTTTACAGTACATAAAGATCACCTTTTTACAAGGAGAAAATCTATCTATGTGGTCACTAGAAATTGAAAGCAACTTGATAGGATATAATCAATCAATTTTACATTCATTGGTGAACAATAACCTTATATTTCTTGCTTATACGAATTATACAGATGATATTAGCCATGGATCTCATCAGATGATTTCCTTTGAGACAGAAAGAAATATACTGTAGAAGTTGCTCTTCAAGTTCAAGCAATTTACCTCATGTTCTGACATGTCACCAGCACACTGCACTCCAGTATCAATGGGGTCTCTTTCAATAAAATTTGTTGCTAATATTGGATCTGGCTGAATGTCCACATTGATCTCTGCTGCCCGATCGGAAAAGTTGCATTGTCGACCAAATTCACTGCGCTTCTTCAAGTAAACATAGACAATCTCCATGCTGCTCACTTCAAATGAAAGAAAAAAGTTAAATTGTTTTTCTGATATTACTTGGAGAATTTACTACCCAAAAATTTGTCAATTATTGAGGTACAGGAAGCTTGGCTTAAGGTTATGGTAAAAGCTGGACCAGATATGAGGGATATAAGTATAGTGGGTTATCTTGACCATTTTTCTGAAATTATTTGAAATGGTCATCACCACTCTGAGCATCTTCATCCAAAACATCATTTCTGTTAAAGGAACTTTGTATTTCCCCAGCAGTCAAACTACAATATTCTGTTACTAGGAAACAGCTGGAAAACCAATTAACCTAGCAATGTCCAAGGGAAAGGGTTGTTATTTGTAGGCATCACCTGGCTAGTGATTACGACTTCATTGGCAAATAATGATGCAATAACTTTAAAGATCCTCCTTGAATACTTACTCACAAGAGTACAGTACTCTTGGGAAATTAAGAATTTTGATAGCAGCTGAGCAAATGTATTTTCTTTTAGTTTAATATAAAAAAGAGGCAGAGCAGAAATAGCTAAAGCAACTAAATCTTCTAATATTCTTATCTTGCAATGAGACAACAAATGTAGGTAACAGTATGGCAGAATGTGGAGGCAGAGTGAAAAGAGGGATCAGCCTAGAATCCCTATGTAGCCACAAGTGAACTAAGTACAACCCTCCCCCCAGTGCTATTAACCTTATCTAACTCCAACCAGATGCTGATTGTTAGTTGAGAAGATTGCCATGCATAGGCTTTTAGCAATAAATCAGTTATTGAACCTACAGTATATGCATGGATCTGGTCTTTTGCACCTGACAACAAAGAAAGAAACAATGCAAAGGAATAATACTTTTTTGTCCTGGAAAAGACAAATCAGGCTAAAAGTCCTGGAAAGAAAAGTTTCAAATTTGGACAGGTTTCTTAAAACAAAGCTTTTCAGAGATAGTCACTAGTTTTCCTCTGTTAGCAATGGCAACAACCTACTTTGGAACTGTTGCCAAAATAGATATATGGATGTGCTCATAATCCAGGAGGAAAGTAAACTTGAAGATCTATTATAGTTATACTACTCAGTTATTAAAACTCCCACAATCTCCTGTTTATTATGGCATAACTTTTGGTGGATCACTTCAAGTCCATTACTACATGTGACAGACTGTGATCTTCAGAAGATTACATCATACTAAAAGTGTTAATATTTAAGAAGCCACAATACTGTACTTGGGTACTGAAATCTGTTGTCTAGTCTAGCTGATGCAAACATTGTAGTGTATAGGATACAAAGCTAAACAATACTTTAAAAAAATGCTTCTTGAGACATGGTAATCAAAAAGTCTAACTTCAAAGACCTATGTAATATAAGTTAAAATTCTAGAAGTTCCAGAATTATTTTGTCAGAATAATTATATAATACATATCATGCTCAGCAATGGATAAACTTTGAAAATGAAATATAAAAATAAAATATAGAAATATAGAAATAAAACATCATAAAAATTATGTCTATAAAAGTAATTTAGTTCATCAATTTCATCATGATTCTCAAATACTGAGAGGAAGAAATTACCATTATCTGAATGCAGCCTCCCAAGGGAAAGAAAAATAGATAAACATTATATGGATATGTGTGTATGTGCATGTGTATGTGTGTGTCTATTTTACTGCACGCAATTAATAGATAGAAAGTAAACACTGTATTTTAAAAGTTACAATGTGACTAAATAATAACAAAGTCAGTCCATGCTACTTCTTGAATGTCATCTGAAAATATGGAAATCACAAAACATGAGGTCCTCTTTTTGCTTGCTATGAAGTGAATATTTACAGGATGTTTTTCAATCCCGAGGGCTTTTCATATGATTGAGATGATCTGTATGAAACATGTTCTTTCAGGTATCATGCTCTCGAAATGTTTAATACTTGTAACTTAATGCCAAAATCTTTAACCTGATTTGCTAGCAAATGGCACCCATTTCTTACCAATAGTCAAGAAGGTTTACACATGGCATTAAAACTAATGAAGCCATTAGTTATGGCTTCAAAGCCATTGCATAATGGCAATTTCCTATAGTGTACTATATTATAATCAAGAACAATTTGCAGAGGCTTTAGGTCCTCTTATTTTCAGCTCTTGGAGCTTTCCAATATCATGCTGTCAAAATACCAAATAATGCAATTTCCCACCAATTCCAGCAGGAAATGCAATAAAATTAATCACCCAATAGGTCCAATACATCTTTTATATCATAAATAGGACCCCAACTTCCATCTTTGCCCACTGTCAAGTGACATCATAACATCTCTTACTGCAGTGACTGTCAGTGGGCAAAGTCATTTTAAACAAAACCTCATCTGTCCCTTCTTTTGACAACTTTAAATGCACTTGAGGGCCAAAAGGGAAGGCGGCAAAAATAGTTTAACTGATAGAGGTATGATTGCACAGAAGAAAGATTAGGACTTTTTTTAAAAAAAATCTTATTGTAATCATAATATAGTATCCTGTTTCCACCCATGATCTGTCAGACAGATTCCTGTGGGAAATGTACAAAATTGCAATGATGCAACGGCTCTGTTTTTGTTCACCAGCATCTGATGTTGTGAGGCATATTGCCTCAGCATGAAGATCCAGTCAGCATATAGACATGATTCATGTACCGTAGTATGCAACAAAAGCTATTAAATTTGGAATTTGAGATATCTGGTGAGCAACTCTGATAAAAAAACAGCAGAACAAGAAATGGAGGGATTAGAGAATTGGTACTGAAAAAAAAGACAAGGCTACTGAAGAAAAAAACCCAAGAGATAGACAAATGATTTGTTGGAGGTTTTTTTTCCCCAGAATTTTAATCATTATCATTTCTATATGCCTGACAATTTTGAGATGGGCAACTGTATAAATCATATATATTACTTTACTTTCCTGAGCTTCCTGTATTGTTTTTCTTAATTACTGTGAGTACTATAGGATACTGTCATTATGCAATGATCTTGAAGCTATAGCTAATGTAAATAAAAATAAATAAATCTTACAAGATTGAATCAGGGTTGGCCACCCGGACTAGAGGTTTATTCTTCCATAAATCTTAATTTGACTTAATTTGACTAAGACTCCCCTGAAACTGAATTCTGGAGGCTAGAGTTTATCCTTGAAAGATGTAAAGGATAAAAACAGTACCCCCAAGCATGTATAGAATCCATATCCTTCCATCACACGGAAACTGGGGTCAGCATTCTGGGATCCAGATAAGACAGTAACAAGATCTGATTCTGGAGACCATCCCAGCTAGCAAAAACCCTGGAAGGAGGGGAGTTTCGCATGTGGCGGGTTCAAGGAAGGAATCCCGTGGGAGAGGCAGCGAGGAGGTAGAAGCGTGTTCCCTTCTCCTCCGGGATCAAACCCTCCATCAACTCCCGCCACCCCAGTTCCCGCCTCCTTACCCCCGCTCTTCTCCCAGACAGTCCAATTCCACCTTGGACTGTAGCGTTTACTCTCGTCTCCTAGCAACGGGTCCTTGTGTCACGTGACGGCGACAATTCATTTTCCTAGAAGCAAGGAGAAACCATCTGCCAAGCCTAGCGGGGGAAATGAACAAAGCGGAAGAGAAACAATACATCACATCCCCCCCCCGCCACCCTCAATCCTCTCTTAAATGTGGCCATCGAGAGAATGGAGATTCCCAGATTCGATAAGCAAAAAGTATGTCTTCTGAGTAAGTGCAGAGTGCGTTAGCACTATAGTCCAGACTCCTACAGCAGAAAATGGGAGAACGCCCATCAGATAAAAACGACAGATATGTTGTAGCATTAGCTTCAGCTTAGTGCCCAGATTTACCTGATCCGGACTGCAAGTATTAGGACGACCACCTAATACAGGCTTTTTGTCTCACTTTCTTTTTTGTCTCCTTTTCGCTGACCGGGTTATTGCAGCCCGGTAGTTTTTTTTCCCTTCCCATTACGTATTTTCTTCTTTTCCCCTTCCGTCTCACAGAAGTATGGAAGGGAAAATGATGCCCAACGAAGCGGCGACAGAAGAGATAGCAACGCTGTGCAAAACTCACGATTACCACAATCCTCTCACCTTTACAAACTTGATTAAGATCGGAAGCCGTCGGGTATCTTCGAGCCTCAGCAAATCGAACGAATCGCTAAGCCTGATTATTTCGTCTTACGCTGCAGTTCCCCTTGGATTTTTTTGATAGGGAAATGACAACTTTCGGGTTAAGCAGTGGTGTGCCGCTTAAGAGGGCATCGTATTTGTACTGTTCTCTGTAGAAAGAGCTATTTCTGAAATAACCACTGTTCCAACAGAAGAGAATGTCAGTAGCTCAGGGTTGAAATGTGGATTTTGGTGCTCTCTGAGCTTGGTAGTTTGCTTGCAGACATTTCGTTACTCAACTAGGTAACACCATCAGTGCTTGAACGCAGGACTAGCATTGATGATGTTACCTAGTTGGGTAATGAAATGTCTGCAGGCAAATGATCAAGCTCAGAGGGCACCAAAGACTCAACAACACTATATTCTTTTCTGTATATTGTTCTGGTACAAGCCAGAATGTCATTGCATTGGTAGCAGGCTCTGCTATTGACGTCTATGTTTGTTGCAGGATTGTGTGTGTGTTTTGTGATACGATCTGGTTGCAGGTATACATAAACAGTCATCAAATCCTGTGAACAATTAGAATCACGGTTGGAATGGACTACAGATCACTGATAATTAACAGAGCACTATAATCACCTTTTTTTCAAGTCTTTACCTGTCCAACCAGGTTGAGCAGTATGGGCATGCTGTGAATCCCGCCAAGCCAGAGTGTCAGCTGGCTATAACCAGAAGACGAGGGTTTTTTCCAGCAATGGCCCCTACCCTATGGAATATCTTCCCTTTTGGAGATCAGAATGGCCCCAACTCAGTTAGCCTTTCGTAAGGCCTTAAAAACCTGGTTATGTTTCAAAGCCCAGGGTGCTGAATGTGCCAAAGGCCCTGTTTCCTGGCTATATTACTAAGTGGCCAAGTATCTTGCTCTTATGTATATTTAATTTATATATTTTTTTGTGTTTTATTGGTTTTGTGTTTTTGTTTTAAAATGTTTTAATATTATTCAATATTTTCTTTTGAATTGTATGCTATCCATAGACAAAATCTATCCCCTTGCAACCTCCAAACAGTTACTCCACTAAATTCATTCGTTCAGTTTCTATGGCTTCCCATTTCAGTCATAGAAATTGAATGTATGTATTTTAATTTAGTGGAGTAACTTTATAGGTTGCAAGGGGATTAGATTTTGTGTGTCATGACAGAATCAATGGGTGGAAAGTGTACAAAGCAGATTTTGGTTAATACATTCAAAGAAAATTCTTGTTGGGAATTGACGCTTGCGAACTTAGTTTTATTCCCAAAACGTTTCATTACCAAAGTAGAGAACATTGACAATGCTTTGACATTGACTTCCGAATTGTATGACCTATTAGATTATGTCATCTCCACCTTCACCCCAAGATTTGACTCGTCCTGATCCTGCTAGTTTTTATTTTTAAGAATCCTTTCAAGACCTGGCTGATCCTTTGGGTGCTGGGCTAGGATGTTCAATGAACTCTTCCTGCAATGTATAGTATATGTTGTGATTTTGATTTTTTAAAAATATGCATATTGTAATTCTGTTGTTAATTGTTGTATGAATAATATGGGTGCAAAGAGCCAACAGAGAATTATGGCAGAGAACTTGTGAGAGATTCAGATCTAGGTGGAAAACATATTCCTGATTGCTTTTTTTTTTTTACTGCTTTTTGTTCAAAGTAAAACAAAGAGTTTAAACATCCCTTAATTAGTATTGTCATTAGCACTATTGTGTATTGCTATTTCATTACACAATAGCTTTCCCAAACACATTTCCATGGCCTCTATCTCTGGAAAAAGAATCACACTAATTGAGGTTTGAATCCTGGAAAATTTTTAATTATGCTAAACCCAGTGACAGATGGCTGGATTCCAAACAGTGAATATTATTTAAAAATACGGGTTGGTGTAATTTCAATAGTGAGATAGATTAAGCCTGGGTCACTTTTTAGGACTCCACATACACAACTTGTATTTTGAGTTTATTACAAACTCTTGACAAGGAATGCTTTTGGACATTGGAAAACGTAATTTTGCTTTGGCCTCAGCTTAAACTATGCAACATCAAAAAGCTGCTTCTCTATATTTCATGCTCCTTAGATCTCTTGTGTATAATGTGTATAATGCTCTGTGTTCTTGCTGTGAGTTCAAAGCCCAAACCGGTGGAAATGCAGCTCCAAGGCTTTACTATTGTGGATATTCTGATACAGGTTGTAGACACCGAGACTTTACACATTTAATGCCAGGATAGCTTTTGCAGTAAGGATGATACTCTTCTTTCGGATTGAAGAATCTGTTTAAAAGCCCGTTGTTAAAAAAAATAACAATAGTGACTCGTTTGCTTATTCACCAAGGACAATACAGATAGTCCTCAACCTGCGACCATAATTGAGCCCAAAATTTCTGCTGCGAAGCGAGCCATTTCTTCAGTGAGCTTTACCCCATTTTACAACTTGCCACAGTTAAGTGAACCACTGAAGTTGTTAAGTTAGTGACATGTTGTAAAGTGAAGCTGGCTTCCCCATTGCTTGACAGGTGGCAAAAGATGATCGCATGACCCTAAACACTGCAACCGTCTTAAATATGAGTCAGTTGCCAGGCGTCTGAATTTTGATCTCATGACCATGGGGATGCTACAACGGTAAGTCATAAGTCACTTTTTTCAGTGCCGTTGTAACTTTGAACGGTAACTAAATGGACTTTTGTAAGTTGAGGACTACCTGTACATTGTCTGGATTCACATGATATGCTTAAATCTCAGGTAAATAAAATAGTCACTCTATTTTATTTTCACACGTTACATTGAAACAACCAAATTATGCCTTATCTTGATGCTCAGAATTCCCCAAATGCCGAAACAATGATTGGATCTCTGTAGCCAGCTGAACCATAAACTAACCAATCCCATTTTAGCCTAATTTTTTAGATTAAAAAGAGTCTGATTGTTATCTGGAAAGCTAGTGTTTTTGTGTGTGGTTACCTTTCTTGGAGAGAAACATTTATATACAGTATGTACCCTCACTGCCATTCATTTTGGCCAGGGAAGATTATGTCAAGTGATTGTGTCAGTTGGCATCATCACAATACTTTAATCAAGAAGAAAACCATGCCCGCCCCAACACTGGCCAGGCAAGCTACTGTATACAATATAAACAATAAACCCCACATTCACCAGCACTGATGATGTTACCTAGTCGGGTAATGAAATGTCTGCTAGCAAACAACCAAGGATTCCATCATTACATCAAAAAGATCAGTTGATGTAGTAGGGGTTTGTCGTCATCAAGAAAATAATCACACATTGTCCATTTTGGACAAAGCTACATGATGTAGTACACATGCACATTATGCTTTTAGCAACAATTATTGAACATCACAGTCAGGACAAAAACTGTAGAAGGGCTTGCTTTTAACCCTTTCCCCCACTCTACACATTTAAATATATGTTTAACTTGCACATCTCATTCCAGTTGGGGAAGGGAACAATTTTTTTTAAAAAAATTTTTTAAGCACAATAAGTAATGCCAGGTTGCTTTAAGAAAAGAGAACTGGAGTCCATTTTGAAGCTGTGATACTGGTTGCTCTTGGAGAGCCCAATTAAGACACAGTAAGTTTGCATCTCTGACAGGCGGCCACCTGAAGAGACTAGAAGCATTTGAAATGTGGATTTACAGGCGGCTGTTACGTATAAGCTGGGTTGACAAAATCAGAAATGAGGTGGTGATAAGCCGCCTGGGAAAGCCAAGGGAAATCATCAAAACAATTAAAAAACGAAAATTAGAATATTTCGGACATGTGATGCGACACCCAGAAAAATACGGCATACTCCATTTAATCCTCCAAGGAAAGATTGAAGGCAAATGAGGTCCAGGCAGAAGAAGAACATCATGGCTTCAAAATCTAAGGGACTGGTTTGGACAAAACTCAGCAGCACTTTTTCGTGCGGCTGCTGATAAAAACAGGATTGCCAACATGATCGCCAAAGTCCGATAACGGATATGGCAGAAGAAGAAGAAGAAGTTTGCATTTATCAAGCTTCAGTATTAGAAAGGTGGGTATGAATGTCGTGAAGTATAATTCAGACATTTCCAATTTGAGATTTAAATTTTGCTGTTCACATTACATTTTCTTATAAAACAACAGAATAATTCTAATGTTCTATTGTTGTCACCAAAGTGTATTATGATATTGAGAGTCTGAAAGACATTTAAGACTTACTGATTGATAATTTATGCTCACTGCAGATTTAAATTACTGTTTAGCATACTATTTTCCAAATCAAGACAGGTCTTTTTTTTTGGTAGGCCTTGATTACTGTATGAATTACACATATTGCAGCTATCTTCTTAAGAAGCATCTGCTCTGGTTATATATGCTTGCATTTTCAGGTTTTCCTTCAGATTTATAATATCATATACTATTTTATTTAATAATGTAATTAAAATAATGCGTGCCTCTACTAATAGTGTGTCCTTTTTATTTTTGTCATTTGTAGTACTTAAAGTATATCTAATAATAACTAACCCCAAACACAAAATTCTGCATTGAAAGCAACTGAAATCAAACTAAATTAAAAAACAAACAGGAAAATGAAACTCATATTTTAGTATGTGTTTATTATCAGTTTCCCAGTCAGTACATACTGTATAAATCAGGCACAGCTCTGAAGTAGCCTGTGATAGTTAGTTCACATGCATTTTTTGTTTGTTTTAAAAAACAGTTTTAATTGTACTGTTATCAATAGCATCACCTATAGCATAAAATTAAGATTCTCTTCTCCCTCTGTCTTAAAAATGTAGCCAGTCACATATAATATGGATACATAAATTATGTTGCCGTATATGATAGGTACAAGTTATCCTTGATAGAAAGACACAGTATGTAATTGCTGTCAAGTAATTAAAAATCTCCATGTCACATTATGTATCTTGGAGGGCACCTCTCTACCTTTGCAGTTGTTAGCACTGTAATTATCCTTTCTGTAGTAGTTGTCAGTGGCCATTTTGAACAATGTGCAAATTGTCCAAATACTAGATTGACACCACTGGACACATGCATTTTCAGTAGCCTGTGAAGATATTCTGAGTTCTTTGAACTTAGTTGGGGAAACCCATTTGTTTATATGCTGCCAAGACAGTGCTTTCACTTCCAACTATGCCTAAGTATAAAAAGGTAAGCTAACTCATTTGGGAACATTTAGCATAACCCAAGAAAATGTAACTTGTTAACTTTAAAAGGGGTTGCTTTTGGCAAAAGTTGAAATCAGACCTGTAAGAGGCTTTCATTCTTCAATTTGACATACTGTACTTTGATTTCTTTCCTTCAGTGCTTCTCATTTCCTTGGAGTCCCTCCTGTCAAAAATGTTATTTCTTTTACTTTCTCTCCAATAGTAGATAACAAGAATCGGATTCTGTTTCAGAAAAGCCCACAAGATCTTCATTACCTGAGGGAATGATATGACAGTATCTCCTGCCCGTGCTTGCTCATACAAATGGTGACTAGACTGGAAAAGAAATCTTAACACTGGTAATCGGAAATGGCTGCTGAGACAAAGGACAGACTACCTGGCACTGTTTTAACATCCAACATTTTGTCATTGCTCATCTCCTGGTGGCTAAGATAAAATGAGAGCCAGCAGTTCTCAGGGCAGATACATCAACAACTGTCCTACTTTAAGGACATGAAGAGCAGGATAAAAAGCAGTGGGAAAAGGCAGAAAGAACAGCAGTGGCTATGAGAAGGAAAATACACTCTCACAGTGAAAGAGGGCAATTGGCTGCTTAATCTGGTTTCAGTCTAGTTTGCAAGGAAGAATCTTAACAAAATAGATTGAGTATCTTAAAAGATTTCTGCTGAGTTAAGGCCTGACTAGCAGTCCTGTCAAGCTGTGTGAAGCTGGGGACTGCTCTTTAATCTCGATTTTGGGAACCTGAAACTCACCTCACTTTACCCTTATAGAACTGGCCCTTACAAGAGCCAAACGTGTGCAAGTAACAATGGAAGTTATGAACAGTTTCTAATTTCATGATATTACAGTTCTTTCGTGGATGGAGAAAGCAAGACATTACTTGGAAGAAACTATACTGTCATCTTTTCAACATTACCTGCATATTAGTGTAGCAAATCCAGCCCAAACCAATATTCCCTGGTATTGTTGATTCCCTCACATAGTAAGAAAAATGTATTTTTTGAATATGTCAGCATTTGCCATACAAATACATTATCCGGAAGGTTAATTTTGCCTTCGCTTTTAGTCCCCCTTTGGGGGGAAAAAAAATCAGTGCCAAAGTCAGAAGTTGGCTTGCCAAGAACATAAAAAAGGACTAATCCTTAATAACAGAAACCTATAAAAACAGACACAAAAATTATGTTCTTTGGATAGCCAATATAAAACATAAGACTAAAAAAATTAGCAAACCAAATAATATATGTAATAGAACAAAAAAAAGTCATTTGTTCTAAATAATACCTGAGGCCACCAAAACAGGAGTTGGTGAATTCATGTCAGTTCTTGATGCAAAAGAGCGAGTGACAAGTGGTAATATTGTGCACGGATTTTGTATCAGAAGATACCAAACAGGTTCTATCAAAAAGGATGTTGGATGATACAGTGCCACGCCAACAGTAAGTTCTGTGCAGAGGCCTCTTCAGAGGACACTAAAAATTCACTCTTCTGCCAGCATTGCATGTAATTCAGCACCTTCTTTCACGGCAACCCCATTTCTCTGAGGTTAGTTTAGCATCGTACACCATGTGTCAAGTGTTCACTTTACTCGTACAGTGTACTGGTCTTATTATCTGCTCTAATAAAAACAAAAAAAAGGAAGACTGAACCACCCTATCAGGGATGAACAAAACTGCCCCAAAATTAGGGCAGAGGAAAAGGAAACAGGACTCATAGCTTAATTGCAAACCCATGACAAGCCAAATCCTAATTTCACATCTCCCCAATATAAGAAAACAAAGTTTGGGGAGGCCACTGCAGCAGTGACAGGAAATGAGCAGGAAATCAATAAACCTCTGACCCTTAGCTCTTTGGATGGAAGATCCGGGTACCATCCTGGGTTTGCAACGGACGAAGACGTAATATTGGAAGAAGGAAAGCTGCCAGTCAAGCACACAGGATGATCCTTGAAGAGCACCTGGACTGCCAGCTGGAATTTTCTTCAGCTGATCTGTTTTCAACACCTTTTGAACACCTGACCAGTTTGCTAGGAAAGCAATCTTATTCCCAGCAGTCTATGGGCCTTCAGTTATTATTGGGTTTCACTATAGCATCGCAGGTGGTTTCTTCTCTACAATCTGAGTGCTAGGCTGGAAATTCGTTGCTAGGCTGTCGCCGGAAATCATCATTAACCGCAAGATAGGTGGCTCGCATACTTGGAGAATACTAGACAGAGGAGATAAAATGGGACAGAAGTTATACATTGTGAGTTCAACGACGAGCTTAGGATTTTACTGATAGAAACTACAGAAAAACTACTAAGATTCCTTCTCAAGTCTGATAAATGATGTTCTAGCTCTACAGAACCAACCAGAAATAAATGTGCTGATGATTTATACCATCAGGAACAGAAGAACAAGCTTGACCATTAGCAGAGGTGGAGTGGGATGAAATGACAACAGAAAGGTAACTAGAAAAAAAATGCTGGGAAGGCCTAAAGATCCTGTGATTCCAATGAGACATTAGGACAGGCATCCAGCTGCCATTCTACTGAGACACAGCAGTAATGGAGAAAAGGAGAATCTTTCACTGGAAAGTTATGACTTGATTACACAAAAACCAACAGCAAAGTACACATTAGAACAGTATTGAGCTTTGTACCTTTTAAAATTCAACAGAAAGTGTAAAAAAGTTTCTTTTCCATCAGAGGTACAGAATACAGAAGGGACCTTGGAAGTCTTCTAGTCTAACCCACCAGCCCAAGCAGGAGACCCTACACCATTCTGACCAAACAGCCCTCCAATCTCTTCTTAAAAGCTTCCAGCGATGGAGCACCCACAACTTCTGAAGGCAAGCCATGAAGGAGTAGAGTAGAGTAGAATAGAAACAGAGCAACAGAATTGGAAGGAATCTTGGAGGTCTTCTAGTCCAATCCCCTGCTCAAGCAGGAGACCCTATACCATTTCAGATCATCTTCAGTCCCATTAGCAAGAAAAGGTTCCTTAAAAGGCTTTAGAGAAGATGATAGAATTAAGTTAGGTTCTTTTCCTATTTGCCATAAGTGAACAATGGAAAATTTAGAAAATACCAAGATACAATTTATCAAAGTCTGTTTTCACCTGTTAGAATTGGATATCACAGTTTAAGTACGTAAAATGGGTAATGCAACCTAAAATGCTTCATGGGAAATACCATAAGGAGTTTTGTGATCTGTGAGGTTCCTTTTTGCATTCATCTGTATGGAATTTTCTTTGCAATATGTCAGATGATTTTCAGATTTGAATTCTGCCAAAATCTGAACAGACTTGGATGAGAAGAGGGCTGAGATGATGTTGGGAGCTATATCGCAAAAAGTAGGAGATGCCTAGGACATTAAATACAATTAATATGCTTATTCTCCATATAATTAATGACAGTGCCATTTTAAAGATTAAAATGCATTTACTTCCCTTTTATTACAAACCTATGTATTAAATTTGCAAAGCAGAGAATCCAGCACTTTTTAAACAGTTCAAGCACAGGAAATGTGTGGTTCTTAGTCATTTTTTTTCTTCTGAAGAAGACATATCCTTTCGAAATCAGCAAAGATTTATTAGTTTACCAGCAGCCAGTAAGTTGGAATCTGCCAGGAACTAAGCACAGGACTAGCTATGTATGCTCAGTTCAAACACATCAAAAGTATAGCTAGCTCTAATTTCAATTTCAGACATTCCTATAAAAAGATAAAAGTAAGCATATACAGTTAATCCTCAACTCGCATTTAGTAACGGTTCATTTAGTGACTGTTCAAAGTTACAACGGCACTGAAAACAGTGACTTATGACCACTTTTCACAGTTACAACTCTGCAGCATCTCCATGATCACCTGACCAAAATTCAGATGCTTGGCAACTGGTTTATATTTATGACTGTTGCTGTGTCCCAAGGTCATGTGATCACTTTTTGCGACCTTCTGACAAGCAAAGTGAATGGGGAAGCCAGATTCACTTAACAACCAGGTTACTAACTTATCAACTGCAGTGATTCACTTAACAGCTGAGGCAAGAAAGGTCATAAAATGGGGCAAAGCTCATTTAACAATACAAATTTTGGGCTCAATTGTGGTCGTAAGTCGAGGACAACCTGTATGAGTTTTCTATTCACTGGGCAGGTGAGATTGCCATTCTTTTTTTGCACTCAGCAAATAGTGTGGCTGATTGATCTGAATAATTAGAGAAGATCTGGATTCAACAGCCAACAGCACATATTAGATTAGTCCGATTAAGTTATAAGCAAGTCACTGTCTCTCAAGCTAGTCATCTCTCGGGGAAGCAATGATAATAAAATGTGAAGTGGGAGAGAGGACATTTGCCTCAAGAAATTTGGAGGAAGATGGGATGTAAATACAATTAATTAGAATATCCAATTCTTCCCTAATCTAAGGCCACTAGCTGCTGTTAAGTAGCAAATAGCCATTGACTAAGCAGTGTATGAACCCTTAATTTTTCCACTTCCTTTATCTGTCCACCTTGGACAAATTTTATTTCCAAAATATTTCTTATAGATTTAAAAAAAATACTCAGGAAATAAAAATGATTAATCCAGCATTATGGCCGGGTGATGGTTTCCTTGCATTTTGTTGAGACTTGTTAAGTTTCCCCTCTACATCATGCTTTCTAGTTTGTGAGCCCAAACTAGAGACAATCCTGTTTATCCCGTATTGCAGTCACCGTTTCAGGGAATTGTTTTTGAAATGATATGTTCTTCAGCTCCTGGTTTCTTTAGTTTGCAGTCAGTTCTAATGAAATCACCCACCCCCTGCATTTATTTATCAACATAATAGTCTGCTACTATCTAGATTCTAGAAGACCTCTAAGGAGTAGAGGTAAGAGTTGGGTTTATTAATACAGACTACACACAAAGTGATAGGAAACAAATGGGATCACAAATTTCTGGCACGCTGGAAATATAGCACTAAGGAACAACTGTGTGCCTATATGCACACACCTTCCCTAATTGTATCAATGACTCATAATAAAGTTAGAGAACAAGCACCTTTCCCTAAACCTGTGTCCTCCAAATGAGTTGGAATTACAGTCTGTAGAAATCCCTTCCCCCTCACTGCTGTACAGAATGGGACAACTTGCCACAGCCAATTCACTGCTGCTGCTTCGCCGTGGCCAACTCACCACGGCCTGCTCGCCTTGGGACAACTTGCCATGGTCGACTTGCCAGGGGTCAACTCGCCATGGGACAATTCAACGATTTTATTTATTTAAAATAATAATAATTAAATTTTTTTTGTCATTCTCATTTCATTTTGTCCCCTCCTTTTGCAATCCTTTCTTTAATGATTCTCTTCCACCATTTCTTTGATATTATGTAACTTTTGCCCTGAGACAAATTGGCCGTGGTGAATTGTTCTGTGGCGAGTTGGCTGTAGCAAGTTGTCTTAGAGACCCTTGCTTTAGCTTCAGGATATCTGGGGGACATTAGGTTAGAGAATGCAGGCCTGGAAAATATAATTGGTATATATGAGTGCAATAAATTATTATTAGAAAGTTGTGTCTTTCCAGTCACAGCTTTAAGAAAAATTATTCACAGACTACTTTTCTGGAATGGAATAAAGCTTGAAAGTGTTTCCTTAAGGCATTTAAATCTTATTGAAATTGGACTACTTGCTATATGGAGAAGAGCTACATTTAATTTTGCCATCAGCTTTGAGTTTTTTGCAATAGCAAATATTTGCAACAGTTAAGATTAAAGCCTCCCAAACTGGCACAGCCCCAACTTTTAAACGCCCAAATTAGAAATAGTTCCTTGAATATTCAAACAACTGTTAGGCTTGAAAATGGATTGTGGCAGCTTGTAATACAAATATCAGCTAGTCTTCCTGATCAATCATGAAGCAGGCAACATTTTTGCATATGCTTTCCATCTTTCAGGTAGATTGATATTAATTTTAATAGTTCATACCACAGGGCATTTGACTCCATGAAACATATACATTTCTTAGAATATTCTACATATAAAAAACAAGGTTGCGTTTAAACATGGATTTTAATTTGCATTTCTCTAATATCACAACATAAACCTGAGTCTGCTTACACATCAGATGAGAATCCAGTGTCATATGACTATGCAGAATGCAAGAATTCAGCTGTGACATTAGAAAGAGGCAGCTGTTATTCTGTTTACATCCTAGTGACTGAACTGAAATGTACCCACTTCTGTTTTATAAGGCATGCAAAGTTCATCCATACAGAATGATGGCAAATGGCTTAGGATTTATCTATCTAGGGCAGGGGTAGGCAACCTTGGCTCTTTTATGACTCGTGGACTTCCAACTCCCAGCTGGCTCAGGAATTCTGGGAGTTGAAGTCCACGAGTCATAAAAGAGCCAAGGTTGCCTACCCCTGATCTAGGGAATTGCTTGTCTCTGGAAAACTGCTTCCATTAATATATCTGCAGCTTCAGCTTCCTGAGCTATAGCATAGGATTATTCTGCTTTGTCACCTCAGAAGAGAAACTCAAGATCTTCGCCATTTGTGGCTGAGAGGGCCGGAGGCAATCTTTCTACATTCCTTCTTGAATAGCCTCTCCAAATGTACAATAGGCACCAACTCTGATGCATTTCAAGAAGGCCATTAAAGCAATATTGTTCCACGGAGCTACTAATGGCATATTTAGTTGTCGCCATTGTGATGTAATGCTAGTAGTAGGTGGATATTTAATTTATTGTAACTGTTTTATTGATTTGGCATTTTGTTTTGTGTAAACCACTGGAGTCACACCTAGAATACAATATATAAAAATTTTAAATAAAGTGTCACCCTTTGAGGTTCCTTTGGCTAGTTCTTCTTTCAGACAGCTAACTCACCTCTTTCTTATTTATTATCAGAACTGTTAAGACACACATTAACTACAGAGGCATAATTTGTATTTGATGTTTCATTAACTTTAAAATCTTATTTTTAAGATTTAAGATTTATGAGAGTCTTTTTAATACTTATGAGAGCCGGTATGGATTCGGTTTAGTCAACTACTTTTGTGGTTTCTGCAGCTATATAACAAATGATTCACATATGGAGTTGTCATAATGTGTTTGCTTTGTGGCTTAGCATGAATTCTCGGCTGTGGTCTATACTCTAGGCCAGGGGTGTCAAACTCGCAAGTCACGTGTCGCGACGTATCGTGACTTTTTTGCCATTACCGGCAATGGGGTGGGCGCGGTTTCACTATGATGCATCCGGCCCGCGGGCCAGCAGTTTGACACCCCAGCTCTAGGCTTTTACCATTGGGATGGATTCAGACATCATGTAAAGCCAACCCTTCCCCAGACTCCAACATCCTGGAAAGAATTCAATGAAATAAGGTTACTTTGCAGGGCTCAGGAACAATGCCTATTCTTTTTGCAGTGATCTCCCCCCCAGAGATTCATATGTATCATTCAGGAAACTATTAAGACCTGGGTATTCTGATTGGGGACAGGGTAATTTTGTGCTTTTGTTTTATTCTGTTTTGCATATTCTGCTCTTCCAGTCAATTGTATCTTTTATATGCTATTATAGATAAATTAGTTCTTAGTTGTAAGCCGCTCAAAGTCTTTTTGGATTCAGGTAACCTATATATTAAATAAATAAGAAACAATAATGTGGCAAATGACACTTCAGATAGGGACATAGGAAGTTGGAAAGGCATTGGCGTTTTCTATTTCTTCTGTATTTTATATGTGCAGCTGCTCTAGTTTATTACTTATCAAAGGCTAGGGACATATTTTACTCATTATAGCTTAAGTTGCTGAATAATTTTTCTGACAATTTTCTTGTTCTTTTATTTCAAGTTTAGGGCTCACTGATGTAATTATTCATTTTTATGGCAGCGCTGAGCATTTCCATCATCAGCCCAAAACTGACTGTAACTTTTTTTTTAAAAAAGAAACTTAAGTAGAACACCAGCTGTTCAGTGCCTTGAGTCCCTTTTTTGTCTTCCTTGTAAAACACTACTTCTTAATCTTTCTACTTTTGCACTTCTGCTCCAAGTGAAACTCTTTAGTCCAATGGAAAAATAAATAATGTTTGTATGGGGGGAAGGGAGGGAGGGAGGGAGGGAGGGAGGAATGAATTTAAATTTCATAAAGATTGGTATTGTATTGTAACACAAACTCTTCTGAATGAGAACTAGGTTCATGGTATGCACTAAATATTAATTTCATTTGGCAGTAGAAGCTTGTGAGGAATTGTGATCAAGTTAAGTTAGGTCTCAACTATGCAAGAAATAGGTCAAGTACTGAATGCAAAAGTAATGCAATCCAAACAGTAAGAGATACCAATTTATATAATCCTAGGCCTATGTTTAATATACATAAAGAGAGAGGGAGAGAGAGAGGAGAGAGAGAGAGGGAGGGAGGGAGGGAGGGGGAGGAGGGAGAGAGAGAGAGAGAGAGAGAGAGAGAGAGAGAGAGAGAGAGAGAGAGAGAGAGAGAGAGAATTATCCCTTTCAATACTTAGCAAGCCTAAACCTGTGCATTAAACATGTAAATAACTTTTCACTTAAGAGCCTCAAACATGAATTTTTCATAATATTTTAATAGGTGGGAGCAAATCAAATTCACTCAGACTGGATCTCTTTCACACAACTACGGAAAGGCAGCAATTTTCTCTGGTGCTCTGCCTTTGTAATATTCCCCCATTCCAGTTCTCTATACAGATTTGGGGAAAACACTTCTTGTAACTGATGAAGTATACTGCAATTTCCAAAGTTGTAGGCTATGTTAAATCTGTACAGCTTCAAAGGCCCCTGGTAGGGTTTTATTGAAAGAGGGCTGTCCTGTGGGAACTTTCCTAAAGGAAATCTCCAGCTGAGTAAACCATAACAGTAACAGACTATTTGGAAAGCTCACTCCATCAAATTTAAGAGCCTTTACTTACTGACTATTTAAATCAGCATGACTGGAAGTCTGGAATAAATGTTATTCACAGCATGGGTTCTCAACATAAAGGCAATTGGGGAATCAGCGCTGCTCAAGAGGGTTTTTAATTTTGCCTATTTGAAACACCACACTGAATCCATATGCAGCATGCATTGTTATGGGGGAAAACTAAATAACTTGAAAGTACCAGAAATTTCCCCACAATTCTGTCCTGCAGAAACCCTGAAAAGGTCTCCATTGCCAATTAATGTAATCCACTCTGCTAAAAAACCTTTTCAAAATATGGCATTCTCCAGATGTTCTTTGAATTTTCAACCAGCGAGACCATATGCAGGGATTTATGCACGTTGCAGTCCAAACACTTCAGGTAAAGAACCAATTTTCAAAAGGCTGCAGTGAGTCTAAATGCAAACTAATGGCAATTTTAAATGCCTAGATTCCATAGATTCAATATTAGTATATTGAGAGGCTGGGGATATTTACAGCACAGGGAAATCTCTTATGGAAAAAGTGCCAGGGGAGGAGGAAAACACCCCATCCCTCCCAAGATATTTTAAAAATGCAAGCACCTTAAAAGGCGATATAGCTCCAAAACAGTTAACTGAAAAACAAAGCAAGCATTGCAGGCAAGATTTAAAAAAAAAAATCTTATGCTAAACAAAAAAGGTGATATGCATTATAACAACTATATTTGAAGAAAAACATTTTATAAAAGTAGAATAAGGTGGGAAGAAAATATTGCCTCCAGAAATAAGCAAAATGTTAAAGATGCAGGGGGAAAGCCAATCTGATCTAGTGCAGGAGTCTTCAAACTTGGCCCTTTTATGACTTGTGGACTTCAACTCCCAGAATTCCTCAGCCAGACACGCTGGCTGAGGAATTCTGGGAGTTGAAGTCCACAAGTCATAAAAGGGCCAAGTTTGAAGACCCCTGATCTAGTGGTTAAGGGACAAGGTTAGAAATCAGGAACCAGACTGTGAATTCTAGTCCTGTTTCAAGCATGAAAGTCAGCTGGGTACGTTTTGGCCAGTTACTCTCTCTCTCTCCCAATCCACTTCACAGGGTTGTTGTTGTGAGGAAAACAGGAGGAGGAAGGAGTATTAGCTATGTTTGTTGCCTTGAGTGATTTATAAAAATAATAAAGGTGGGATAAAAAAAAAATGTAAAAAAAACCCCAACTGAAATATAGAAACTGTGTAACATGCACTGTACAACTCACACAATCACGCAAGCTATAGAAACAACAGCCAAAGTCTGCCAATGTGATAAGAATTGCAGCACAGCCTCGCACCACAGTTCGCCTGAGTGACTATAGCAGCCAAATAGCAATGCAATGTAATTCAACGCAACGCAACGCAATGTTTTCTACGCTTTCGCTACAGAGCTGCCTGAAGCTAGCCAGAAGGATGCCATCTCAGTGGGAGATACATTCTAAATTGTGGGCAGAATTGATATAGCCAAAACAATTGTGGGAACAACAACAACAACAACAACAACAACAAAAAGCTAGCCTCCAGAAAGCAGGGCTCCTGCAGCAGTTTTCATCTTCAGATAGCAGTCTAGATTTCTGGATTGTCGTTCTGAAAAGCCTGCATTTAAATCATATACTGTTTTTTCATCTCTAACATTCTGACAAAAGCCAGACGGTCTTTCATCCCACTTTTTAAGAAAATGTGTTTATTAAATTGAACAGGAGTGTTAGTAAAAGCAGGGGGGAAATAAAGGGTTTGTTATAAAAATGGTTTTAGCCTCCGAAGCCCACCATACCGTGGGGGGAGGTGATCCTCTTCCAATCAGGGGGACGTTTTCATACCGTGGATTCCCACCAAAGAGCACAGCTTGGTTCCTGCAGGTAAAGAGGAGTGAGATCAGGAGGACAATCTATTAAAAGGAAATCTGTTATGGGCTAAGAAATATTCCTGACATTCTCGCAGAAGCAGGGGATCCTTGTTGGAGGCAAAAGTTTGTGGGAGTGGGGGAAAAAAAATGGGAGCGTGGATACGCAGGCCATTATTTATGTTCATGTTTGTGTCGGAAGCACCTATGGTACTTCCATGTTGAAACGATCGGCCAGTGGCATCACTGTTGCCCGGGGAACATCCAATTGGGGGTTCTTTTATGTCCCCATTAATGTGTCCTCCAAACTGGTAGATAACTATCTACTTGTGATTATATGCTTTCGAACTGCTAGGTCGGCAGGAGCTGGAGCGAATGACGGGAGCTCATCCCGTCACGCAGCAGCACTTGGGTCTCGAGCCATTTATTCATTTTGCACCTTGCAGCACCATGAACATGGCTTAGAGAGGGAATCGGCAAGCATTCATAAATTCCCTGATCAATCTTTTTTGCCTTGGTACTCTCCAGATGCATTAGTTCGGAACTTCCATCATCTCCAGATAAATACTCAGAGATGCAGCTGGCTGAGGAAAATACGAATTTTATTCCCAATGCATCTGAAGAATGCCTGACTGGGGGAAGCTACACCAGCCCTCATTAGTTGTCTCCTTGATCTGTGAAATACTCCTCTACATTCAGTGAGCAGTATGTACTGTGAAGAACTGAGGCTTGAGAATAATAGCAAAGGACATGTGTACCCTCTTTCTTTTATGCGCAATAGGTGTGAGAGGATGGGCATCCAGCAAAAGTCACTCAGGGACAGGCAAGAAGAACAGTAGTTAACATTCTGTCCATCTCAAGCCTAGCAATGCTCCAACTTTATTTTACAATACCCTCCAAAAAAGAAGGGTGATGGGAGAATGTGGTGACGGCTGGTTGCTTATCAATTCAAGGTTTAATGCAGCCTTTCCTAAATGTTCTTCAGACACGTGGGCATTCCCATTATTCTCAGATGGCAAGGACTTTGGACAGGTAACCAAGTTGATTAAGTGAAAGGCTGACAACTGAGCAATTGCACTGATCTGTGGAACCGCAGATGGGTGTGAATATATTGCCGGGTATTCATGGGGCTATGTTTCCAGTGGAGGACCAGCTTTTCTGCAAGTCTTCTTTATATGGCAGAATTTATATGCCTGCAAAAATCTCTTGGTACTCTGCTCAGGTAGTTTTTAGGTAGCATTATTTCCCTATGAGGATTTACTATAACGTATCTGAAAGAACAGTTCTGAGTAAGCTTCCATTTTTAACCAGTATCTGGAATCAGCAACTAGGGTATGCTTCTGAGGTCACAATTAGGAAAAAAAAAATCATTCAGCAAAGAAATCACATAATCTCTCTGTCTTCCTACCTAAATTGAAGTCATAAAAGTGGGCAGCACAATACTCCCTTCCTCAACTCTATGACTGGGCAGAAAAGAGACAACTTGTTTGATTGCTCCTTAGCAGAAGCACTTTTCATTTCTAAGATTTTGCAGCAAATGGTTCAGAGAGCTCAAGGGGGGGGAGGGGGAGACCAGATGGTTTCCACTAGTTATGAAAACAGAAATGGGAAATCTACTTCCTGCCATTTTGGATGGACTTTCTCCTCCAACGGACCTTTTCCATTGTTAAACCTTGCTCAAATTCAGTAGGCAATTCAAGGTTAACACCATCTCCCTGAAGGAAACACTAACAATGTTATGAGGGTACTGGAGATATGGGTTCAACAGCTGCCTGAAATCCAAAGTAGGAATAAGTTGTACACAATACACATCTGCATAGTCACAGATGGGATATGATACCATCTCCAGAGCTTCTCCACCATGCTCTTTTCTGGTGGGCGCTGAACCTTTTCAATGGCCAGAGAATCTGTATGGGAGCTAAAAAGTTACTAGATTTTCACAGAAAACTTGGCAGTAGCCATGTATATCTTCTCATGCACAGATGAAATATAAAGACTCACTCGAGTCAAAATAAATTCCTAATGAATTTATGTACATATTTTGCTTGATCAAAATATGGAAATGATTGTCGCTGTCTTTAAGATTTAACTTCTAGCCTAGCCTGCAGCCTTCGGATTTCTTAATAATCTCCCATCCAAGACCTAAGCAGCTCTGAGAATGCTTAACTTTTTTGAGATCAAACATTCCCCTGATTTTTCTTTTTATTGCTATCCATTATTATATCTTCCAAGCCAAGCCAGGTCATAGACAGGAACAAAGAGGAAGCATCATGTACACTTGTAGATGAGCTGAGAATTTTGGGTTACAAAATACACCCCCAAAATTGGGTTCAGCTTATCTGCAGATCAGCCTGTCATGGCCTTAAAATCATAGTTTTATAAATGCTGACATAACAATTTCAATTTTCTGTCCACTGCTGTGATTAAAAATTCAAGGATTGACTTATCCATGGGTGACCATGGATACCATTTTTCATGATATTTTGGTTGAAATTTCAAGGGTGTTGGCTTATCTGCAATTATAAACGATAAACGGGCAAGACTTCCTCCATCAAAAGGCAGCACATTTTCCAACCAATCGACCAATAAATACATTTAAACAAAGATCTTTCCATAAAAGGGCATGCAAATGTACATGACAACTCAACAGAAAAAAACAAACCCATGTTAAATTAAAGTATCACACCATAGCAATTAACAAATAATAAAAGATGCAAAAAGTAGGACAACAGCTTGTTTCACACATCTTCTCTAGGGATATTTTAAGAGCTGCATCTAGACTTTATTTTTAAACGTTTTCTCCCACATTCAGTTCAAAAGTATGATTTCTCAGGTTTTTCATCTTTAAGGCTGTCTTCTTTCAATAAGAAGGCAATTGTTAAGAGTTTGAAGACCTAGCAGCTGTACAAAGCTGGATTTTGGTTTTTCTAGCTGGGATGTCAAGATTACGGAGGACATGGGTTGACAGCTATTAGATTGGTAAAATGGGGAAATATAATGGTTTTCAGAGAAAGATGGAATGATGGAAGCAAAGACAAAAGGCAGCACAAATCTGAGCAGGGCCAGACGGTACCAGAGTATAGTAAGTTAAGGTGGAGAACATCAAATAGCAGAGGCTATCTCTGTTGCCACCTTGAAAACCTCACAGGAGAGGATGTGGGCTTAAGTACTGCTAACTGCTACCTTCTGCCTCTTCTACTAATTTCATGCATACTTACATATACTCAGACACTGGTGCATTGGAGATGGTCTGGGCAGGAGGCTGAAGGCTTGTCTGACTGCCCAGGCTGCTACTGTAGCTACAGAAACTACGGAGTTGCCCACGGTTGGGATTGTGGGCAGCAATACGTCGAGCCTGTGGGTTGAAGGGATCCTCTTCATCTATGTCGTCATAATCCCGATCTCTAGAAGGAAAAAACAACAACCCGGTCCATCTTAGAAACGAAAGCAAAATCTGAAAGCATGGAATGGTTATGGATGAAGTGGCAAATGAGAAGATGTAACACTCATTCCTGGAAGGATTGGGTATTTCAGTTGCTTAAGCTTTCCCTTAATTTTAGGGTTTCTCTTGTAATGTTAGCAAAGACCAGGAAAGAAACCATAGTATCTGAAAAAAGAGAGCCTTTTGCAGTTTGTTCCATTGCTGAAAACCCAACCCTACGGGACAGTTCACATATTAATTAGGAGACAGGAAAAAAAACCCAGAAAGAACTGATTGTGCTTCCTTCACCACTTTTAGATAATGGAAGAAGAATGAACTTACAGAAGTTGTCCAAAAATTGATGTTTTGACCATCAGGAATTTATTATTTATTAAATTTATATGCTACCCATCTCACTCCGGGGAGCTTAAAACTGAGGAATGCGAGAGAGAATGCATATATGTGATGCTAGATAATGGGGAGGGTATTCTTTTGTTGCATTTTTCTCTCTCTTACATGAATTGTCTGACTCCTCTTGCTGCTCTTTCCACCCTCCCTCAGCAAATTAAGGGTGAATATGAGAAACCCAGAAAGACACGAGAGGTTACTATTCAACAACCGATGCATGCATTCTTGTTAAGTGACATTTAAGTGGCCATAATATTACTAAATAACCTTATGCTATGCTATTTAGTCTATATGTCCTACTGCAGTCTCTGGAATGCTTCTGTAAGTTCTTCAACATGCATAGTTCTTAACGAGGACAGGACAATAGGAAGATCAGCTCACCACTCTGCAATTTTATTGAAGGAGAGATCAGACTGATGTTCCAGTTGTTGCAGAAAATCACCCATTTTTATTTTATTCATCCCTTTTTCAAAATGTCCCTCCTGTCATTGACAAGGTTATTTTGACTTTGTGGTATCCCTGGTAAACCTATTCCGTTTTACCTGCTAGCTAAATGTTTCCAGGCTCGAGGCATGGCACATATGATGATGGAGAAGGATACAGCAGCCATCAGAGAGAAGAGGGTGAGGTAGAGCAAGCCTTCCACCCCATCGTAGCAGATCCCAACCAAGGCATCCAGGTAATCCTTTAGTGAAAGGAAGGGGGGGAAAGAAGGAAAGAAGCATCTTGCTAATGTGCTACCAACACCTTTGTCCCCAAAGCACAGTGTGCCTTATGCTGCTTACCTTGTGAAGGCCCCTGCAGTCCAGCATGGCAGTCAGCTGATGGAGATTGATTTCAGAGTAGTTCAATAACTTCTGTGTATCAAGCAGGTCTTTCTGCAGCAAGGGCAAAAGCCATCAGAGAAGGAGCATATATTCTATTGGAAAAGGAATGGTGTTCACCATATCTAGAATGACTGTCCAGCAATCACTGTGAATAGATACCTATTGTATCGCTGTCGTAGTCTATCCCTCCCGGCTGGCATACACAGTACCGCCTCTCTGATTTTATTTTGTGATATCAAATTGGGCTGAGAGATGGTGAATGGCCCAGTGACTTTTTTAGCCTCTTCTCAGATTAAACCAATGGCTTCATCCCTTGCTCACAATCTCTCACAATGCCCTAGGACATCTTTCTCAGATGCCTGAGGAGCCCATGGGGACAGACCCACCTACCCTCTGAAGCCAATATCACACTACATTTCACGCGGCAGACAAAATGTGACCATGCAGATGTTGTTGAACTCCAACTGTCATAAGCCTTTGTTATGGTTTGCAGGTAGCTCATCCATGTTATACAGAACACTGAATGACATTTCCTGTCAAATGTTTGTTAAGCAACTGGCTTTTTTATCTAGCTCAAGAAGACTTTGAAATTTCATCTACATCTGACATATACAAATAGAGTTCCCAATTGCTTAATCTTTCCTGTTCATATAAAATTTCACTCCATCTGTTAAAATGGCTTCCAGTCACTACAGTACTTTGTCCAATTCTCTGGATGTGTCGGGACCAAAGCTCATAGAATTACCATCTGGAGACACCAAATCAGTGAAGACTATGAATTACAGGGGATCCTAGACTTGTTCCTCTGCTACTGTATGGCCATGGCACCTGTGTCCTGTCAACCATAACCCATGGTTGTTTTTTTCCTGCTGTTTGTTTTATCTTCCGGTAGCTCATAAGAATATTCAACACGTCCCTGGTCAAATAAGTGCCTATATTTTCATATTTTGTCTTCGTCAAATAGTGTTTCTGAAAACAGTAGGTGTGACCCACTTCTAAATGTATGTAACCCAGAAGCTTCCATCAAAGAGCCTTGCCTGCTTCCATAGGAAAAGACAACGTTGTGCAACTTACTTTGGCTGTAGGGAAAAAAGGCACTGCAAACTGCACAAGACCCTGAATCTGGATCTGCATAGTTGTGAGAGAACGCTGGTAAATAGTCAGGGCCTACAAATAAAGAACACATCATGCAAGGCATCAGCCATTTTTTTCTACATAAATCTTAACTTGCAGTACAGGTAATCCTTGACTTACGACCCCCAATTGAGCCCAACATTTCCATTGCTAAGCGAGACAATTGTTACGTGAATTTTGCCTCATTTTACAACTTTTCTTGCTATTAAGTGGATCACCGCAGCTGTTAAATTAGTAACATCGCTTAAAGTGAACCTGGCTTCCCCATTGACTTTGCTTGTCAAAAGGTTGCAAAAGGTGATCACGTGACCCTGGGAGCCTGCAACCATCAATAAATACATCCCAGTTGCCCAGAGTCTGAATTTTGATCATTTGACCACAGGATTCTGCAATGGTCGTTAAGTGTGAAAAACCATCATAAGTCACTTTTTTTCACTGCCGTTGTAACTTCGAACAGTCACTAAATGAATAGTTATAAGTCAAGGACTTCCTGCAAACAAATTAAATACTATCCCCTTTCAACATCTAAGAGTCAGATTGTTGGGGGCAATAAGCAAATAATGCCTTTAGATTGTAAACAGCCCAGAGAGTGCTGTAAAATACTATGGTATATATAAGCCTAAATACTATTGCTATTTCTGTGGAGAGTAAAGCTCACCAATTTCCCTGTCACTGAAAGCAATAAAGAGCCAGCTTTCTCTTTTCACGGCTATTGGGTGATCCTTTGCCAAGTGTGCAAATGCAAGCAAGTTCTTACCTGTTGAAAGGGGTTGGCCAGACTTTGTCTACAATACAGATAGTATTGTACGATTTCTACAAAAGCAAAGTGCAAGGGGAAGAGAATCATTGGTTAAAAGTAAGGCACATTTAGCAGCTTCTAAACCACACCAGGATAGCACTGCTCAGCACATACTACCAGATAGCACAGCGCTATATGGATCGCCTCAGTTTACAAGACTGGCATTGTGTAATATATGCTGATAGAAATAATGCTGCAGAAAAACTTTTGTGTCTAAAGGTTTTGCCAGACTTTTGACATGAGCAGAATGAGTGGCAACATTCACGCATATCTATTTTCATGTGCTGCATAAAACACAGCCTGCCATGAATTTATTAATTTGCAGAGACTTCTGCTTTTATTAATGATCAAGCTATATCTTATACCATGTCTCATAAATGCTGCCTATTACTATAAAAGCAACAGCCGAGGATAACTAATAAATGATTGGTTCACCAACTCTCTATCCTTACTTAGCCCTTATTCACTTGCTGATTCTTCCAAACCAATGTCACCTCCTAATCTGAAGTTCTGCTTTAGTACCTTAAGAGACACAGCAAATGCCAAGGATAATTAGCAAATGGTCGCATCACATAATCTTCTATCCCTACTAAACTTACTTAACCTTTCCTCTCCTGCCGATCCTTCAAAAGAAGTTCGAACAACTCCTAAGCTATGGTTCTACCTTAATAAAAGGAAATAAAATGAAATCTGAGTCCCTAGCTTATGAGAAAAATCTCAGAACTTTGGCAAACATTAACAAAGGGGAGATTTTGGCACAGGTTCTATAGCCAGCAGTATTCTCTTATTACCTCTGTTCACTGGATATGTTAAAACTGGTTTGGGAAAGATAATTTAATGCAGAAGCAGAGTGGGGTAGTTTTTACCTCAAACAGCTATGGGACCCTTGTGGGGTAAATTAACTCTGATTGGTCAGTATTCTCATACGACGCCAGGTAATAGACTGTTAAGGTTAGACCAGAAGACCTCCAAGGTCCCTTCTAACTTTTTGATTCTATGATCTTTCCATGCTACCAAATCAGAAGTAAGTTTAGAAGGGCCCAACAAAAAAGGCCTCTCTAGGATCTACTTGTGTGCTCCTTATTTGTTTTAACCCTTCCATACACAGTCACAAAGTGGTTTGGAAAAGCACAATCAGGATTCTGAGCAGTTTCCACATAAATATTCACATTATCCCTCTATACAAGTGTGCTACCTTAAATCTCTAGATTTTGTATACTGATCTTTATCTATGCAGGGCTGGGTCTGAAGCTTACGTCAGTCTTATTTCTCTTCATTCAGTTTTCACTTAAAGAGTTTGTCCTCCTCAAATGATGGCAAAAGCAATATTTTTACCTGCACTGAGGTCACTTTTTGTCATATTCACAATGAATTTATCTGGGGACACACAAAAGTCACTGGTACCCTATAAGAAGCAAAAAAATTATATATTTATTTATTTATTTCGTGTACTTTTTATTACAGATTTTTTAAAAGAAGAAAAAATTAATGTTTTTAAAAAGGTAGTTGTTATCATGACTAGAAGTTATACTTAAGGAGGTTAATGCTGGAGGCTTAGGAAATCGTTTCTACCTATTCTATCATTGGCAAGTGAATCCATATACACAGGCAGAAAGTGCATATGAATTTAAGATATTAAGGCTTACTATGAATATACATTTGTTTTAAATTTTATTTTTCCACTTTGAATATGTACACCAATTATATCAGTATGAAAACAATGCACAAAAAAAATCAAGAAGAGCTGTTCATAAAAGCAGACTTCTCAGATAACAAGGAAACCAGAGCAATAAGGAGGCTGTAATAACTGTTAAATATCTCATGCTTAGATGGAATTTACTTTCTGATACTCCGATCTGTCAAAAAATTAGACTAATCGAAGTTTGTAAATAGCAGAAAGCAAATTGTTTAATCTCCTTCTGGCTCCCCTTGAAACCTTGGCAGAAGTGCCACTCCCTTACAAGTAGAGCATTTTATGAGATTGGCCGTGCTGAAGGTACATGGCAAATTAATTTTCCTCTGCCTGACGCAAAGCAGTCAGGCTAACAAGCAAAACACCTTCAAGATGACTTCTGCTCATTTTAAATAACCAGTCTCCTTATTGTTCAAAATTCCTCCTGCTAAGTGTGTATTGTGTTATGAGAAGGTAGGATTCTGGAAATACAAAGACAGGAAAGACTGCAGGAAGCAAGGCAAGGAAGAGCAAAACACGCCTCCCCAAGTGAACAGGCCTTTTAGCTGTCAGAAAGTTGGAAAGAAGAGCTGGGCAGTCTCTGGTGGTCAGTGAGACTGGACCCAGGGCATCACAGTAAATGTACTGCACCAAGCCCTTAAAACAACCGCAGCTCGACACTGAAGAGAAAGAAAGCTTGAGTTCAAATGTTGGGCTTACCACTGCTGCTGAAACATCTGCTGCAAAGGAAGCCCAGCTGAGACAAAGTGTGAAAAGTCCACAGCACAGCATCCTGTGTGGCAAAAAATAAACAACCAAGAGTCAAAAGGGGGATTCAGAAAGGTAACAGCATCAATGACACCTGTGTACCATCAGTCTGAGTGCTGTAACAGGATAGAGGCTTACATTGTTATTGTTCTTGCTCCTGTAACATCTTCTAGGTCTAGGACAAGTCTTGATTATGCCTATTACAGAGGTGCAGAACGCAGCCAGATGCACCAGGGAAGGGGGGGATATTGCCTATAAACCAAACGGTGCAGGTGGAAACTAAATTTAATCATCTGGAATCCAGTTCCAATTAATCTTTCTGCACAAACCGATAAAAAGTATGATTGTCCTGGATATTTTGATCCAGATTACAGCTTCCAATCTTACTAAAATCTCTCTCTCTCTCTCTCTCTCTCTCTCTCTCTCTCTCTCCCTCCCTCCCTCCCTCACACACACACACACATATGGGGTGTGTGTGCTGCAGTGGAAAAGATATGCTTAAAATCAATACTAGAACAGATCCAAGAAACCAGTTTCCTCTAACTTACAATTCTGGTAACTTCATTCATATTAAATTTGTGTGCTTTTCCAGCCTGACTGGAACCAGCAAAGTGCACATGGAGGGAATGAGAGGTAACATAAGAATTTTTTTCAAACACAAGAAGACATATTAGTTTTTGCCGGCTTGGGCTGACTATATGCTAGAACAGCTGTGCCATAAAAGAAAGCAGCTGTCCATGGCAAGACTATCAATCCCTATTGAAAACTATCATTCTGTTCATTTATTTTATTGTACCTGCTTGTTCTAGTGCAGTCACTCTAATGCAAAGGAACATTCATAGGAGGAAAAGAGAAAGCTAGTCTAACATCTCCTATATCACAACTACAGTGCATTCTGGAAACAGTTTCTAAAATTCAGATGGAAAATTGCTGGTTGGTATTTTCATCCGTAAAGTGTAGTTAGGTAGGGTTGTGATAGGTACAACGGAATGCAATGTAGGAAGAATGGAACTCTTCAATCCCTTCCACATGAGCATACCAATTCTAAGAACCCTCCCTAAATCCCACAAGGGAGACCTATGTCAGATGGTTTTTCTTCAGAGAGGACTCTCTCTTACTGGACTGCATTAAAGACTTGAGCAACTTGCGCTTGGCTGTGAAAGATACCTTTTCTTCCTGCCTCTCTTGTGGAAAGACCTTGTGTACTCACGTAATAAGCAGACATCTGGAGTGCTTAGTCAGCCCCAGGCAAGCAATAAGGCAAATCACCAAGTCCAGAATGAACAGCAAGAGGTAAGAGAGCCATCTGGAGAAAAAGAGAAAGAAAGAGAATGCTGGGTAACTCATAGATCCCTGGAGAAACTTGGCAGGAGGAGGGATGGCAACACCACCAGATGGATCCGTAGCTGGCTGACCGGCCGTACTCAGCGTGTGGTCCTCAATGGAACCGCATCTACATGGAGGGAAGTGTGTAGTGGGGTGCCCCAGGGCTCTGTTCTGGGCACAGTGCTCTTCAACATCTTCATCAATGAGTTGGACAAGGGGATAGATGGGGAAATCATCAAATTTGCAGACGACACCAAGCTGGCAGGAATAGCCAACACTCCAGAAGACAGGCTTAAGATACAGGAGGATCTGGACAGACTTGAACACTGGGCACTATCTAACAAAATGAAATTCAATGGTGAAAAAAGCAAGGTTCTACATTTAGGCAAGAAAAACCAAATGTACAGGTATAGTATAGGGGTTACCTTGCTCAATAGCAGTAACTGTGAGAGGGACCTCGGAGTCCTAGTGGACAATCACTTAAATATGAGCCAGCAGTGTGCTGCAGCTGCCAAAAAAGCCAACACAGTGCTAGGCTGCATTAACAGAGGGATCTAAGTATTAATACCACTCTACAATGCCTTGGTAAGGCCACACTTGGAATACTGCATCCAGTTTTGGTCACCATGATGTAAAAAAGATGTTGAGACTCTAGAAAGAGTACAGAGAAGAGCAACAAAGATGATTAGGGGACTGGAGGTTAAAACATATAAGGAAAGGTTGCTGGAATTGGGTATGTCTAGTTTAATGAAGAGAAGGACGAGGGGGGACACGATAGCAGTCTTCCAATATCTCAGGGGCTGCCACAAAGAAGAGGGAGTCAAGCTATTTTCCAAGGCGCCTGAAGGCAGGACAAGAAGCAACGGATGGAAACTAATCAAGGAGAGAAGCAACCGAGAACTAAGGAGAAACTTCCTGACAGTTAGAACAATTAACCAGTGGAACAACCTGCCTCCAGAAGCGGTGAATGCTCCAACACTGGAAGTTTTTAAGAAGAGACTGGACAGCCATTTGTCTGAAATGGTATAGGGTTTCCTGCCTGAGCAGGGGGTTGGACTAGATGACCTCCAAGGTACCTTCCAACTTTATTATTATTATTATTATTATTATTATTATTATTATTATTATAGCAGGATACTGTTTTTAGGCTTTGGGGACAACACCTCTGCAGAACCATGGAACAACAACAATATGGCATTTCTACAAATCATCCAAATTTGAGAAGGGCAGCTCCTCCTCTAGAGACTTGACTTGATAGACTGCTGAAACTGAAAGGGAGACATTATCCAAGGGACGTTCAAATGCAAATGGAGACATTTACGGCTAGCAGAATCAAACAGATTTGAGAAGCTAAGACTGCAGTGCAATCACACTTTCCTGGGAATAAGCTATACTTACTTTGAAGCTAGCAGGCAGAGAGTTACTTTTCTTTCAAAATGTCTATGGAGAATCTCAGCCATCCAGGTCCTGGTTGTCCCAAAGATGCTATTTTTCAAAAGGCAACTGGACTTCCTTTGTTTTTCTGAAGAAGCTTCTTGGATGAGAAACGGAATGTCCCAAGGAAAAACAAAGAAAGTCCAGTTGCCTTTTGAGGGGAAGAAAAAAAAGCACCTTTGGGTTTCCTTTCAAAATCACAACTGACAAATATTGGGCAGGAGAAACCATATAGCTACTAAACTAATTGTGGAGAACAGGATAAATGAGCTAAGCAAGGAATAAACAGATGGGCAAAGAAGATATGGGGGCTTATGCATTTATCTTATAAGGATTTATTTCTCAAAAAGAATACTTTCAAATGTTCTCATGGTATTCCAAGAGCTGGCCTAATGCAGTTTGCCTGCAGTCCCACCTAGAATGGGACAAATGATTATTATTGTTTTTTTGCCTCCTGCGTAAGAAAGGCTCTACCCAAACAACCTGAGGGTCTAGTTCAGGATGTTTTTTCATTTGACATCCATTCAGATGTTTCCGTGAAAACATGGCTTTTACAAGACGTGAATAGAACAATTCAATAGAACACACAGTTTTAGACTAGTACTCCGTTATATTCTAGAGCTGGTGTGTTACAGAAAAAGGTGATTTTGAGAATCCCTGTTTTTAAATATTTGAGTTATAGCTGTGTTGGAAGTGCATGACGACATTTCAGGAATGGGTAATTCATGTAAATTAAACTATTTACATTGGCTAAGAAAATGCAATAGATATTTCTGGATATAATCCTATCTGGCTTGCTAATGTTAAAAGTGCCTCCTGGTCAGCAGGGACTCTGCCACCTGTGATATAATGCAGTTTACACAATGCTCTGTGTGTTTTGTGCTTGCACATGCATGCGACTGCCATATAATCCATGTAGTTCATTCCTGGAGCACATGAACCAGAGTTCTCTTTCTGCATGTTTGCCAAAGGAGGGTTTGTTCTGACCATTGCAGGCACTATTCTGTTACGGATTAATTCACAGCCAGTGGCTTTCTGCTTCATTAATATTACAGACCAAGAGGAAGAGCAAGATCTGTATTTGTTCTTCTATTTTAATTAGTGCCTGAACTAAAGTGGAATCCAATTAAAATTCTTCCACGTGTGGCCAAGAGTTAGTCACAGGCAAGCTGCAGCTTTTGGTGCAACTTCACTACCCCAAGAGAATGCAGAAAAAATAGGCTGAGAAAAAAACACACCACTTTTCAGCATTCAGGGCAGTTCTGGCTTCATTTTGCCCTCTGAACAATTTAAATAAGCATGTATATCTATTCAAAATAAATTAGTTTAGTACAGAAATTAGAAGTGCAAATGGGATGAATTTGAGAAACAGTCCATGAAATAAATCAAGTGCATATTTGTTTGCTGCAGAACAATGTTTGTTTCCAGAGTGTGATAATACCTTAGACTAGCTTTACCCTGCCCCCACTTATATCCTAAAACTCAACTATGGACATTAATTCAGTCAGAATTCTGCTTCTATTTATAACAAATATTCAGCAAAACCATGATGTTCAGAATGGAGGTATTCTAAAGTTTGTGCCTATACAATTTTTCTTGATGAAGCAGGACCTCTCCTGAGTTGCAATCATAAGCACAATACAGAATCTTCACCACTAGGATGCAGTGATATTGTGGAAATGTTAGCATTTTAATCACTTTCTCATATACATAATTTGATTTGTTTTTTTTAAAGAAAGTGGTCTCATGCTGGAAAGAAAGAATTAAGCAAAACACAGTCAGTTGCCCAGGGCGGTGCTCCTCCTCCCTCCTATATGTCCAATCACTGCCCTCCTGGATCTTGCTGTAAGTCAGAAAGGTGTAAAAGGAAAGCGAGGGAAAAAGGAAATGAATGAAAGAATTCCTACCTGTGTAATGATGCAATGAAATCCACAAATTACTATTTTAAGGAGTCAGACATTGGTACAGACAGGGTATCATCTCTGCTGATTGACATTAATTCTCTAGGACAGGGATAGGCAACCTTGGCTCTTTTATGACTTGTGGACTTCAACTCCCAGAATTCCTGAGTCAGCATGGCTGGTTCAGGAATTCTGGGTATTGAAGTCCACAAGTCATAAACGAGCCAAGGTTGCCTACCCCTGCTCTAGGATATCAGAGCAGGGACTTTTTTCCCAGCAAAAGCCAGCAATTAAACTATGGAGCTATTGTTCTTTCTAGTGGCTTCAGAGGCCTGAAGGTAAAATCCCTTTGAATTTTCAAGACATTCTAGATTAGCTTAAACGGGAGACCTCTGTCTTTCCCCAGCCACTTAAATATATTGACTCCATTTCTGCATTTCTCAGCCATGAGTCATCCTGAGTTGGGAACACGAGGAGGAGGAGGAGATCTAGCTTGGAGAAGGCTGAAACACACCAACTCTTCAATAGCTCCTTACTGGCATTGTATGTGTCTTGCTACAATGACCATGCTGACTTACCTATAATATTCTACATAGCTGACTTCATTGGCAATCATGGACAAGTCTACAGTGACATCACTCCAGGTAGGGAGCCCTGACAGTTGCAACACAATATTGTCTGCCATCTGCTGCATGAATTTGAGTGTCTGTACATATTCACTATGGGTTGCAAAGATCTCATTCAGGCGGGCCACATGCTGCTCCAGAACTATTTTCATCTGTGTAGTAGTGCCTGAGACCTGCCAAAAGACAATAAGTAGACCTATGAGAACCAGCAGGCAGATAGCTTCAAATCGCTTGTACAGCAGAATGAATGTTCACAATGACCTTGACTTATACATTGATCTGGATAGGCCAAGTCGTTTTATGGGATCACCACTCCAAGGATAAAGACAACGCAAAGGGGATGGTGATTAACTTACTTCAGGTATACATATTATAATCTAGAACAGCTTTCCCCAGGCTGGCACCTTCCAAATGCATTAGATATCAATTCCCAGAACTCTCCAGTGAAAAGGCTGCTCTCACAATAGTAGATAATGAAATTATCCTTCTCAAAAGCAAGTTAAGTTAAATTAGCACCATAGGGCTGGAATGAACCAAATCTATCCAGTCATCAGGGCCTGTTCACAGGCTCATCTTTCAGCTATCCTCCCATCCAATTTTTTTAAAGGCACATTGGGAAAGGAGACCCAGGAAGAAAGGAGAGGCAAAGCAGCAACAAATGGACATGAAAATTGCTGGTCATTTGTCCACAGCAGCAAATTCAGGTTATCTCCTTTGCTTTCCATGTAAAGGTACAGAATAATTTTCTGCAATCCTATACTCTCTCCTAATGCATAAAGTAGAACTCCTAACATGCCAAAGTCATGTACCATATTGTAGAAGGCAGCCTGTGTCTATTCCTTAACTGAAAAACACAATATTTGTGGAACCAGTATTTTTGTATATACATTGTGTGTGTGTGTGTGTGTGTGTGTGTGTGTGTGTGTGTGAGAGAGAGAGAGAGAGAGAGAGAGAGAGAGAGAGAGAGAGAAAGAGAAAGAGAAAGAGAGAGAGAGAGAGGCAGACAGGCAGACAGACAGACAGACAGACAGACATTAATAATGGAGGAGATATCTAGACATACTGTATTCCAAGGGCATTTAAACTGTTTCTCACATTATTGGTAGACCATCAGCATTCAGAAACAGAAACATAAAGCAAAAGTGTTTCTCTGGGAGTGAGATGGGCGGGCTCTAAATCTGATATATAAGTATAGCATCGACCCAGAAAAATACAAATAAAAAATAGTTTGTTTAGTATAATTTCACTGAAATGAGAGTGAGCGTTACATTCTCCAATCTCATCACCTTTTGGTGCTTCTGGCTCCTTAGCTTACAAGCATTGCTATTTAGTTCTCTGCCAAAACATCCAGAGGAATTTGTAGCAAGCATGAATCCCAGACACCACAGGTGATAGGCTACTTTTCCTAGGCATGGTGCTACTTGAAATGCTCTAGCATTGTGTTCTCAGCTGTAGCCAGAAGATACAAAAAGAGATGCTAGCAAAATGCCTGAACTCTAGCATTGCCTTTGAGAGGCTGCTGAAATTAGTCAATAAAGGTACAATTCTATAAGTAGGTACCTCTTCCTTTTCAGATTTTCTGAACTGTTAAGTATTTTTTTCCCAACTGAGAATATTATTCTGAGAATATTCTCGGAATTCATGTGTTCTACAGGGGTCAACATGAAAAAATAATAATAATCTCCCTTACATAAAAGTGGGTTGTGCCACTTTTAGTTATATTAACTGCAACCAAACACTTCCTGCAATTGGCGTTTTCCCTCTGACATTAATGTAAAAAAATTTGCCTCACTCCTCTGTGGCAAATTGCTTAGATGCAGCAGTTATGAGCATGATTTACTCATTTCAGGTCCTGCTACTATATTTCTATGGGGCTTAGGTTGGATTTTGACTTGGCCATTCCAAAGCAAATAATTTGTCCTTCATCCATTCTTTTGTAAATTTACTTGTATGTTTGGGTCACTGACTTGTTCAATTGACAGATAGATGGCCTGATATTCTTCTGTAGAATTCTCTGAAACAACCCAAAATGTGTGCTTTCTTCAACGATGGTAAGTCATCAAAGTCCCTGAAGCTGTAAACCAGCCCCAAACCATGACATTATTACCTCCATGTTTGACAGTGCTTCTCCGATAGTAGAGTCATAAACACTGAATTTAGTCAAGTTGAAAAATGACTGCATATCCCTGAACTTCTTTAGGACATTTTTGTGATTTCATGTGCAATTTTATGCTATGCTCTTTGACTGATTTTGACAGCCACCTATAAGGAAGTTCATTATTACCTCAAATTTTCCCTATTGCAAAATTATGTTTCTGATTATGAATCTGGAATCTCAACGCTTGAGAAATGGTTTTGAAATCTTTCCTCCACCAATAGGCAACAATTTTGTTGAAATGGAAATCTTAACAGATTTCTTTTACTGGGGCATGACTTACTTCTGAGTGGGGACCTCTGTGATGAGGGAGCCAAAGTTAGTAGTATTTATTTAGGGTAGAGCTGAGTCAAACCAACACTGATTATTCAGTGAGATACACAATTGACCTGAGTTATTCTTTAACTGAATTTACTGTTTCCAGTGAACAGTACTAGAACATCACATGTTGGATAACTTTATGAAATAAACGAAACAAGGACCCTATGTTTTGTCTTCTTCTTTCAGACTCCTTTTATATGTCATGGGGATCCACATGAAGCTCTGAAAACATTTGTTGGCAAAGATATGTAAAATTACAGAAAATCCCAAAGGGTTCCTACAGCCGTACAGCAAAAGCAGGATGAGACAACTGAAAGGATGGTAAGTCACCATCACTCCATGGCTACATTGCCACTCATTCACTCATATCCTTTTGGCACTCACAATGCTTCTTTGTTCAACAGTGTTCCCCCTTCTGTTTCATGCAATCCTTCCTCAGACAATATGTTCTCATGGGTTATCTCAGCCCAAATCCTTACAATATGATCTCAACTCCCTTCAACATTAATAACATAACTTCAGATAATCGCTCTGAATTTAACCAGAGTCAAGGCATTTCTTGATAGTACAAAAGTCCATTTAGTCCACTTTACTGACTAACCAAAGTGAACGTTTCCAATCTCAAATTGAGATTTCTGATTTTCCATTTTTGCAGCCAGAATGCCTTCCGGAAAAAGAGAAACTATCAACCTTGCTTATATCCAACAGAGACAGTATATGATGCAACTACGTCTTTCATATTATGCCATTCTGAAGTACAGATGATAGTAGCTTCAGGGAAAATATAATGATAGACTCTGGAACTGTTGATATGATTCAATTCTTTATCCAGTACTAACTGTCAGATTCATCTTACAGAGAGGAATGAACTACTTAGGCAAAATTGCAGGAAATCTATGAAAACCATGCCAAAGAATTTCAGCAGCTATAATGATTCAAGAGCAAGCCTTATTTAAGTAAAGGGTATTCAAATCCACTTAGATATAATTTTCCTCCCTGCTCTTCTTAATGGCTCTCTTTTTTGTTCAGGTTGGCTTGTCTGCCTCTGCCCTTTATTTTATAACTGCCCAAACTGTTATCAACTTTGCTCTGAAACAATGCATTTCCTTGATCAAGTCTGCCAGCTGACCAGATCAGTCAGAGAACATTTTCTTCAAGGTTCCCACCTATAGGAGGTGTGACAACAAATACTTGGAAGGTGGACATTCTGTATCATTCTTTTCCTATGGAGTAGCTTACTCTCTGAGGTGAGATGGCCACAATTCTTATCCAAAAGATCCAAAACTTATTCAGAAATATTAAGATCAAGCTTTCCTAGAGGGCCATTTGAGATTGATTCTAGATCAATCAGTATAAAATTTCCAACTGTTCTTAGCAGGAAAGCTAACAATATGAAGTAGAGAAGAGACTTCAACAATGGTAGACCTGTTTGGTATCAGCTATTCCACTGGATGATCATTCCAATGGAATCTTATTCTCAGATAGCTGCTTCAATTTCCAGCATTCCACAAAACCCATCTAAGGCTGTTCCCTCAGAAAAGATGCCTTACCAGTGAATCAACCCCTGAGAGGGTGTGATTAGCATTATCAAGGGCGTAGATCAGCTGATAAATCCCATCATTGGTTTCACTGTTGCCATAAAATCCAATGCCAACAGCCGCACTAGAAAAAGAGAGGAAAATACAGAAATGTGAGTAAAAAGAAAAAAAAAATCAGGGTAGTTTGATTGTAGCAGCATCACCAAAGTTAGACTGAAAATCATTAGGGTGTTCCATCTGTTGAAAGGAGAATTTTTTTTAAAATCCTTAAAATCTTTCCTATACACAGTAATCGGGTGCTCTGTGTGTGTCTGTGTGTGTGTGTGTGTGTGTGTGTGTGAGAGAGAGAGAGAGAGAGAGAGAGAGAGATTGATTTCAATGGTGATCCAAGATTATGGATAGAAAGGAAAAAGTACTGCTTTTCAGAAAGATGCAATATTCCTCACCCTCACTCTGAAAAAGACAGCTTGAATTTCATTCTCCCCTTCCCTGATGAATCTGTGAAGCCCCATAAAGGCTTTCTATACACTATTTTCACAGACTCATATTCTTGATATGTTTACTTAATGAAATGTACTATTTCATTCTATTTTAAAAAACAGCATATCATTTCTGACTATTCTCTGAGTTTTTTTAATAAATAGTTGGGAATGGGAATTGATTAACTCTTTTCATTTAGCCTAAGGAATGGCCTATCCTGCAGCTCAAGTATTTGACTCTTCAGGAAATTCAATGGGACTTCTATTTTTCTCTATCCAAGCATAATCCCAGATTGTGTGTTTAGACTGAGGGTTAATACTAATTAAATCACACAAATGATGATAGCACATTTACCTCTGAGGGTGGATTGATTCTAGATTAACCCAAGGAAAGCAGAAGAGAGTTTCACAGTGCGTGCCACATTTCATTCTGTAGGCCCACAATGAGAATTGTTCTCACTGGGGAATGGCATGTATCCCACAAGTAGAAAGCTTTGGGTTCTACCATAGTAAGATTCTGAATGGCACAGCTTCCTGTTTGCTGTATCTAAATGAGAACTAACGGCTTAAGATTAACTTACTACATAAAGGACCTCCATATAAATTTTATAAATCAATCAGTTCAGTATTAGGGATCCCTCTCTGAGCCCTGATACCATCATAAAAGTTCCCTGAGAATTCTAGAAGCTGCTAAAAGAAGGAAAGATGGAGAAACTAGCTTTCTGGAACTCCCATTCAGTCAATGCAATAATGAAAGTGATCTCAAGAAATTCCTTCTTTTTGCCATGATATCCTCACTTGATACAACTTTTTTAAATTACAGTTCCCCTCCCCCCCCTAGGTATCGCAATTAGGGAAACTGTTACAACAGCAATGAAAAACGTGACTTATAACCACTTTATGATGTGTGCAAACCAGCATTTGCATTTCCTGCATCGGATGAGGAGAGCACATCTTTCTCCTTCTGTCCTGGCCACTTTTTACAGAGGCACGATTAAGAGTGTTTTAATAAACTGCATCACTGTTTGGTTTGGTGGCAGCAGAGCCTCAGTTAGAAGGTCCATACAGAGAGTGGTAAGGACAGCTGAGAATATTATAGGAAGCTCGCTTCCCGTTATTTAGGACACTGCTTATAAGCGCTATGTGCTTAGAGCTCGAAGCATTGTTAGAGACCCCACACACCCACTTCACGGTCTTTCTGTTGCTCCCCTCTGGAAGGAGGTTTCGAAGTATTTCTAGCAGAACCACTAGATTCTGTAACAGCTTTGTTCCTTACACCATCCGTCTTGTAAATTCGCAGGATTCTTTTTTTCTGCCATATATATGTATACAGACGAACTAGACTGTGTTGTTTCTCTGTGTCATATATATATATATATGTATGTGGGTATATGCATAATTTTTTGTCATGTTTATGTAGTGTATATTGGAGGTGATTACCCTTTGAGAGCTGAATGCAATAAAAATTCATTTTAATATATGCTGATTAGTGTACATTTAAAGTGACAATAAAGTTATTCTATTCTATTCTATTTTTCACGCTTATAATCGGTGCAGCATCCCCTTGGTTATGTGATCAAAATTCAGAGGTGTGGCAACTGACTTATATTTATGATGGTTGCACTGTTCTGGGGTCATGTTATCAACTTCTGCAACCTTCCGACAAGTCAGTGGGGAAGCCAGAATCAGTTAACAACCTTGTTACTAACTTAACAACTGCAGTGATTCGCTTAACAACAATGCCTAGAAATGTCGTAAAATGGGGCAAAACTCACTTAACAATTATCTCGCTTAGCAACAGAAATTTTGCTTCTACAATAAATGACCTTGACAGACACCTGTGAACAACATAGTGCCTTGGCTTGAGATTACAAGTGAAAAGACTGTTTATAGTTATACTTGTTGACTCTGGCTAAAGCCAAACAGACATTATTTGGAGAAAGAGAACGTTTTAAATCCAAGGAGGAAGTGAATTTGCTTCACAATAGCTGGCTGCTTTTTAAACTTTGGATATTGGTTTAAGACTATGAGCTGTAAAACGAGTACATCAAATATTACTAGACTTACAAAGAAAACCTCCTCTGCGCCCTCTGTGGGACAATCTAGTTCAACAACCCAGGGATCTGTTGGGACATTGCTGCAACGTGAAAAAGCAAGCACTGCTCAAGATGAATTGCAGGCCTCATTGAAGCTGATTCAAGAGATGATGCAAAAAAATCATGAAGAGACACAAAAAAATCATGAAGAGTCACAAAGTAAACTGGAGAAAGTTAAGTGAAGAAATCCTGGACATAAAGGCACAATTTGAGGCCTAAAATCAAAAGATTATTAAAAATGAACAGAAAATCCAGGAAATGGAAAATAAAACTGAGGACATCGATAAAAAGGTGGAAATGTTATTATTAAAAAATGAAAAATTAGAACAAGCAAATCAAGAGCTAGAGGGAGCAATGACAATGGTAGAAATGGGAAAAGTGGAACATTATTTGAGATTTCAAAACATCCCTGAGGATAGTGAAGAAAACATAGCAATTGTGATTATTGATCTGCTGGCGGAGGCTCTGAATGCAGATAGAGCAGAAATACAAATAGAGATAGATGAAATATTTCGCATGAATTCGAGCTATGCAAGAAAAAACAGATTACCAAGAGAAGTACATGTAAGATTCATAAAGAAAACAACAAGAGATGAAGTACTGAGAAAAGTGAGAGAGGAACCATTACAATACAAAAATAAAGAAATTGTGGTCTTAAAGCAAATACCCAAGAGAGTAAGAGATACTCAGAGACACTACCACTTCTTAATCACAAAGTTGATTGCCAAAGGCATCAACTTCAGATGGTTAATGCCGGAAGGCATTCGTATCAACTGGAACAATACAAGACATCGACTGGATTCAATTTGGAAAGCAGAGGATTTCAAAGTTAGGAATAGAGCAATTTTGGATGATGGACTGCAACGACAAGGGGAGAAGCAAACGGAAGAGACGGCCCAAAGAGCAACAGCACAAGCAGAAGAACAGAAGGAGAAAGAGGAACAAGAGGGTGAAGGTAAAGGAATTCCTAGAGAACAGAGGATCACGAGATCAACTAGACCTAATATAAATAATGGAAATGGAAATGGAGAAAGAAAACGGATTTTTTTCAGTAAATGTAAATGGACTAAATTCTCCAACCAAAAGAAATAGAATTTTTAAGAAACTACAGAAATTGAATATGGACATAATTTGTTTGCAAGAGACACATATAAAAGAACAGCATCACAAGCTATTGGAATACTCAAAGATTGGGAAGCTTTACTACGCATCAGCACAACAGAAAAAAAAGAAATTTTGGGCTCAATTGTGGTCGTAAGTTGAGGACTACCTGTATTTTGTTGTATCCTTGTTTTTAAATGGTTTTAACCATTTGTAACCCACCCAGAGTTGCTGGGAGTTGGGTGGTATATAAAGTTAATAAATGTTTATTATCCACCAAACATCCTTTTCATACTTCCCATTATTGCAACCTCACACATCCACATGGCACTCCAAAACATTCTTTTCATTCCATTCCAAGCAACTTCCACATATTGTTTCCCTTCATCCATTTTCCATTTATTCTGGGAGGAGAGTACAAAAGATATTAATTCTAAACAGTTTACTGTCTAAAATGCTCCACAAGGAACATGACAAGGAAGGGATGAGAAATGGGAGACATAATGGGCCAACATGAGAAATGGTCTACTTTAGAGAGCACATGGGTGGGCAGTTGTAGTACAATTCATACAGTTTTTGTCTCCCAAAGACTTTATGATGGCCTGATGATCAACACGGTCACTTGGCTATCTAGAAAAGGACTGCTGATTTTCTGCTGACATTAATGGCATGATACCAAGCAATCTAATTTCTGCCAACTAACTGTTAATGTAATAGTAATAAGAAATCAGTGAACTGTAACAGCTGGAAGAAAGCTTCATTACTTTCTCTTTCTTCTGAGTAATCCGAGATAGCAGTGCAAGGGAGGGAGAGAGCCAAAGTGTCTGAGGGGAACTGGGTGGTGGAGCTGTGAAAGGGTTTTAATCCGAACTGTTTCAAATTAAATATAAATCAAATCAAATATAAAACATTCTGCTTTGAATAGAAAAGATCTACTTTGAATGCAAAACAGGCTGGTTTAAACCTTTCCAAATATGCTCCAAGTTTGAATTAGATCTGTTACAGTAACAGTATAACAGAGTCAGAAGGGACCTTGGAGGTCTTCTAGTTCAACCCCTTGCTGAGGCAGGAGACCCTATGCCATTCCGAAAAAATGGATGTCCAATCTCTTTTTTAAAACCTCCAGTGATGAAGCACCCACAACTTCTGAAGACAAGCCATTCCAATGAATAACTGTTCTCACTGTCAGGAATTTTTTCTTTGGTTCTAGATTGGATCTGTCTTTGGTAAGTTTAAAACCACTGCTTTTTGTTATGCCCTCAGGTGCTTTGGGAAATAGGTGGACCCTTTCCTCTCTGTGGCAGCTCCCCAAAAATTGCACATAGCACATAAGCGTTGCTTGAGCAGAGTCCGTAAGATTGTCTGAGACACTACACATCCTCTTCACAACCTGTTTTCCTTGTTACCTTCTGAGAGGAGGCTTCGTGGTATCCAAAGCAGAACATCCAGATTCAGTCAGTTTTGTTCCATACAGTATTAACCTTGTGAACTCTCAAGCTTCCTCCTTCCGTTATGTATTCAAGATGGACAGTGATTAATATTTATATGTTACTTATATGTAAGAGTGTAGGTCTATACATATGTTGTATATAGTTTGTTTAAATGTGTGTTATGTATGTGTACACTTTGAGAGCAAGCAATTAAATTTCATTTTTTAATGTGTGCCATTGTGCCCACAGTAAAAAATGACAATAAAGGTTATCTATCTATCTATCTATCTATCTATCTATCTATCTATCTATCTATCTATCTATCTATCTATCTATCTATCTATCTATCTATCTATCTATCTATCTATCTATCTATCTATCTATCTATCTATCACTGCGATCAAGTCATCCCTAGGTCTTCTGTTCGTTAGACTAGACATACCCAGTTCCTGCAACTGTTCATCGTTTTATCCTCCAGTATCCTAATCACCTTTGTTGCTCTTCTCTGCACTCTTTCTAGAGTCTCAACAACTTTTTTGTATTGTGGTGACCAAAACTGGACTTGATATTCCAAATGTGGACTTACTATGCAATATAAAGTGATACTAACACTTCATGTGATCTTGAAAGTATCCCTCTGTTGATGCAACCTAAGGCTTTTTTGGCAGTTGTACCACACTGCTGGCTCATACTTAAGTGGTTTTCAACTAGGACTCCTAGTTCCCTTTCACTACTGTTGAACCAGGTACCACCTATTCTATACTTGTGCATTTGTTTTTTCTTGCCGAAGTGTAAAATCTTACTTTTCTTATCCTTGAATTTCATTTTATTAGATAGGGCTCAGTGTTCAAGTCTGTCAAGATCCTTCTGAAACTTGAGCCTATCTTCTAAAGTGTTGGCTATTCCTCCCCAGCTTGGTGTTGTCTGCAAATTTGATGAGTTCCCTTTTTATCTCCTCATCCAAATTGTTTATGAAGATGCTTAGCGTATCCCACTGCATGGTTCCTTTCATGTCCACGTAGTTCCATTAAAGACTACATGTTGTATGTGGTTGGTCAGCGAATTATGAATCCATCTGGTAGTTAAACTGTCTATCCCACTTTCTTCTATTTTACCAATTAGTAGGTTGTGATCTACTTTGTCCAGTGCTTTATTGAAGTCCAAGTATACAGTGTCCACAGCATTTTGCTGGTCCACTAATTTAGTCACTTTGTCAAAAAATGTAATAAGGTTTGTCTGGTATGATCTGTTTTCCAGTAATCGCTTTACTTGTTTCAAGGTATTTGCAGATCCGTTGCTTATCTGATTGGTCTGTAGTTTCCTAGACATATTTCTTTTCCTTTTTGGAAGATTGAAATCACATCAGCTCTTTTCCAATCCTCTGTTAATTCCCCAGTACTCCAGGATCTGCCAGCTCCTTCAGAATTCTGGGATGTAATCCATCTGGTCCTGGTGATTTGAATGCATCTAGAGTGAATAGATGTTGTCTTATTCACTCTAGGAGAACGACTGTTTTTGAGCAAAAACCCCAACCAACCCATTTCCAAAATGCTCAGTACAACCACCTCACCTTCAAGCACACTTACCTAGTTGCTCTACATTCCTAATGGGGTGTTACCCATTCAAGACAATTCAATTCATATCCCCAGTACATGAGCACATATAAGGGATACACATACACATATGGTCTTTAAGATAGGGAAACGTGTAGCCAATGGATTGCTCACCCATGAAACTAATTTTGTGTAAAGAATATTCTAAAACCTGCATGTGGATCAGTTTCCAGCTTTGGGATTCATTGGATTTATATCCACTGGATCCATTTATAGGCATTATGTAAGGCAGGTTTCAGTTTTGTTCCTTTATAAGATGCTTTTAAAATGGAAAGAATTGAACATATGACACATCCTAGTACAAACTGCAGACACTGCAAAATAGATGGAAAAAAGGCACAGGCAATTTGCTTGTCTATTTCAGGTGCCTTCTTATAAACAGAACATACTTTTCAGTCCAAGGATTTTTAAGCCACTGAAAGTTAATAGATATTTGTAAATATAGGACCTTGCTAGCTTACAACCTAAACAGCTCTCAGTAAATTTACAACTTACATAAGGGCTGGAGTCTACAATATTTCAGCTGTTCTGGATTCAATTCCCATGTTTTCCAGCTGGCAAGGAATTATGAAAGTTAAAGTCTAAAACATTTGGAATCAAATTGGGGACAGATGAAATTCCCAGCTAATTCAACAAAGGATGGTCAACCTCATTTCATTCCCACTATTTACAAATGAGGTTGTAAATGATTTGCATCCAAATACTGAGAGATTGAGGCTAAAAGGCAAAACAAAAACAAAAAAAACCCCACCCTTTTTTGTTATGAAGAGTTGTGAAAATTTGCAGAAAAATATTGCTTTGGGTTAAAAATATTTTTCTGGTAAAGCTTCAATAGTGATAACTGAGACTGTTTCTTTCCAAGGAAAGAGATGCTGTTTGGGGAGAAACATTCACTAATTCATAACATATTCATTTGCTCAGAATAACCAACATGCTCTATTTTGCCATTCATCTTTACTGCAGATTAAAATATTTGTCTTGAGCACACATTTTGTTCTAAGGTAAAGAAATGCATGCACAGAATGCTTCCTTGGCTCTTTCCTCACCTTACTCTTAAAAAGGCTTCACTGTGTTGTGGGCTGAGGTTATCCAAAGCTATATGTAATAAGAAAGAAGGATATACAATAAATAGCACACTTCTTCCAAAGTTTTTATTTTTCTTATGATCTTATTGAAAGAATTGGGTATAGCATCTTTTAATTTCCTGATGAAACAGATTACAGTAGCTAAGGATTACAGTAGCTAAGTTCCGGCTGAGAAGCCCAACAAAGCAAAACACCAGAGCCATTACAATCTCCAATGTAAACTTTATTAGGCATTAGCAAACCGGTACAATAGAAGGAAAGCTAGCTCTGAAAATATGGTGGGAAACAGATAATTAAAAGAGTAAAACCTTCCCTCCCCTCTCTGACAATTCAGGTCAACATTGTCCAGTTAATCTTCCAGCAAATGTTATGAGAAGAAACTTTGGTTCGCCAAAACATCTCTTCAGCGGCTTCAGCTCTCACACTGATAGGGAGCACCTGTGGATCCCAAACTCTCCCCTCCCCCCTCCCCCATAACTGTAGACAAGCTAGAAGCACTAAGGCGGTCCTAAAGACAATAAATTTCACAGCTTGACATCTGCACTCAAAGGCAGCTAATTAGAAATACTCCATCTAAGTAATGTGCATTCTAACTATATGGCGAAGCACTGCACTTGATCAATGGATAAAGGCCAGATACTATTTTTGCTGTCTGATTTTAAGCTTGCTCATAGGAGAGAAATCCTCAAAAGATCTCTTTTCCTAAACCTATGAGATCTGTGTGCAATTAAATTCCTGCATGCAAATATAGATGGAAATGGAAATGTGATTTACAGAGGATAAATCCTATTGATCTTTGGCAATTTATATGTATATAACTAGGATTATTTGAATCACCTAATGAAGAGATTAAGAAAGAACAAGTGAGATCTCTTACAAATGGATTTTTGGCTCTTTATCAAAGGTTGAAAGTGCCCATCTCCCTCATAGAGGGACTCTATAAAATTTAAGAGGCAAAAAAAAAAAAAAAAAAAAAGCAAAGGAGTACCTGTGGAAGTGGTACCTATTTATCTACTCACATTTGCATGCTTTCGAGCTGCTAGGTTAGCAAGAGCTGGGGCAAGGACAGCAGCTCACCCTGACTCATGGAGCTTGGGTCTCGAACCTGGGCTGCTGGCTTTCCAGCTGACAAGCCCAGCATCTTAACCAATGCGCCACTGCACTGCCCCTAAAAGAGGCAAGGATGATTAAAATTTAATGATAGAAATTAAAACGCAGGGGGACGACTTTCAGAGCTCTAACTGGCCCTACAGATGGTTGCTCCTCTGTAAGCCCCACAAGAGGCCACAGAGCTATGTTTTCACATCTTTTCAGAAGATCAGGAGAATAGGGGTCCACCTCAATTCTGGGGCGACTGTTCCACGGAGGGGGGGGGGCAACGGCAGAGAAGGCTCTCTTCCTGGACCCCAGGAGTCGGAATTCTTTAGCTGACACAGTCTGCAACATACCTTCCCTGACTGAACAGGTGGGATGGGTTGATGTAATGGAGAGAAGATGGTTCTGTAGGTAACCTGGCCTTATACCAACATAAGGTTTTAAAGATCATAATTAACGTCTTGACTTTATATCTTTCTGCTCCCAATAGTTCATTAGCATTGGTGTTTGCTTTTATTGAGCTGCATGCAAAGAGTTAAGCATTTCTGGTCTGACTAAGTTTCAGTGAATCCCTATGTGAAGAGATCTCTGTTCACAGAGGATTTGTTGGAGCGTACAATTTTTCCACAAGCTGCATGCTCAGTTCTTACTGGACTCTTTTTTCAAGTACTGCAACAGTGATAGTTCACTCCCACCTGCATTAGTATTATTAGTATTAGTATTATATACTTATTTACTATGCTAGGATATTATCAGAAACATTTATAGTGCAATATTATGCTTGATTAATATGCCCCTTCAACCTCAATGGGCAAAGAGGTCCCCCCCCTTTCAGAACACGTCTTTAATCATACAGTTTAAGGTAGATAAGCAATGACCCAAAGTATTATTAATTTTATCAGAATTCAGTTTCAAATTAATTTTCAATAATTTTACATAGGATTCAGCTACCAAAACTGTCATGAAATGGCAAATGAATACAGCAAATTAAGCACTTCAACCTGTGTAGAGTTTTAGACATTTGAAGCCACTGATTTCATGCATGTTTGCTTTTGCACAAGTCTGGGATGTAAATGGTATAAACATTTTAAATTTCAACTGTCTACATTTATCTTTCCCTGAGGATTTTCTCTGGATGAGGGATTTCTCTAGCCTGGATTATGGTATATTACGATATTATGTGGATTGTGTTACTATTATAAGGTGTCTGCCTGGTGTTGTGAAGCTAAGTTCATGAATATATAGTGCCTTTGAAATAAGAACAAGCCCTTTTGTACTGTACTAGAAAGAGTTTTTCTACAACTTTTCACTTTTGAGTGATTTGAGGAAAATCCACCATTGAATAGAACAGAAGACAAAACAAAAATGATGACCAGCTTGTTACTAACAACTAATATGTAGATAATAAAAGCCTCAAAAATTGATTTGCTCAATTAAGCAATTCTATCAATTAAAAAATTATCCCAGAAAATATGTTTGCTATGGACAGACTGGTTATAATTACACACATGCACTTTGGGATGTGATGCATCAATGGTTGTGCAGTGGATTATTATAAAAGTTCAAACAGACTTTACAGAAGAAGACATCACATGTATTGTGTTTTCTGTCTGAGGATAAAGTCTGGCAAGGTTTTATCTTTTTTTTTTACAATTTCTTTTTATTTTTTTTAAAAATTGCAGCTAATTTAACACTGTAACCTTATGCTTTCTATTTTCCTTGGGAGAAGGGCAGAAGAGAAAGAAAAATCCAGAGCTTCTGAAAAAACTAGGTTGCTTAGGAAGACAGAGGAAATGCAGGGCTATGAATGTCATTGTTAATTACTTAGCAGTAGATTATACAGAAACTAATTACTTAGTTTGTGACTCCTATTCAACTATCCTTGATATCTCAACCAATAAAAATGATTCATGCTTGCCAGCTTTCCTTTTATTTTTTTTTAATGATTTCCCTGTTTCAGATGGGCTGTACTTTTTAAACGCTGATGTGCATTTCTCCAACTGAACTGTACAGAAGAGTACTCAGCCATGGCTATGTTTATCTCCTGCTCATTAAACATTGATGCCAGCTTTGAATTACAGTCCCCATGTGGAATATTGTTTTAAGGCTTCCTCATGGAAGTATGTTGTAGGAGATTACAGACCATTATATTATAGAAAGCATTCCTGGCAGTTCCTCCCTGTTTTTTCTACAAAAAACAAGCAACATTGGCTTGGAGACTTTACAGGGCATGGCCTAACCATTTGGTTAATGCATCTCACATGCGTGGAGTCAATGACATGTAACAAAAAATTAGCGGTCAATCATAGAAGGATACTTACTAAGGCAATTTTTAACCAGAGGAGTAAATTCTGTTTTTCCAACCACCTGGGGAAAAATTAGTTTGCTCTCTTTTCTACTATTATTACTTTATAGTTCAAAGTTATTTCATCCCAGAAACATGTAATTCTGAAATCATAAGGAAACAGATAGATCTCCAAAGCAATGCCCAAAGAACCAACAAAAGTTACTTTTTAATTAGACAGACAAAAATTAAAACTACCTGGAAGTAACCATATTAAATGTAATTAATTATTGTAATCTAAAGCAGAGGTCCCCAACCCCTGGGCTGCAGCCCACTACTGGGCCGTGGCCTATTTGGAACTGGGCCGTGTGAACAGCGGGCTGGCGAGCATGTACGTGCAGCTCGACTTGCCTGAGCGGTGTGCTGGCAAGCATGCACATGTGTAGCTCAACTTGCAGAAGTTGAGCTGCGGGTGTGTGCATATGGTCCTGCTGCTTGCGCAAGTCGAGCGATGTGTGCACACATGTGCAGTGGTCCACTGCTCGCACCACCCGGTTCCCCTTTCCAACCCCCCCCCCCCCCCCGCTGATCTAAAGTATCTTTAATTAACTTTAGTTTTTGTCCTGACTCTGAACACATCTGGAGTGTGTGTTTTTTTTTATTAAGACACACACTATTCTATTACATTATTGTGAGTTACAATTTATTCCATTTTCATTATGTATTCAAAATTACAGCCAAATAAAATCAGAGGTATAGATTAAAGGCAGGATTGTATACACAGTATTGCACCTATTTTGAGGTCACTGCATTTGTTACCACTAGGCTTCCTGACACAATTTATAAATCCCACTACAGTGTAGTGGTAGCTTAAATCAGGGACTCCTAATCAAGCAGGTTTCTGTCTATTCAACTAGTCATCTAGAAAGGACATGTTCAGAATACCTCCTCCAGGTGAGATGCAAGCAGTTTGGGCTAGAAGTCAGCCCTATAAATTTAGGAAATCATTGCTTCCACTAATATGAATGACCTTGACTCTTTTCTTCATCTGGAAGGTCTTAAACACCACATCCTCTCATTTAGTGACTGCAATACATTCCTTAAATTGGAAATGATCACTAAACGTACACGTGACTGCCATATTATATGAATGTAACTTTTCAATTAAATAAAATCAGCTCATCTGCTGTTGTTTCCTGTCTGGTCTACCTTGTAAGGTTGACATCAATCTTGCAAATTTGAAAGTATATTTCTCCCCCCCGTTTCCTTTGCAGTCTAAGAAACTAGGGACTCCTCTTTCCCCATCCACATTCCTGCTGTGGGTTCAGTTACCTAACCCTATACCCTGTCTGTTAAGATCATTCTCACATATCATTACAAGGCCCTCCTGGGAAGGATTGACTTGGAGATTTGGGCATCTGTTGACTCTGCTCCAAATTGGACTCAAGCCTTGGAGCAGGTCCTACAGTAGTGGCTGGAATTCACTGTGGCTTGGTTATCTAGGACAGGGTCTGCAACCTTGACAACTTTAAGACTTGTGGACTTCAGCTCCCAGAATTCCTCAGCCAGCTGAAGTCCACAAGTCTTAAAGTTGTCAAGGTTGCAGACCCCTGATTTAGGAGAAGCTTGGTCCTGATGAAGTGGACTGGGTACTCGTAACTAATAGACAGCTTGCTTACTTGTGTATTACATCCATGCCCCTCATGGTTGGCCAATGGTGGTGAATTCTTCCCTGACCATTTTTTAAAGAAGCAGTGGTTCCCCCCCCCCCGCTAAACAGCCCACTGCAGGACCCAACTGTATTGGACAATTTTCACTTTGTCTCAACCTTCCCTTTTAAGAGAAGATGGTTTTATCATAGCTGGTGGATTACGTAGACTTGCAAGATTTATGTCAGCTCTCCCAGATAAATCACTCAGAAAACACAACCAGACCAACTAATTCTACTTTACTGTAAAAATATATTAACAGAATTTTGTAAGTCTGAAAGTACAAACTCCCCACCCCACTTCTGTTTTATCCACTTAGTCAGGTTCTTCCTATGTTTCTTTCTCTGACTATCACTGGGGGTTCCTGCCTGTCTTGTATAGACAGCATTTCTTCCCCTTGTCCCCTAAGGTCATCGACACATTCCTTTACGTATAGAAAGGCAAGCTTGAATCGTATACTTGGACTGTAAAAAACCAGGTGACCACTAGATGGCAGCAAAACATTAATATTTATGTATCTCTCTGCTGCCATCTAATGGTTATCTGGATATATGTAACCCAGATATAACAACTATTCACTCAGTTTTAATTAAGCTAAAGAGTCACCATGAACCTAAAAACCCTTGTGATTCTCATCTCCATAAAGTAAATAAATATTATTAACAATCAATGACCAGCTCAAAAACAAAAGGAAAACATACTGTGATAGCATGTTATAAAGCAAAGTGTCCTTTAACATCTGAAATGTCAAGTCAATGGAACTGAAGTAACTTGAAGAGAGGATTCATGTCCAAATACAAGTTTCAGTTTGATCATACCACCCTAATGGTGCAAGACTCCCCACTGATGTTTCTAAGCACATGGCAAGCAGAAAGGAAGACAGAGTTAGATGTCTGGCATAATATGTATAACTTCATTCAGACTGTTTTTGCTGTTCATTTAAAAGTCGAAGAGCCAGATTTCTAGCTATTGGTATTCAACTGATTACACTAAGCAGCTGCAATCAAGACACCCTGGGGAACATAAAAGTACTTAGGTATTTTATTTCTCTGCTTCCTCCCCATCTTATTTGTTCAAAGTTCATACATTTATCTGATTCCATGGAGATGGTTTTGCAAAGTTTTTAATCAGCCCGAAGGTCTGGAAATCACGTGCCTCTGTTCTGGGGAAGGAAGCAAGTCATGGGAAGAGCATGCTGGTTTAATCATTATGTTTATTCCTAGATACAGATAGTTCTATTCAGCAAAGAGAATTAGGGAGGGAAAAAACCCCTCCTCCACCTTTGGAGACTCAGATGACTCTCAAACAATTAAGGACTAAAATCCTTGTAAGTCCTTGGAACAAGTAACTGAATGATCTAATTGAGAACAGTGTTTATAGAAAAGCAACCAACAGGATTCAATGGAAACCCATCAGAAAACACATGGAAGGAAATATATGAAGCACATATGGGGATGTCATTTCCTTTGTGTTTGTTGCTAAGGTTAGTCAGGTGTGATACAGAATCCCTATTTCTAACATTGCAAGTTCTTAAAAAGAATAAAAACCAAAAAAATTAGCAATAAAAGCCATAAGTAACTTGACTGGCCTAGTTTAATTACTGTGCTCAACTATCCCATAGTTTGCTTGATTTTGATTTAAGATGTTTTCTCGGTTCATGTTTTCACACAACAATTTAATGTTTACATGCTTAATATATAAATTTGGGCACTGTGATTGCTCAGTAAACAGTCTGAATAATCCATGGCTTACCTTAGTGCAATGTATGAAACCAGTTACTCTTTGAAAGTGTCAAATAGCAAAATAAATTTAGGGCATATCTATTACCAGTTTTTAATGCAAGAATGTGATTAACAATTGAAACACCAGACCTGTTTGGAACAGGGCAGCATAGAAAAGAAGTATTTAAAAATAAAAAAAAGCATTGATGAAAGAAAAGAGTCTTTATCTCAAAGATTAATTAATCTCAAAGATTAATGTTTTGGCTATTCTTAAGCTTGCATATGCACCCTTTAAAAAGTGGTTATTTCTCATTGGTGATGTGGAGCAAATGCCAGACAGAACATCACAAATTCAGCTTTCCATGAGAGTGGATAATTCTTGCCACTTTATGTAACTTCACAAAAAACATGTCAACCTTCCCCAACTTGCAGCTCTCCAAACGTTTGACTACAATTCCGATCAACCCTAGCCAGGTATATTATTTTGCTACTTAGGGATGACAGCTGTTAAGTAACTAAACATATCCAGAGGACATTCTTTCTTTACATTGATTGTCACTACTATAACAAATGAACTTCCTTTGGCTATCTTTCGTCACTTATTTGCTTTCAAAAAAGTTGCAAAAGTGGTTTAGCAGAACCAGGTTGTTTAGGGGTTCCGGGGGAGAAGGTGTACAACTGTCTCATTTCTGTCTGGACTTTGTTCAATTCTTCCTAATAGTTAGCTTTTGATGTAGCCTTTAGATTAACTAAATGCCTTTTGGCAATGTATGACCTGAGTGTCTTATCAGTGACAAATCAGGAAGGCATAGGTGCACCAATTTATAGGTTGCTGAGTAAAGATAAGATCAGTTGGTCAATGTTTTACATTTAAAGTGACCCAGTACAAAGGAAACAGAATGATACTATCAAAAGGCACTGGAAGGTGCTATTTGCATATGCACAAACTTGGGCCTTGAACCACAACTTAGAAAGCAACATTTGACCCCATCTCTATGTAAGTAAGGATGAGAAATAGTCTTGTCTATAAGATGGTAAAATATTCCTTGATCTTGCAGGGCATGTAATGTAACATTTGACAATCTTCTTTTCCCTCATGTTCTAAACACAGCAAAATAGAACTCAGTTGTCCATTTCCAGACTAGGTCCTATTTATATGAACAATTCTATATGATATAGCCCTGGTTTAGCCACTTAGCTTTATCAAAGGATTGATGGAATCACTTGCCCGTTTTCATATCTTGTTTTAAATTAATCATGAGGATAAGATTTCCTATTTCCTCAAAAATAAGCCTGGGTCTTATATTTATTTTGAATCCAAAAGACCCATTAGAGCTAATTTTTGGAAGTGTCTTATTTTGCAGGCGGAGGCAGAGGCACCGGGTGGGGCGGAGGCGGGGTCATCGCGGGTGGGGTGGCAGGCCGCTGGAGGACCAGGTTGGAAGGCGGGGCTGAGCACAGGAACCACGGAGTTTTGCATGGTACAAACGAGGTAGAAGATACTGTTACCCCACCAAAGCCATTTAGTCCAAGGTGACCAGTGAATGTGGTTTCAGCTTTTAACACTGTCCCTTGACTAGAAAGGGTCTAATTCAGGGATCGCTCTCCTTTTCCTTCAGCATGGCCCAAGCTCCCTGTGCTTCTTCCCAATTCTGCCTCAAAGCCTCAGCGATTCAGTTCTCTCCCGTCCTTCCCAGCCCGTTCTTCCCTAACCCCACCGCCTTCCTTCGATTACCACCTCCTCATTTATCTATTTCCACCCACGAGGGGCAGGCTTTCTTTCTCGTCACTTGTTCTTCTCCGGGACTGTCTACAAATGTGACTTTGAGGCAGCAGCTGGATGAGTTTCAATTGCCAGGCGTGGCATCTCGATGCTGTGGATTTGCTGCTCTGCAAAAGTTTGTATTGGATCTCTCTCTCACACACACACACGCACACACACACACAGAGGTTGGATCGGATCTCTCTCTCTCTCTCTCTCTCTCTCACACACACACACACACACACACACGGGCCCCTGAGCTCTTGGCCTGCTAAACCTCACTTGGACAGAACTTCAGCACCCAGCATACACCAGGCTGAAGAGGAGCCCTCCTGTAAGCCAATCACCAAACTGGGTGGAGCCCTCCAATAAGCCAAAACCAACGGGCGATGCTCCCCTCTCCTTTCAGAGTGGGACATGTTCTGCTGCTGAGAAAGTAAACGAGAAATCTTTTTGCAAGAAAACAGTCCTGGAGAAGAACAAGCAACGAGAAAGAAAGCCTGCCTCATGTGGGTGGAAATAGATAAATGAGGAGGTGGTAGTTGAAGGAAGGGGGTGGGGTTAGGGAAGAATGGGCTGGGAAGGATGGGAGAGAACTGAATCGCTGAGGCTTTGAGGCAGAATTGGAAAGAAGCACAGGGAGCTTGGGCCATGCTGAAGGAAGAGGGCAGCGATCCCTGAATTAGACCCTTTCTAGTCAAGGGACAGTGTAAAAGCTGAAACCACATTCACTGGTCACCTTGGACTAAATGGCTTTGGTGCGGTAACAGTATCGTTTGTACCATGCAAAACTCCGTGGTTCCTGTCCCTCCCCCCCAGCCCCGCCTGGGCTACCTCACATCCCATGCGAGAGACATCAAACTGGCCATGCTCACCCCCCCCACCCCCCCGGGCAACCACAATGCTAGGGCTTACTTTTGGGGTAGGGCTTATATTAGGTCCACCCCCAAAAATCAAGCTAGGGCTTATTTTTGGGGAAACAGAGTATCACGTGCAACATCTATTACTATGCTGTCTCGTTCAGTGGGATAGTAAAGAAGATCTCACACAGGCAGGAAAGGTTTAGATGATCATATTCAAATCCAGGAGATAAAGATATAATCTCTCTTTCCCAGTTTCATTGTCCTCTAATTCAGAGTCTATGTGCAAATGTCATGTGACCTTTGGAAACCAATTGTGCCTCCATTGTTGGATTTCTTTTATCCTCTTGGAATTTGCCACAAGGGAAATGAATATTGGAACACAATAAACGTCTCAGTCATATTAAAGCAAAATCTAGAATTATATGCGAAAGTTTGGGGCACCTGCAAATGGCTTTACTAGGCCTCCTTCTCTGAGTCAGGCATGGAAGTGCAGCCAATGACCCTATCATTTATATGGGTGGCAGGGAGAAAAAGAGGAGAGTCTGCTGAATGCTCAAAGAACCCAATGAAACTGTAATATCTGGCTACCCTTCCCCTTGTGAAATAATCAAATTTACTGGTAACAGAAACATAATGGATTAAGAGGAATGTGAGTTGGTTATGCACACAAAAACACAGCAATTTTCCATGTAAATAAGTCCATTTTCCTACAGCTACGCAAGAAACTAGACATAAAGAAAGGTGACATGGCTCAGACTTCTTACAAGAAGGGTATGTACTGTGAAGTACTCTCAAGCATCAGAAACTACATGATATTTTAGTTAATATGATCTATTTTACATTTCAAGTAACTATTGGCAGGTAATTAAGCACCTTACTAACAGAGATAACGTGACGTGAACCCATTATTACGATTTCATTTACAGAATCAGGAAGACAGTTTCTCTGAAAGCATTAAGAGGTTGTGGTGAATTGATTATCATCATCAAGAATACAAATGGATGAGTTCATCTTTCAGGTCAGATGCCCAAGTTAAATATTATTTCTTGGACCACTTGCTTCTTGGTGATCAAAACTTGTGGCTTGTACAATTACCTTTCTGGAAAGCATCCACACAAAAAAAATAAAAATAAAAAAGTTCCCAAATGTGCTTTTTCAAGAGGCAACTGGACTTCCTTTTTTCTCTTTGAAGACGTTTCGCTTCTCATCCAAGAAGCTTCTTCAGCTCTGACTGGATGGTGGGGAATGGAAGGATTTATATTCTTTGCAGACAGCTGATCATTTGCATTCTTTTAGAGAGTTGCTGAGGTCACCTGGAGGTTTATCTGTGTCCTCAGGGTCACCTGAGTGGTGCAAATGGGTGTGGAGCCTTCTTGGAACCGCTGAAAGGACTGTGTTGTAGACTGGAGATATATAATGTCGTATCCCTCCCCCTATGTTGAGAGAGGGCTGTTCAATTTTGACATAGATTACCTCTTTGACCCCTCTTTCAAACCAGTGGTCCTCTCTGTCCAAAATGTGGACTTTGCGGTCTTCAAAACAGTGGCCTTTGTCTTTTAAATGCAGATGGACTGCTGAATCTTTTCCTGATGGGTTTGTTCTAGGCTGTGCCATATGTAAAAATAAAAAACTTAAAAATTGGCACAAGCACAAAGAAAAATATTACTAGGCTATCTATAGCCTATGGAACAAGAACTACTAGAGGCAGAAACCACATTAAGAGTAGGGGGCACTTGAGATCGCATTGTTAATATTTGGTGGGTAATGGAAGAGACAAGAGGGTTCCCCAAAAGAGTATTTATTGCTTCGTTTGCTTTTAATTGGGTAGATCACAAGATATCATCGATAGCTCTTAAAAATAGGATGGTACCAAGCGATCACATCTGCCTGCTGAACAATGTACAGGATGATTAGGAAGCAATCAAAGACAATATAGAGCAAATAAATGTTCCCAAATTAATAGAGGAGTGCACTGACATTGTTTTATTGCCCCCTTATATTCTGCATATAAATGAAATAAACGTCACACAAATACTGGAGTAGAAGAAATGGAATTTCAAATTATAATTCTAGGAAGAAACTTCAACAACATCAGATATGCTGGTGATACCACTTTGATGTCTAAGGACTCTTTTGTTAAAGGAGAAAGAAGAGACTAAAAAGTCAGTCCCCTTCTCAATATTAAAAGAAGTAAATTATTACAACCCCATTCAAATAGGCAGAGAAGTAGAATAAGAAATACATTTTGTCTTTCCAGCTAATGGGGATGATGACTTTATCTATGAAATAAAGAGGCATCTGCTGCTGGGGAGAGAGAGTATGACAGATCTACTCAAAAGTGAGGAGATAGGAACTGACAACAAAGGCATGCACTATCAAGGCCTTCACTGAAAGTTGGACCACCAGGAAAGCTGAATGGGAAAAAAAATAGTTTTTGAATTATGTGGCTGGAGAAAAAAGTTAAGAATACCTTGGAATGCAAAGGCAAATCATGAAATACTAGATACCAAACGAATAATGAAGAAAAAGCTTAAATAACTTGGGGACACAATGCAAAGTCATGAATCACAGAAGAACCTTCAAAACAACGAGCAGAAAGCAAGGTGGTTACATATTCACCAATGATAAAAGCATGAATTTAATGGAACAAATGTTTACTTCTTCATCAGAAACACAATAGGTTTTTGTTCGGTCTCTCTTACAGAAGTCAGATCTATATAGATATTACTTGACTTCTGAACATTCATGAAGCAACAGTTCGAAGCTATGACAGCACTAAAATAAATGACTTAAAACCAGTTCTTACACTTACAACTGTTGTAACATCCCCACAATCACAACTGTGGTTTGGGCACTTGGCAACTGGCATTTACCACAAGGGCAGCATCTTGGGGTCATGTGATGGCCAACTGTGAGCTTTCCAGCTGGCTTCCAATAAGCAATGGGGGAAACTGGACTTGCTTAATGACCACTGGGGGAAAAAAGTTGTAAAATTGGATAAGGACACATGATAATTCACTTAATGACCGTATCACTTAGCAATGGATGCTTCATGCCAATGTAGTCATAGGTCAAAGACTATCAGTATAGTAACTGATATGATGTGAAACTTGGTCTTGTTTCTTTGTAAAAGGTCAGGAAAATGAGCTATGGAAAACTTGCTGTTATTATGAAGTTTTAGTACTACTTTATAATGCCTTGGTAAGGCCAACTTGGAATATTGCATCCAGTTTTGGTTGCCACAATATAAAAAAGATGTTGAGACTCTAGAAAGATGTAAAGAAAAGCAACACAAATGATAATGAACTGGGTATATTTAATCTAATGAAAACAAGGACTGGGGTGACATGATAGCAAATTTCCAATATCTAGGAGGCTGCTACAAAGAAAAGGGGGTCAACCTATTCTCTAAAGCACCTGAAGGCAAGACAAGAAGCAACGGATGGAAACCAATCAAGGAAAGAACCAATCCAGAAATAAGGAGAAATTTCCTGACAGAACAATTAATTAGTAGAATGGTTTGCCTTCAGAAGTTATGGATGCTCCAATACTGGAGGTTTTTAAGAAAAGATTGGACAACATTTGTCCAAAGCGGTATTGTGTCTCCTGCTTGAATAGGGGGTTGGACTAGAAGACCTCCAAGGTCTCTTGCAACTTTGTTGTTCATTTGTCGCACTTGTTTTCCTTTCAAACTATAAACTAAAGAGGTGAAGAAAAGAAGCAGAGCTCTTTGCATAATTTTAGCATATAATACCGGTATCCTATGAACTCTTACTTTCCCAATATCCATCTTTCCTAGCATTCCAGAAGAAAAGCTATGGTTATAATACTCAGTATCCTATTTTGCAATAACTTCAAATCCATGACAGCTTGGGAATGTTTCCTTGGACACAGATTTTATACTCTCAGTTTTTTCAGTCATATACTATTATACAAGAAGAACAGGCAAAAACTTCAGCGGGCCCTCCTTATAGCATTTAGAATAATAGACCAACGGGTCTTCCTATGGACCCATTGTTTAACTGAACGCTGTCCTTCTTGAGAAGAGCCAGCCCTCATTATACCAAACCTCTTGAGTTATAACTTTTTATACAGGACACTTTTAAAAGCTGTCACTGAAGGAAGCTTTCAAAGCTTTCCCACACCCTTATTACAGATCAGACAGAAAGAACTCACCAACACATGAGAGCGGCTACCACTGCAGTCCAGGTGATGCAACAAGAATTGGGCTTCTTAGTCTCCGACTCTTCCTCCTTCTTGCAGCAAGACAGGCAGATGAGATAGATGCCAAGGAAAACCAGGTTGAGACCCAAGAAGAGAACTCCGGTCAGAGCCAAGAGGATCAAGGACTATGAGACAAGAAGGGGAGAACTCTCTTTAAGCCTCTGTTTATGACTTTAAAAAAAACAAGTAAAACATTTTCTGCCAACAGTCAAAACAAAACTGTATATTTGAGACTGGAACCAGAGCTACTAACTAGCCCTAATACCAATCTCTAGCTTTGGTCTTACCATAATTTCAGAACTAAATACTTGCTTTTTATCATCACTTGACTCTTGTAAACAAATGGTCAAAGAATAGATAGATTCTTGTACACCACAGCATATAAAATTAGTTTAAAATTAGCCTTTCTAAAATGAAGTTCACTTGGAATTTGTCTTGCTTAAACTACTGGAAAGCAAAGGAACAGAAAAGATGTCAAATGTGTTAAGATCTATTTCCGTCCATATGCCAACCTGTTTAATTTAAATTGGGCAATTGCCAACTAAACTGTTAAATTCTGCTACAGCATCCACTTAAACCAGAGGTCCCCAACCCCCAGTCTGTGGATCGGCACCGGGCCGCGGCATACGAGAAACCGGGCCACGCAAACAAGTGAAGCCCCATCCATGGGATGCAGGCAGCACACGAAACCACACCCCCTCCAGTCCGTGGAAAAACCTCTCCCCACAGAACCAGTCCCTGGTGCCTAAAAGGTTGGGGGCCTCTGACTTAAACAGCTATTTATTTATCAAATATATACTTCTCCAGTAGTTAAATAAACAAGGCAAATTAAATTTCATGGAACTTAAATAAGAATCCCTATAAACTCAGAAAATCAGTAGGTTAAAAATGATCCTATTTTATTTTATTTTATTTCTATCCCGCCTTTATTATTTTTACAAATAACTCAAGATGGCGAACATATCCAACACATTTTCCTTCTCCCTATTTTCCTCATAACAACCACCCAGTTAGGTGGGTTTGGCTGCGAGAAAGTGACTAGTCCAAAGTCACCCAGCTGGCTTTCATGGTTAAGGCATGACTAGAACTTATGGTCTTCATAAATAGTGCTCATATTGCAGACCTTAAGGCTCATTACATTTGCAAATATGCATGTGTGATAAACACAAATCACAAATACTAGAGATAGCGATATTAGCCACTACCAGCTGTATGCCCAACTGTCTCAGTCATTTGTGACTTGAGTGGTTAAAAGGAAAAAAAAAATTAAGAATCACCAGCTGTTTTCCCAAATCATAAGAGCTAGTCTTACTTGCTGGGGATAAGCAACTAAATGACCATTTACAAGCTTTATGTGCTTAAACAGAAGTGCCATTCTCCTGTAAGAGGTAATTATGCCTTAGGCAACTGTACCATTAATAGCTGCAGAAGTGCAGGCTAATTCAAGGCCCTTTTATGGCTGGCGGTGATGCAACTGCCTATTTACTGATTTTTAAAAATGTTTTCCAGCCCATCATCCAGTTACTTCTGCAACACGGAAGTGGTTTCAGTTTTGTAGGCAGAAAGTAGGCTACATTTAGAATGCCCGAAGCCAGCCAAACGCTCTACATGAAAGATGGAGTTCCCTCACCACGTGAAACAATTTTTGGGGGGTTACAAACCATTCTGTATTTGTAGGTCTATATACAGGGGTAGGCAACCTTGGCTCTTTTATGACTCGTGGACTTCAACTCCCAGAATTCCTGAGTCAGCTATGCTGGCTCAGGAATTCTGGGAGTTGAAGTCTACGAGTCATAAAAGAGCCAAGGTTGCCTACCCCTGGTCTATAAATACAAACATTAAGAAAAGTGCAGTTCTAAAATGCAAATGAAATCCCCAATTAAGCAGGGGAAAAAAAATAGGATGGCTTCTGATAAATCTTTAACTTGCTCCTTAATTCGTTCTACCACTTTAGAGCTCACATCTTTCTCTCACAACATGGTGTGTCTATATACTGTTATTATCTGTTGACTGAGAGAAATTTTTAGGATATTCTGCTAAAAATCTTTCTATTTTTTTGTGATTATTAAAATGTTGGTTCTCTATATTTTAGGAGAGATGGTTCCAGAAAGCAGGATCATCATGCCTTTCTTTCAAAGGTAACATTTGATAGTACGTCCAAACGTTTTTCCAAAAGCCTATCCATTTTTGCAGAACCTTTGCTGCCATTCATACTTTTATTGGAAATATATTGTTTATTATAATATAGTATAGGTATGAAGCATGTGGAATGATGTTTTAGCTTATGCCACTATTACGTTTTTATACAAAGTAGATGTTTTATTAGTGGAAACACCAAGATCAGAGAAAAACCTTATTGCTGCATACTGCAGCTTGGGAACAAGATATATAAACTCTATTTTGACTCAATTGACTTACTTTCCCTTGAAGGCTTTGAACAAGATACTAAACTGTTATGTAGTATGTATAGACTCGATAATAGATTGGCCCATCATGAACAACATTTTTTCAGGTGGACGATTTCCAGTCATGTAGTCCTTGACTTACGACCACAATTGAGTCCAAAATTTCCATTGCTAAGCAACAGTTTTTAAGCGGGTTTTGCTTCATTTTACGACCTGTCTTGCCACAGTTGTTAAATGAATCACTCCAGTTGTTAAGTTAGTAACATGGTTGTTGAGTAAATCTGGCTTCCTCATTGACTTTGCAAAAGGGGATCACATGTCCCAGGGGCACTGCAAACGTTCATAAATATGAGCCAGTTGCCAAATGTCCGAATTTCGATCACGTGATCATGGGATGCTGCAACAGCTTTAAGTGTGAAAAATGGTCATAAATCACTTTTTTCAGTGCTGTTGTAACTTTGAACGGTTGCTAAACGAATGGTTGTAAACCAAGGACTTCTTGTATTTCCCTCCCTTCTTCCCTCCCTCCCTCCTTCCCTTCTCCCTCCCCTTCCCAATCTGGAATAATTCACAGTGGTATTTTACTACATCAAATGAAACAGTATATAATTAACAGAATGCATCAAGGAACGGGATAATACAATAAAATGAATAAATAACAACCAGATTGCCAATATAATCAATTACGACACCATAAATCAAACTCCAAGAGCCCTGAATAAAACTTCTATCTTAGCAGCCTTATGGAATGATGCCAGAGTCATTGCCAGATGGACCTCTGGGGAAGTCTGTTCCATATAGTGGTTAAAATAAATAACCACTGCCTGTAACAGACCCTATAGTTCTTAGTTCCCTTACAAGGGGAACATCCCCGATTAGGATGAGCACACATTTGACATTGCTTACAATTAACAATATGGGAATCATCAGGGCTTGCTGGGAAATGTTGGGGATGGGATGCCACAGCTGACATCAAAGATCAGTGCCGAATTATGCATTTGAGTAGAAATGCAGATGGGTTCACACCACTTGTACATTACAAATGGTTGGTGAATCTAGTCTTGCAACAAATACAGATCTATAGTATAGTGGAGAAGTATAGTGGAGAAGTACACTTGTCCTTCCTGACATGTGGGCTGCAACTCCCCAGAGCACAGTACAAGTAGTCCTCGACTTACGACCATAATTGACCCCAAAATCTCTGTTGCCAAGTGAAATATTTGTTAAGTTAGTTTTGCTCCATTTTACGACCTTTCTTGCCACAGTTAAGTGAATCACTGCAATTGTTAAGTTAGTAATTAAGTGGCTTCCCCATTGACTTTGCTTGTCAGAAGGTCGCAAAAGGGGATCACATAACCCTGGGACACTGCAACCGACATAAATATGAATTGCCAAGCATCTGAATTTTGATCATGTGACCACAGGGATGCTGCAATGGTTGTAAGTGTGAAAAATGGTCATAAGTCACTTTTTTTTCCAGTGCTGTTGTAACTTCAAACGGTCACTAAATGAACTGTTGTTAAGTCGAGGCCTACCTGTAAACTAGCTGGCTGAGAATAATGGACCGCTCATTGCTTTCTTTCTTTCATTTATTGTTAAATTGCTAAGAAAAGGCCAATGCCCTTCCCTGAGAATATACTTTATGACAGGATCTTGGGCATCTACAAAGCTTCCTACACTCTCTTTCAAGTGCTTCCTTGCCAGGATATTTACATCAAAACTATTTAGGACATTAATGGAATTTATACTACCCTTCTTCCAAAAAAGAAAAAAGAGCTCAGAGGAGTTTGCAAACAACTTTCTAGATACTTATCCAGTTAAATACCAGGCCAGACTTCATTAGTGATTACAAGGAAACTGTGATACTTGCCTTCCAGTGCAAAATGAGAGGTCTCAAAACTTAAGCTTTCAGCCTTGTTGCCATGATTTCACTGTCAGAGGGGTATGCAGATGCTATGCATGTATAATGTGCATGCATTTACTGTTACAACAGAGACAAGTTCATAGCACATGTTTTCTAAGGGCGCAGGGGAAGTGCAGATTCTTAATCACATGGAGGCTATTTAGGGCAACAGCCTATAGTTACTGTAATATGTACTCAACTTTTTCTTCAGAGATGTGGACTATTCGGAAAAAAAGATTTTCCAAGTGCTTTTTAGGAACATTTTCCAATGACCTAAGCGTATTTGGGAGTGTTGGGGTAAATTCCATAATTTTTATAAAAAAATATAGGCTGTCTTGCCTTTGTCTTATACAATTCCAGTTTTCCACCCCTCCTTGCATATTGAAACATTCCAATCTGATGGGCTCTGTCTTCACTTGTTGAGTTGCTAATTATTTTTCAAGCAAAGCAATTTTTGGAAACAGAAAGATTTTACTGGGAAATAATAAGGGTGGAAAAGGTTTTAGCTCCATCACATTTAGTTTGCCGTTATTCCAAAGTGTCGAGAGCCCACCCACGGAATCTGATTTCCCCCCCTCACTTTTCATTATCAGAAAACATGTTCATGGCAACTTCATAGGTGTTGCTGTTTTAATCACAGTGCTTTCCACTGTGCATATAAATGCATCCCTGAAGCTTTAGTTTCTGGTGACATGTTGGAAAGCAGTATCGCACCCAAGAGATTCAGGGGAACGTTTAGAAAAAGTCCACAATAACATGTTGCCCCTTGTCTTGGCAACTGGATACTCATAGTCCTGACAAACACAGTTGGACTTTGGCTCAGCCCAACCATAGCCCCACTGGGGGTGATTGCTCAGCCCAATCTACCCCCCTCCCCTCCGAATGATTTTTGTGGGAAAAATAGGAAGAAGGAATGCCACGCAAGCTATTTGTAATTCCTGGAGGAAATCAAGTGAAGAAAATGCTCATTTGAGAGCCAAATGATAGCTCAGCTCGAAGCACAGAAATAAAGTGAGAAAATAATAGCAATACCACAGACGTATGGCTTTACAGCCCTCTCTAAGCGGTTTACAGAGTCAGCATATTGCCCCCAACAATATGAGTCCACATTTTACTGACTTCGGCAGGATGGAAGGCTGAGTCAACCTTGAGCTGGTGAGAATCGAACTGCTGGCAGTCAGCAGAATTAGCCTGCAATATCGCAAGCTAACCACTGCGCCACTATGGTTCTTGCAATGAAGAATGAAATGCCTTGGAGTGTATAACTCACAAAAAGCCTATTTGTGACAGGCTGTTAAGTGATTAGTCCCTCCCTACATGTCTCAGAGGACAATATAGGACAGTGGCAGTCTCCATGCAAAACATTTCTAATCCATGTTAACAATCACTGCAAGACAGCAATAACTAGGCAAGTGTGAATGAGGCTGCTGGGAGGTTATTAGGTCATTCTCCAGTACCAATTGTGCACTTGTTCTAATCTCAATGAGGGACACTGGATTTGAACTTTAATGCCATTACAGTCTGCAATCTGGCTACCTGAAGACCTGCATTCACCCTGTATGAACTTAGTGGGAATTTTAAGACGTCATAATTTTTCTTTGGCATGTTGCTGAAGCAGACCAATTCGTCAAGCACCAGAGCAAATTTCTTTTTATTTTACTAGAGTAGCATCCTTGGGTAAATTAAACAAGCTCTTCTCTGTCTGCTTACATGCACTCCAAAAATTTTTTTTAGGTTTTATTAATGTATAGAATGGTTTTCAATTAGCCTTCAGCCATTCCATTGTAATATAAGATAATGGATAGTTCAATAAAGATGTTAACTTAATGTCCAGTACAGTACCCTCAGTATCAAAAAGCTGTACTCAGATGGATCAGATGTTCTTAGCAAAATAAAAAAAAACACATAATATTTTATTTATTTATTTATATAAATGTATTGGCCGCTCAACTCCAGTGGATTCTTTAATCCAGTAGCAAACAGGGAATGTATTAATGGATGCATTAAAACTGTTCTCTCAAGAAAAATAAAAGCTTTGCTTCTTCCACTGACTGCAGAGGTTTTGGTGCTGCTTTTCATCAACTAAGCCTGTCAAACAGTGAGCCTTGCTTGACACAGGGGCCAAGATTTGAATCCCCAACGAGAGGCAATTTGTTTAAAACTAAATCACAAGGATTGCTTTGGACAAAGAGCAGCTTTTTTGAGCCGACTTCTAGCTGCTGTTAAAAGGCATCTCTTGACCCCATTAGGACAGAGGTATGCTTTGTCAGATGGTGTTAAGACCTGAGGTTGCCATCAGCACGTTCAGATGAATGCTGGAGCAAAGGGATGGAGGGAAGTGCGGGCAGTTAAAGCACACCGGCACACAAAATCCTGAATGCACAAACATCAGCCAGAATGACAAAGGAAGTCAAAGGAGACGCTATATAATAAAGGCATTTATAAGAGCCCGCTTGGGGAGGGAAGAGATATTTTTCTCAGAATGTAACCCTAACATAAAACAAACACCAAGTATTTATTAACCAAAAGCCAGTTTTCTGTGGCAAGAAAAAACTTGTCATTCGACAGGAAAAAAAGAACAAAAGCTCTCTCTTGCTCAATGCAATATTTTGGGCCTTCGGGTGTGAAAACCTCAAAAGTTCCTGAAAGGAAATATCAAGAATGTGTAATCTTATGACTGCTTCCTTTGATCCATACCACTCAGTTCAAACCATCTCCCTTTAAAAAATATTTCAAACCATCTTTAAAAGAATCCAAGTGACAGAAAAAAAAATCTATATCGAAGGGTTTTAATCTACGCTCGCAAGAACATTTCAAGGGGACAAAGATCTCACTGTACTTTAGAAATAACTGAATGTATGCGATTTTTTTTTAAAAAAAGAACAAAGTCTAACAGCATGGTGATAATGTTCCAATAAAACATATTTTGAAAAAAGTATATGATGGGTAGATGCAGAGACATGTATTTAATCACCTTTTAAACACTGTAATTTGGTAACTAATTGAACATAAATTTAGTCCGCTTTAGTCATCTTAATTGGGCCTAAGATAGAAAAGTTTGGTTGGCAATGATCTTTTAAAAACTAATAATAGCTAAAAGGAATCTTCTGTGAAACATAGCTTTTTTTCTTTGTAAAGAGACAGTAATCCAAAAACACAGTGATTCCATCAGATTCTGAACAGCTTCTATTCCGTTTTAAGACAAAGTATTTTTTTAAACAATTGTAATGCAATCATTTATTTACTTCATCTTCTCCATATCAGGGGAATGGGAACCATTTCAGCAGAAGAGGGGGAAAAAATCCATGAAGGGAGTCCATGTGGGAGATAAGGGCTGGTATAGAAATTGCAATGCCAAGGAAAATTACTGAGATGTGGCGTCTGAAATTTCCATAGTCTATTCAGAAACAGATCTCACACACTCATGATTATTTAGGATGCTAACTTAGAATCATTGTACCACTCCCAATATCCTTAAAACCAAAAGTAGCTCCATTACTTGGAGATTGGGCTTGTATCAAGTCCAGCTAGGCTACCAAAAGCTAGGTTACCATCTGATACAGAGATTCCTCATAGTTACTTACGGGGAAAAGGGCTTGGGGTATGCAGAGTTTTTGGAGTAGATAATGATCCGCAAGGCCAAGGTTAATAATGCACATGGATGCTTGTAAAGACCCTTTTCAACATCAGTTCTTCTATAAAGCCCTTTTGTAAATAAATAACTCTAGGTTAGAGGTCTATATGGAATCACACACTTGCGGAAGATGCCCATTATCAGTCAAATGCCGGTTCTGGGATTGCAAGGAGTCAACATGCAGCTTGTGATGGAACTGGGAGATCTATAACTGTGCATGAAACAAAACAGAAATTTGTGTTTACAAGGCTCTAATCACTTGGACCTGACAATAGCTATAGGATTTTAATAAGATGTGGTGTGCTGGGCAGGGAAAAACAAGGCTTTTAAATTATCAGTGCACAACTTGGAGACATATTCCTTTGCAGAGTGCAATAACCTGCCAGAATCAAGAGCAGCAAAGACAAAGGATGCTTGGTCATGTGAACAGGCGCTTGTAATTGGCAACCACTGTCCCTATAGCCTATATCCTTTGCCTGCAATGAAAAAGCATGCAATACACATTTCCCTGCCACCATCAAGTGCTCTTGAGATGAGAAACAAACATCGGAAATCCACTAGAGTGGGCAGCTGTGCCATGCACCATTGTTCACTTCTTTGCTGGCGTAAATCTAGCCAAACAGTGCCAGGTTTCTATGAGGCAATAGTCCACAGCCTGGGCAGTATCTGCTTTTCTGGGTAATTTCCAACCCTGAGGCCAGAGGAGTGTGGGAGGAAGAAGAAATTATTCTACTTCCTTCCCAAGCCACCAACTTCACATGCTCATAAATGGCTGCTCAGTCTCATCTTGGCAGGATGCCCTTTAATGCATGGTCAGCAAAGCAATAGTACTTGCCATCTATTATCAGCCAGGATAAGACCAGTTTTGCAAACAGCATCTCTCTCTCTCTTTCTCACTCTCTCCTAAATTTACAGTCACTACAAACCTCAGCAAGAGAACAAGGACGCATCCAATAAGTGAAATATTCAGCCTACCAATGAAATGTATAAATTCTGAGCCATAACTTTTCTCTCCTTTGCTTTTTTTAGTCTCAGTACAAAGGGAAGGAAATCAGAATTCACACTATTTTTTTTTAACTCGAGGAGGAAGAAATGTCATTCACTTCTTCTTCTTGAGCCGTATCCATTATTGGACGTTGGCGATCATGTTGGCGATCCTGTTTTTATCAACAGCCGCACGAAAAAGTGCTGCTGAGTTTTGTTCAAACCAGTCCCTTAGATTTTGAAGCCATGATGTTCTTCTTCTGCCTGGACCTCATTTGCCTTCAATCTTTCCCTGGAGGATTAAATGGAGTATGCCGTATTTTTCTGGGTGTCCGAAATATTCTAACTTTCGTTTTTTAATTGTTTTGATGATTTCCCTTGGCTTTCCCAGGCGGCTTATCACCTCATTTCTGATCTTGTCAACCCAGTTTATACGTAATAATGGAATATAATCTGCATACTGACTCATAACTTTGATTACGGATTAGTATGTTGAATTAGCCCAACTGATGTGACTTGTTAAACCAAGATTTATGGCAGAGGAATACAGCTACTCCATAGCTGAGGGCCACATTTCGCATTTGATAGCATCTCAATGGCCACATTCTGAAAGAATGTCAAGACAGTAATTTATATTCAGTTATAGTTAAATAAAGTTGACATGATACTACCTACTTAGGTACTGAATAATGTTTACTTTCTATTGCGTTGCAAATTCCAGTTCTTTTGGAGAATTTGGAAGGGTATACCATCAACTGTTGGGGGACATTAGACCTCAGGATTTCACCTCTCATTCAGGGCTTAACAATATGCATAAGACCAGAATTTAAAGTGAGCCAGACCACTGAGGCTTGTTCAGTATACCATCGTTAAAATAAACAATAGCTAATGCATTATACAAATCCTATCGCACAAAGTGACGAACATATTGCCTTGGAACAGACTGAAAAAGTATCCTGGGTGTGATACAACAGAGGGCCTGAAATCTGACATTTAGGAGCTCACATAAATTGGTCTGTATGAGGATTACATCTGAAAATGGAGACATTCAGACTGAGATTTATTTGATTCAATAAAGACAAAGAAAAAACCTGAGTATGTAGCCTTCATGGTGGCTTTAGAAAAAAAAGAAGCAATTCTTTCTCCGATCCTGTTTATTAGATGGAATGTTTGACAAAGGCCAGAAGAAAGGGGAAGTAAGGAAACTGGAAAGTGTAACTATTTGGAGTCAGGGTATACAAGCAGGCAGATGTGCATAATTAAAAAGATTCTTCCCTTTGTGCCTCTCCCTTGTACCTCCTCACAAAGTTTTTGAACTGTGTCTTTTACCAACATTTAAAATAGATCTGCCAACAAATGAGATTCTCAAGAATCAAATTAAACTAAATCAAATTAAACTAAAGTATAATCATGTGGTTTTCAAGATTCAAAAGGAAAAAATCTAATCTTTTGCTTGTCACGGTACAATATACATTGCAAAATGTACAAAGTGAAAAAGCCCTAATTCCAGCTTCATCAAAATGTATATTTATCCATAATATTAGAAACTTCTATTAAAGTTTTTGAATCAAGTTTAGAGACATTAAGAAAGAAAAACATTTAAATTCTGGATCAAACAAAGCTTCCATCTTATTGGGAGTGAAGAGTTATTAAATTTGTTCATATCTGTGATGAAGATTAGAAGTCAATTTTCTTTTTTTTTATGATATTCTTCCTTTTCCCCTGCACTTTATATTCTTTCTTTCCCTTCTCTTTTCTAAGTATTAGTTTTTATTATAATTAAAATTCTTAATAAAAATTATATTCTTTCCTTATACCATAATATGCTTAGATACACTATTTGAACAATAGACAGAAGAGACCAGTCACCTCTCCAACCATGTTATAAAACAGCTTTTTAAAACATATAGTTCTTAGAATTTGGATGTTTATTGCCTGGGTGTGTTCTTTTCCTGATTTTATTGTGCTATCATTTGGTTGTGTGTGGTTTTTTAAAAATAAATAAATAAATGCTTCATTATTTGAAGAACTCTGGAGTCAAGTGTTAGAGAAAAAAACAAACATTTACTTCTACTTCATCCTTGTCTACAAAAAATCTCAGCTTTTATTGTGGCATATAATTAGAAAAATTCTGAGAAACTCTCAAGTTATAACTATGAAAAATTCAAACATTTTGAAAACAACAGATCAATAAACTTTTTCATTTGTAATTATAATACAGTTGATCACATACAATATGGCAATGATAATTTTAAGGACACTATTAATAATTTCTAAATCTTCAGGATGCAATACTAAGCTGTGATTTGTTGTGATATGCAAAATTGAAAGAAGCTGCAATAAATGCAGGGTTTAAAAGCTCCATCTCAAACTTATATAATTTAGATAAGGGGCTTGCTTCTGCTTTTAATTTACTCAAAGCTTCCCAAATTATCTGAATAGGAATTAGGATTAATATTGGTAAATAGTTAATTCTGAAGCACAATTCAGAAACCATTTTTGGAATGGGCTTATTTGAACTAAAATTAATACCAGACCTTTGGGTCATCATTTCATATATATTTCCTTACCAGATTCCTTAATGCCTTCAACAATGAAAGAGCTTCTAAAGTACTGTTTTCACTGGGAAACTTGTTAAAAATTCAGGGAGATATTCAGAGATGCCTTGAAACTAGTCCATGCCCAGTCAAAGATCAGGAATTGATCAGACGAAATGTTTTATGACATTTTGTTCTATATCATAAAATGTTCTATGATAATGTTTATGTCATAAAATGTTTTATAACATTTGCCAATTTTTAATTCTACGGGAATCATAGGTTTTGGATGTATTCGGTAGGTTCACCCATTTGTAGCAACTTGGTGGAAAAGGTTTTGCCGTATGATGTACATTTCGTCCAGTTAGAGGTAGATACAAAAATTTTAGTAATATATAAGATTAGCTATCATATATTACTATAGATAGCATAATAAATCATGACTGAAAACCGGCTGCTGAAAAATTCATCCTGAATGTTCAAGGCCAAAACTACAGGGCAGTAGAGCTAAGCTAAACAGTACACATATATCTATAGATCAGCATTTTCTAATCCTATCAACTTCTGATATGTTAGACAGGGAATCCTCAAACGTTATGATATCGCATTCTCCAAAAATGATAAATGAATGTATGCAACTGCGCCATCATGAATAAAACAATTTATTTCATTATAATTAGGAGTAGGACTGTGTAAGAAACAATAGGTAAGTTTAATCATACTTTCTTAATTTAGGCTTATTTTTGTCAGCATTCACATTTAGATTTTCTCCAACCACTCAACACAAACTACCATTTTAAAAAGCTGCAAATTTTAAAAGAAGAGCTAAAAATACTGAACTTCACTTACATATAGAACAATCTGTTGGAAACAATCTGCCCTCCCAACATTGATTGCTGGAAGGTTTTAATAGGTAGCTAGATCCACAGGTTTAGCCATCTCTCAAAACTGACTCCAGGTTTTGCTTCTTGCTATGCCTGTTCACATTCAATGTGACAGCGCTTTCACTATGCTTGTGTAAACCGGGGCCCCCAACCCCCGGGTCGCGACCCACTACTGGGCCTTGAACCATTTGGAACCAGGCCGCGGAAATGGTGGGCGATCGCATGCATACCCACCGCTCTTGCAGAACCGTCCTCTCCCACCCCCCACTGGTCTACAAAGCCAGAAAGGTTGGTGAACTCTGGTGTAAACCATAGCTTTATGCAGGACAGTGGGAGACCTGTCAAAACAGATTTTGAAAGCTTGGTTTCACAAACTTGATCAGCTTTTTACCTCTAAATTGCCTGGGATTTCAGTCATGGTTGCAATCCCTGGCTCAAGACTATAGGTTCCTTAATCCCAGCCATGTTGGGAAAAGGTTACCATAGAAAGCGTCTCTGTGTGTGGGAGGGAACCTTGCTGACATAATAAAGCTTTGAACTTGCAGATGCTTCTACATTGAAATTTGGCTCCTCTTGTACATTTATGTTCAGGTGAAGCACAAGGCGAAGAGGAAAAGGAACATTGCTAGATTGTTTGGATCGCCACAGACTCTGCCAAATATTTGAGCACTGCTGGAACTGTATTGTAAAAGGAAGCCACATTTTAATTTGACATTCCACCACCAAAGACTCTCTGCATTTCCTCATTGGATTTTCTCACTGTTTGCCAAGCCATGCTTCTTAAAGCCTCTCTTTAAACCAGTTTTCCTAATATACAGATGTATCAGATTACAATTTTCATTATGCTGTCTAGAGAGATGGGCTTCAAGCTGAAAATACTATTTTGCATGCTAACAATATTTTGGAAAGCAAGAAAGCTAGCAAAGCTGCAAAAAGTGGTCTAAGGCAGAGTGCTATACTGAGCAAAGATTAGGAGCTTCTGGTGTATGTAGGGATGGCCCTCAAACCATAAAATTTACAACCAATTGTTAACAACAGTCCATGTATCTGAAGAAGAAGAACCATCAATATTTTCCCAAGGTTAAAAAAAAGGAAAAAAATCTTCCGTGAGTTTGACTCCTGGTGATTACATCCATCCATATAGTTTTATTAACAGTAATATGATAGTGGTTTGCCACTGCCACCTTCTTTTTCTGACTTCCCAGGCTAATTTTACAGCACTGACATTTTGTAGGAGTCTCCCATCCAATAACTAACCAACCCCACATATATTGAGTTCAGACAGCATTGGGTTAATTACCACCTTGTCCACTTAAACTATTCAAATAGCAGCTCTGCATGAGACAAGCACATTCCGTTTTCTATTTTTAACAGACAAGAGAAGCAATTAGGTGCAGAATTATAGCACTTAGACTTATATACCGCTTTACAGCACTCTCTAGGCGGTTTACAGAGTCAGCCTATTGCCCCCAACAATCTGGGCCCTCAATTTACCGACCTCGGAAGGATGGAAGGTTGAGTCAACCTTGAGCTGGTTAGGATCGAACTGCTGGCAGTCAGCACAATTAGCCCGCAATACTGCATGCTAACCACTGCGTCACCACGGAATATTATTCCCAAAATATTCACAAACATCCCTCCTGTGATCCGATAAATACTCTTAACTTTTTCCCAATACAAACCAGATTATACACAGCTATTCTACATGAGACTTTGTATTCTGGACTGCTGAGCCTACTACTTCTATTTGAAAAAGATTTTCTATTTCGCTTCCTCTGGGCAGAGCATCTTTTCCCAAGTTGCTCTAAAGCCCAATTAAACTCCTACAAGTTCCAAGTAAGTGAACGTTTCCATCCTGAAAACAACAGACTCACTCAAGAATGTTTTGGAGAGTGAGATGAATCAGAATAGGAACAGGCCTCCATGGAGAAATTCCAGATATGGCTTCCTTGTTGCAAAGACACCCCAATAGCATTCTGAAATAACAAATCATTTACAATCAGAGATTGCCGATAAGGATTCAAACTTAGTTAACAACCATTTTCAAATAAGCTATGATATTACCTTTTATTCAATTGATCAGATGTGTAATATATCAAGGGATACATAAAAGATTTGCTAGCTTAACAAGAACACTAGATAAAACTAGACAACCTCTGACCCATTGGTTCATCATTTCAGAGATATTTCCTTAAATAAACAGAGAAGCAGAATGATCAAGGACAAAAAAAGCAGTGGGAGCAGTAGACTTCTGAGTTCCTGCTGGCTTGACCATGGCTGACTGCCCTCTGGCAGCCAATGGTAGGATTTGTCTACCTGTCCCCCAGAGGGCCAGGGTAGGACTATTCTGTCTGATCTCCAGCAGCCTCTGAGGGCATCTGGAGGCTAGGAGGGGCCGGTTTACTGAGCCTATGGGTGCCAGCACAGCAGCATGACAGTATTGAAGTGACAACAAATTTGCCAAATTTCAATCATAATGGAGACAAGGGTCCCTGATTTTTTAACTTACATTCTGTAAGTTAAGCCATCTGAGGTACCTTGGTTCAAAAATTGTTGCCCTGTGATGCTGTTTCACCCAGTTAAAAGTTACAGAAATGAGAGTTTTAGTAATATATAGATGAACATGGGTCCAAAATAAAGACATTGGCTTTCTGTTTTAACTCATTCTCATTCCACAAGTTCAAAGAGATATGGGCTAAACAAGTCTGATTCATTTTATCAGGTCTAAAGGTTACATTTAATTGTGCAGTTTCAGACTTGCACACAAAAAAAATCTTTCTAAACTATGTTTCTTATCAGCAGCAGTATTTTACAGCTATATCTTGAAATCACGTTCTGGATAACTCACAAATAAGTGCCAATCATCTTTTTCAAGATAACATGCTTGCAGTGTTCCTCTGAACATCTTGCATAAATGTCAGGTTACATATCCTTTGGGTTTAATAGTTTATTTGGGTTATATGAACAACATATCCATAAGTCGATAGCCAGTAAACTGTGACTGGTGATTTTTGCATTTACAGGATACTGTTCTGGAACAATAGAAACCATTATTTATTTTAACAAAAAAAGGCACATTTGTTTTTCTGAATTTGTATCAAATGCTGCTTCACAAATTCTTTCCCTCTCTTCCAGGAGATACTTATGGAGGAGCAAGAGACTCTGAAAACCTACCACAAAAAGGCAATAGGAAACATTTATTAAATTCTTGCTTTAATCATAATCAGATCCAGAATTCTTTTTATAAAGGTTGCTATAATTTGCTTTCCTGCATATAAAGTTCATTAGATGGTTTTCCAGGTGAATACCTAAAAAGTGGCATTTAACAAAATATAATTGCATCCATTTCCCACTGTTCTGATTCTTTCCCCTCCAGGCATATTAATGACACTTCTCCTCTTTGCCATCTGCGGCACCAGCTCCTGGCATATTACAGATGTGCATGTCTCAACTACGTGGGAATTATTCAAAATCCTGGTCTGAATTAGTCCAGTTCTAATTCTTCAGCCCTGCCCACACAATGGGAAAACTTTCACCCACAAGCCACAAATCTCCAGCAGTCATGGTATTTTGAAAAGCGCTATGCAAAGGATGAAAATCATGAATAGCCCCACGGTGAAACACATCCAGCTCTAATGGATAGCACTGCATTCAATCAATGTGGTGTATAAAAATGACAAATAGTATTCACCCCCTACATTTAGATCAGCAATTTCCAATGAGGAAATTCCCCCCCCCCAATTACAGGAACTTTTATTATCAATTTGCCCCCTGATGAAAACAACCTATTTAGGAAAAGAACACAGGATAATACTCTGTATTTCAACACCAAGATCAGAGTATAGGGATTCTCAAATGATGAGTCAGGAACCCCTCAGAGATTGCAAGTAACTTTTGGGAGGCGATTCAATTAAAGGTCACCCAGCCAGCTCTGGGCCTTAACCATTACACCAAACTGGTTCTAAGGACTTTGTGATACATGCATTAGCATTTAATTATTAAAAAAATATTAAAACATATTTAATCTCCTGCATAGATTTATTCATGAAAACTCATTGTACAAAATTGTTTGTGATATTAGACGGTTATGGTATTTATAATGGTATAAAATGAACACAGCAGATTCACTGAGTCAAACACAAAAGGAACACTGATGAAACAATTCAGAAATCTGAAATGAAATAATAGGGAAAACAAATCATGTGAAAGCAACAAATTGAGAGAGAGAGAGAGAGAGAGAGAGAGAGAGAGAGAGAGAGAGAGAGAGAGAGAGAGAGAGATTAGAATATATCTGGATTTCCAGTAAGCTCTGACAATACATACTGAAGACTGCAAAATTAGTAATATTGTTTGAATGTTTATTTTGTAAGAGTTATCTGTATTTTTTTTTTTAAAAAAAATCAAATGCAGGGTAGCAAAGAAACCTATAGAATGTCAATTTCTTAAAGTGAAACTGTATATATAAAAAGAGCAGGATATGAAGAGTATTGACAGTTTTGAATGTTGGAGAAAACTCCTGAGAATACCACAGTCAGTCAAGAAAATAAGCAAATGGATCATTGAACAAAGCAACACACAGTTCTCACTCAAGGCACTAATTATCAGGTTCAAATTACCCTACTCTGGACTAGCTCTCTGGAGAAAGCCCTAATGCTGGAAAAGGTGGAAAGAAAGAGAAGACGAGGATGAGCAGGTGATGGACTTAGCCACAGTACTGATTGGTAATCTTTAGAAGAAGACCTAAAAGACTAGGTTAGGGACAGCTCATCATGGAAAAAATCCATCCAACTGGACTTGATGGCATATATGGTGATGTGTGTATCTATATTCTTATAACTAAAATGCCAAGCAGTCTGCTAAGCCAATTATACAAAAAGATTGATAAAACTTAAGTTCTGTAAGGTCCTCTTTCAGGAAGAATTACATCCAAATGAAGGGTTGGCAAACTGTCTTGCTTTTATGGGTCATTCCTTAAGAGTCTACCACCTGGGGCCAATTTTCACAAAGTGATACAAAGTGGAGCCAAACACATTGACCTGCTTTATCCCCTGAGTCATACTGGGAGGCATACATTCATAACCAAGAAGTGCAGATCAAAGAATTCAACATCAATTCCAAAAAACACTATACAATCTGTGGGCAATTCAGTTATATGTTAGTCTTTACTATCTCATTGCAAAGGAAGCATTGATTCCCCCCCCCCCCCAGTGGTAGTAGTCAATCTGTTTGGCAAAATTAACTATTAAGACACAATGATATAATTTTAGCATGCCTATAATACCAATCTCAAGAAGTAGCAGAAATCCGCTATGTATTCAAGATGGACAGTGACTAATATTTATTTATATGTATTGATATGTAAGGGTGTAAGTATATACATATGTTGTATATAGCATGTTTATATGTGTATTATGTACGTGTATACTGTTGAGAGCAAGCAACAGAATTTCATTTTTAATATGTCCCAGTGTGCCCGCAGTTAAAAATGACAATTATCTTACCTTAAATACCAATATATAAATTTGGGCTCTCTAGAATACACTACATGCAGTGGTGTAGACAGGAAAGGAAATGTTACAAAATGTCTAAACTATTTTAAATGAGTTTACATTTCTAGAACCAGGTAAAAATGATATTTCCAGGTGCTGAAGACGCCTGAAGAAGTTATTTCTAGGTTGTATGTGAGGATTTCCGGAGTGTGATGAATTGGGGGGGGGGGGGAGTAGAAAGTAGACAAATTACATAGCAGATCCCAAAAATTTCAAACCAGTCTGCTTGTCACATATGCTCTGGGTTCTTCTTTGGAAGAAGAGATGTCAAGAAAGTGAGAATGGGGAATCAGGTTATCTGTTGTGACCCAGAGTTGAGGACATGGAGTGAAGGTTGTAGCAAAACCAATTGGGCAACATCTCCAGACTCTACAACTCCAATCCCTAATCAGCTATCCCTGAGCGGAAGAGCACCAGATTTCAGGGTTGGCACGCTAGGAGAAATAGCCTCCTTGGGACTGTAGGCCAGCATGCGCACCAGTTTGGCTAGGGCAGGGATAGGCAACCTTGGCTCTTTTATGACTCGTGGACTTCAACTCCCAGAATTCCTGAGCCAGCTGGCTCAGGAATTCTGGGAGTTGAAGTCCACGAGTCATAAAAGAGCCAAGGTTGCCTACCCCTGGGCTAGGGGTAGAGGGTTGCTGGGACGTTTATGGCACTCAGCTTCACATGATTGCTGGAAATAATACTCATTTAACAACTGCTACCATAATTTGTTTTCTTGGATATACAGTATCAACTGCTGTGTAGACTGTGACCTCTCTCCTTGTCTGACCCCTCTTGTATCCCATATACGTTGTCCTCAACTTACAACCGAGCCCAAAATTTCTGTTGCTAAGCAGGGCAAGTTGTTAAGTGAGCTTTGCCCCACTTTATGACCTTTCTTGCCACAGTTATTCAGTCAGTCACTGCAGTTGTTAAGCTAGTAACACAATTGTTAAATGAATCTGGCTTCCCCATTGATTTTGCTTGTCAGAAGGTCACAAAAGGTGATCACGTGACCCTGGGATACTGCAACTGTCATAAATACATTCCAGTTGCCATGCGGGCGAATTTTGATCATGTGACCATGAGGAGTCTGCAACTGTTGTGTGAAAAATGGCCATAAATCATTTTTCCCCACTGCCATTGTAACTTCAAATGGTCACTAAACTAATTGTTGTAATTGAGGACTACCTGGATGTAATAACTTAGGACTCACAACTTGCCCAAATATCTCTTTGTCTATAGTTTCTCTGATTTACTAGGACTATCCTTTCGATCCCTGGACCTTGATAGAACAGAACAACACAAAAACCAATAACTGAAGATACACAGAAATATGTCCTGAATTAATTATTTGGCAGGAAAGAATTGCTTGACCAAGACGCAGCCTGCCTCAATATACAGTACAATGGTTTCCAGATATCAAAGAATGAAGGGCCATCTTTTAAGAATGTAGTTTTATTCCACATTATAAATCTAGCATAGAACAGGAGACAAATCAGACATCTTCAAAAATCCTTCCAATTCTATGGACCCACTGAGGCAGTAAGATGATATGGGGGAGCAAAGAACCAAAAGGATGCCCAACTGGGGAAAGCTGGGAGAGAGAAAGTCCACTGCCCAGAACGGTTTCTAACACACATTTCATCCAGATAAGATAAACTTTGTTTTATTTTTGTAACTTTGAGGAACAATTGATGGGTACCTGGTTTTAAAACAGCCAACACTTAGCTGCCTCCACATTTTTTAAAGGACATAATCCCAAAGACTGCATTTTAATGTAACAATATCATGCCAAGATCAAAGCAAAAAGGGCCAATCCCCTAGCAACCAGAAATGCGAAAACGGCAAAATGCTACACGCCAGCACTTAGAAAGGGAAAAAAAAAAAAATCACTGCCTTTACTTGAGAACGTCAACAAGCCAACTGGGCACAAAGTACTCCAGACTTCACCACGCTTAATCGCGTCGGTGATCGGCAACGCTTTATTAAATGTCTGGCCGGGCTGAGTAGAGCAAAATCGTACAAAGAAGGTTAAATCATTTTGGCTTCCCAAACCCTCCGCTTCGGTCTATCATCGGGGAGCAAGGCAGGCCCGCTAGGGCTCCATCGGCTCAAAGAAACCACGGGGTGGACGGAAAGGAGGGGGCGGGGGAAGGAAGTTGGAAGGTCCCTTGGCTAAAGATCTCTTGTTCCAAAAAAAGGGAATTTTACCCACACAGACGGTGCAATCCGTCCTGTTGGAAAGGCACAAGCACCGATTCTGGGGAGGGAAACCCAGGGCTCCCCTTTCAAGATCTTAGCTTATTCCCCCGAGGGGAATCGAAGCAAGCAGCCGGCCTTTCATTACGGACAAAAGGACCAGGACGCCGATCTGGAGAACATCCGGAGGGATAGGAAGAGCAACAGCAAAACTCTTCGTGCAGCCTCCGGTTTGAGGAAGGGGCGAAGCAAAGACATGCAAAGTCAGGGACGGCCACCGCTCGAAGATGCCGAGGCCACGAAGGCGGCGGGCGAAAGCGCACCTGCTGGTAGTCGTCGTCCCTCGGGCGGAAGGCGTTGGGCACGGGTCGCAAGCTGAAGCTCAAATGGGGGAGCCCGTGCAGCCAGGACGTCCACCAGGGCGCGAGATACTCGGCCCGCGCCGCCAGCAACATCGCTCCCGTCGCTGCCGCCGCCGCCGCTGGTACCGCACCGAGGCCCCGAAGCATCCGCTCGCACCCGCTCGCGCTGGTCCACTCCGCACGCTGACCGGGGCCCTGCCTCCCGCGTGCCGCCTCGCTGAGCTTGTCCGCCAGGCCCCGCCCCCTTTTCTTTTCTTCGCGCGGCAAAGGGCGCGGAACCTTTAAGGGTTGGAGCCGACGCCCCCTGCAGGATGTCGGAGCCGGTGCTAAAAGGGTCCCCTGCTCGGTGCTCTTTTTTTTTTTTTTTATCTATCAGTCGGGGGCACAAAGGTCCAGTATGCCTTCAGTTTGTTTGCCCGTCTCCAGGCAAAAAGGAAGAAGGCTTTTCCCCCCCTCGCCTGGAGGGATGTTTCCCTCACCGCAGGGAAACCCACTCATGCCAAGCAAGTTATGGGGATCACACAGGAGTATTTCAAGGGGCGTGTGAGGAACTGGGGCGGGGGGGATTTACTGCTCCTGCCACCTCCCTCTCTCTCAAGTAGAAAGCAGAATTTGAAACCATCAAATGGATCGCGGTTTTTTAAAAAATATTTCATTCAAGGTAGTAAAACAAGTTAGAATGTTTACAATATTAGTATTAATATTAACAAGTTATTTCAGTTTTCTCGCAGGCTCCTAGTTAATGGATAACTGTCTTCAATGAAAAAAAATGGAGGAAAAATTATATTGACATGGAATGCAGGGGGAATAATTTAATCATTCTTTAAAGGGCTCTGGCAAAAAAAACATTTTAATTCATTCAGGAATATGTTCTATTATCTGAAAAATGTATACTTTGGTTAGCTTGTTCTGTCTTGATTCACTGTGTTGTCATAAATACCATGAAACCATGAAGGAAGGAAGGAAGATATATATACATGTAGTCCTCGACTTATAACCACAATTGAGCCCAAAATTCCCATTGCTAAATGAAACAACTGTCAAGTGAATTTTGCCTCGTTTTATGACCTTTCTTGCCACAGTTGTTAAGTGAGTCACTCAGTTGTTAAGATAGTAATGTGGTTAAATGAATCTGGCATCCCCATTGACTTTGCTTCTCAGAAGGTTGCAAAAGCTGATGACATGTCCCCCAGACACTGCAACCATCATAAATACATGCTAGGTGCCAAGCATCCAAATTTTGATAAGGTGACCAAGTGGATGTTGCAATGGACGTAAGTATGAAAAACGGTCATAAGTCACTTTTTTCAGTGCTGTTGTATCTTTGAACAGTCACTAAAAGAATGGTTGTAAGTCGAGCACTATCTGTAAACCTTACACTCACCTTTTCCATGAGGATTTACTTTGACCTCTTCCCCATCAGACCCAACTATTTTACCACATAGCTTGTCTGTGGTATCAGCTCCAGCAACAAGACTGAACTATGGACAGAGATGCGTATAAAGGAAAAGGAAAAATTTGCAGATACAGCTAAACAACTTGTTTTCCCCTCTATGAACCAAGATAGAATAGATGCTGGTGATTCACTGCCAGTCCCTCTTCATATTCTTTGTTTGCCTCTGAACTGATAAGCAAGAGCTCAGGCTGATAATATCCCTCAATGGGTTTCACCAAAAGACTCCCAGCTGTATTTAATTATTTAAATTTTAAAAATGCCAAATGTCACACAATACAGATAATTTTTATGATTGCTACATGTCCTCTCTCTTCATGCCTAAAACGTGTGCTATGAAAATATCCTTGTAGGTAGGAGATAGATGATATGCAGCTTTCTATTCTGGATCAGTATATGAAGTTTCGGTATGCAGCTCTTCCTTCTCTTTGATGGTGTTCACACATAATGCTAAGCCATTTTTAGCATGATAAATATAAATAAATATAATCTAACAATACTGTATAAAAAAGGCATAGTAGCCTTCTTGAAACATTAAGGTGCAATGGATGGATCCATCAGATTAAGCTAAAAGCCATAACTTGGTGTATTGGGTGCACCTCAGCTTCTTTCTACAGGAATTTATTTATTTTTTTAATTTCAATGAATAAATTGCACAGGGTTTTAGCTGGATCTACATGTGTATACACTTATAGTTATGTATAGTTATGTGCATACGTCAGTCAGGGCAAACGTATCTACTTCTAAATCACTGACAGCATTATTTTTATGCACCATCAGTACACACAGGATTTTATAGAACTGTACAGCAGCAACAAGAGCCAGATGCTTAGCCTCCTCACAATAAATTTGAAGAGGAGAGTGAAGAATGAACCTAAAGCCTGGTCCTGCAGCCATCAAGGCTAGCACTATTTTCATTTCTGTTGTAACTATATAAAATGAGATTTATTCTTCTATTTTATAATAAGTGAAAAGATAAATAAAAATAGGAGATTTAAAAGAAACTACAGTACAAGAGACGTCTCTTTGCAAGAAGATACAATTTATGACAACAATCCTATTTGCTCATATAAACCAAGCTAACTCAAAGCTATTGCCAGAAGTAAAATAATAATCAGGGCTTCTTGAAATGTGCTATGGACAAGAAACTAAATTTTGTGTGTATGACTGGGTTATTCTGCTCTGCAGTAATTGTAAAGCTGCCCTTTGGAAGCACTTTCCACTAAAGAAGGGTAATAATCTCATAATTTATTTAAGCACCATACATAAGTGATCTTCTGGGTCTAGTCTGTTCATCAAACAGGCAGCCCTTTCATCTATAGAAATTTAGCCAAAAGAGATGGAGAAGGGGCACAGAGTCAGCTGTTACTATTGTCTGCTGCCATTCTGATATTCAGCAAAACAAACGGTGAAATAATATTATGTCAATGGACACTAATGGAATGAGGAAAGCAGGAAAGACCAATTCATTTTCATTTAAGCCATCTTCTTTCCTGCAGGAGATTTCTTTTTGATTTCTGGAAAAAGTACCTGTGAAAATGAATGCAAGCCAACACAACTTAGTTAAATCGACCTTAAGTGGTTTCTTTAGAGCTGGTCTTTTACTAGAGAGTACTTTCCTAAAAGGCTTGGCAACTGTGCAGTTCTCCGAGAATGGAATCGTCCTGCATGTTGGTTGATTATGTGCCATCAAGTCATTTTTGACTCCTAGCAGCCACATAGATTTTCTTCATGACAATCTATCCATCAGATCATGTAGATATTCCAATTGTGTACTCATCACTACCATAATGATCCTTCTGGTCATTCTCTTCTTCTCTTTCCTTCCACCTTTCCCAGCATTAGTGCCTTCCCTAGAGAGCTAGGTTTTTGTATAATACAGTATGTCCAAAGGACGATAGTAAGAATTGTAATTTCTACTATCTAGTTTTATAGTAATCTAGTTTTAGAAATGTACACATTCACTGAAATTTATTTATTTTACTGGGCATATATGCTGCTTTACCAAGTGTGATTCTAAGCAACGTATAGAACAATAAGATCTAAGAACTCCCTGGATCCAAGGAAAAATGTCCTGACAGTGAGAATAATTAACCAGTGGAACAGCTTGCCTTCAGAAATTGTAGGTGCTCTATGACTGGAGGTTTTTAGGAAGTGATTGGACAGCCATTTATCTGAGATGGCATAGGCTCTCCTGCTTGAGCAGGGGGTTGGACTAGAAGACCTCCAAGGTCCCTTCCAACTCTGTTATTCTGTATTCTGTAGATTACACAACAGTATAAGCATAATAAAATAAAATAACATTGTAATAAATAACATCCCATGTGTTGAAGACCAATCAATATACCATCCTCATCTGAGAGCTTAAAATGGCTCCCTTACCTCCCAAAGACCCACTGAGACAGCCTGGTCTCAATAGCTTTGTGAAAAGGAGGAACACTATCAGGAGGAACACTGTTCTACAGAAGGAATCTATAACTAAGAAAGTATAAATCTGAGATTCCTGCATAGAACATTCCTGTGGGGATAGGGCCTATGGGAACCATGTCGTCTGGATCTCAGTGGATGATGAAGGGTTTTAAAGATGTCCACTATCAAACTGTGTTGCCCTTGGAAACAAATGGTGCAGCTCTTGAAGAGGTGTACATTGACATATTTTTTAAGTCACAGTCTGAGATTGCATTTGGATTGGCTACAGTTTCCAGGTAGTCTTCAAGGGTAGTAAATCAATGAGATAATAAATTAAGCCTGATTGATTCTCAAAAGGAGAGGAACAAACTTTTCCACTATGTAGCAGCACATATAAATCCTGGGATGGATTAATAGATCCAAATTGTAAAATACTGATGGATGTTATCCTTAGTTATTGTACAACATGATTCAAGGAAGATAATTGGGTAAACCTGCTGTTTACAACAAAAACAAGCTCATTTGATAGATTATCAGATATGTGTTTCAGATCCCTGGATGCTTAATGATATCAAGGGACAGCTTGGCAAGGAAGAAGAGTACAAATTATTTGTGACTGTGGGCAAGATCAGCTTTTTTGAATGTTATTAAACCAACATTCATTTTTTAAAATTACTCACTATTATTTTTAAACATTCAGGAAAAAAAGATTTAAATTATGCTTAAGAAGCAAGAATCACAATTCATTTCCCTATATTATCTAAATAGCTTAAATATGAGCAGTGATTTATGCTTAATGAGGACTTTTTTTCACAATTCTATCATATTTTCTCCCACTTCAAAGGAGAATTACTTTACTAATGTGAAAATATGCTTTTGCTGCACATGTCTCACTTGTGAAAAGGAACTTCCTTGGCATTTAAAGACTTGCTTAAAGCAAATTTTATATGTGTAAAGCTTTTGCAAAACTTTTATTTGAAAGAGGAAATTTACCAGACAACAGACTATTCTTTGTAGACTTTATGAATCATTGTACCAATGGTTTGTATTTATAGCTTCCAAGAATTTATATTCTTTGGTTAATAGAATGTATACATCCCAAAGATTTTCCAGTCTGAGGTCATGACTTCCAGTCTGATGCAATTAATCTTTAACATCTAACTGAAGGGTCCTTTCAAGGGAATGGTAATTAGCACATGATTGGAATGCTACATCTTAGGATGCTAGATAAGGAGTCTTTACATGCAGGGGTGGGATTTATGTTCCATTAGATACTTCAGGGTTGGTGAAAAATAATAAGAGAACCCAAATCCTTCAGTCTTATTCTCTCATTTTGTATGTTCCTTCCTGATTTGATTGTTGTCTATAGACTAAAACTACAAATCAGTTCAAGCAGGAGTAGAAGCCGAGCAAATGAGGAAGTTGTGTAACAGCCATGATTTTCTCCCAAGATTTGTCATTACCCCTGGTCTTGTTGATGTGCATGTCGGTTCATGTATCTTTGTATTCTTTTGTAATCTAATGTGGTCTGACATAAAATGCCACCTGTGCCAATGCTTGTCTTCTATTTTCATAGAATTCTTCCGGGGCACAGGAATATAAATATTAACAAACTCTAAAGCTTACATTCATTTAAGGTATATTCTATCGTCTGAATAGTTAATATGCTGAGATTAACCCACTGAATTTAGATGTCAAACTGATTAAAAAAAAGTTATTTCCCCCAAAGTACCATGCATTTATTGTTAGTGAAGACAAAATTTGCTATGGCAAAACTACTTGAGTTTCTTCTCCACTTTAAGTGGATTTTCTGAATTTAATAATGTTTTGGACCCCAGGTTTTATGAGCTGAACTCTTTTCACAGGAAAAGTCTCCTTCAGTTAGGTGGAGATTGCAGCAAAATCCCTTTTCTCTCTGTAACCTGCTGAGAAATTTGTTTTTGGAGTTCCTCTGCTGTATCCAAGGCCTGTCTATGTGTGGAAATGCAAGTCGGAATGAAAGCCATGTTTTATTTCAAAAAGTATGAAGAAATGACTTGCAAAAATATCTAGCGGTAATATTCCTCTTGATATTGCATCTCAGTTCCATTCTGTCAAAAGCAGATGAATTGTTCTAGAATTATTAGTTTGTACTCATTCTTTAAAACCCATTAAAAAAAAGCTACTGGAATTTAAAAAAAATTATTAACAATTAACAAACAATGCTATGGGAGGGAGTGGGGGACATCAAAACTATATGTGCTTAAATGAAAATCAGGTAAAATTACATGAAGTGATGACAGAAAGGGCAAAAGTATGTAATAGAAATCTTTCTCTGTATGTTGCTTATTTTTTAAGGCTAATAGTATCCCATTGTGAAATGAAATTAAGAGATTTTTCCATTTATCACTGCAAAGCAGCATAACCACATAACAGCTCTTCTCACTTAGCAGAACATTTAATACCAGTTTATGTCTGCTTCAGCTGCACTACTAAAGATGAAAAGGAGATAATTCGGCTATCTCAGCCTTTTTGCAAATACACAAGACGGGAGAAATGCTACTCAAGGATGTGACTCAAAATGATGCTTAATTTAAAAACAGTGTTTAGAGAAAATGGTAATTCAAGTCCATATTTAACATCTCTTCCTGCAGGACTGACAAATCCTCTGCTGATTCCCTTTTTATGCCCACGCAGCATAAAGTGTTCCATCCACTTCTTTTACCACTGGAACAATGAGCACAACCAACAAATGTTAATTTTCACAGGCAGATAAAAAGCTTCTAGTCTTTTACAGACAATTCTCTAGCATAGAACAATACACAGTAGGAAGCACTACCATGTCAGTAGCATGACAGAAAGCAAAGTGAACTGACCGAATATGAATTGTAGCTGAAGCTGAAGCTTCCAATGCATTACCTTTCTGCCTGATTTCGTAATGGCCACTTGTATTTTATAATATTGAGAAATTAATCTCACAAAACTTGCACTAGGGGCTTATTAATGGGATAATGGCAGCCATAATTGTAATACTGAATGTATATTTGCAATTCTGAGGCATGGGATTTTTTTCTTTTCCCTCTAGGATGATGAACCATCAAATAACATATTGCAAGTTGTTATAATTCACAAAGGAAAAGATGTGTAAGTTGTTATAAAACAAAACCACATTTATTCATACTAGTATGTTTTACTCATTTAATTGGGTTCTCTTAATCTAGTTTTAGGACATGTAGAGACAGATCAATTTTTTAGGTTGTATTTATGAAATATTGGAAATTCAAAAAAGGTTCACAAACTTTTAAGCATCACTGTATTTTCTGTGGCAGAAGAGTTATCAACCTTTATTTTACTTAAGATACCCGGTGCTACCATATTCTAATCAAAATGCTGCTCAGCTAACAGCCTTAGCCTGTATCTTTACAATTAACCTGCTGGAGGACTGATATTCAAAATGAGAAAAAAGACAGAGGAAGTCATTATCAGTGTTTACTGCATTTATATCTTGGGTTTCCTCTGAATCTATAGAATTGTGTGTATGTCTGAGGAGTATCATCTCTTATTTTATCCCAACTACCTTGTCAGAAAAATTAGGCTAAGAGCAAACAATTTAACAATCGTGAGCTCCATAGCTGAGTGGGAACTTGAACCTGGCTATCCCAGTCGAATATCTTAATCATCTCATAAGACAGGTACAAAACCTCTAGGATTAAATTACAATTTGGCAGACACTCTATGAAAATCCGATCATCCGCATCAATGCTGTATGGCCAGCAAACTAAGTCTTTTTCATCTTAACATGGAATATTTATAATTTAGACTACAACACATTAAATAAGAGTTATACATTGTTGAATGGTATGTTTGTAATGATCTAGAAATATAATACATTGAAACAATTTTTCCTAAATCCCATTGTTTTATTTTTGAAATAGTTGTGAAAAGCCCAGTTTTCCAAGAAAATTCTTGTAAACAAATGGGTCTTAACCACTGATCTGGCAATTATGGCAAGCAGAAATCTCACTGGACATTAGAAGGATATTGAAGTATCGTAACTTAAAACCTCACTGGTAAACTAGCATGAAGACTGAAGTTTCATCTCAGCTGAAGAGTTTTCAGGCAGCCAATAGATAAACATGTCTGCCACTCCTCTGCAAAACTCTTGCTATCTGAATTTACCATTATCTTTCTTCTGGACAAGTAGACACACCTTGAAATACACCATTGCTATTTTTATTTTCTGCCTCTGGGCTTGATGAGTATCAATAAAGATTTTTGGAAATGAAAATGCTAGAGGCATAAGCTCCATGGCATGCCAGTTTTCCATTTTAGAAGATATGAAAAACCCCTTTACAGCAAGAAGTCTGATAGCTGCAAGAGAATTATTTGTAGGTACATTGGCGCCTATGGGCATCACAGCGTATCTTAAAAGGCATCTCTTAATTACAAGGTTTAGAACTCCTGCTTACCATGATGATCAGATCAGTTAGTTAGAATCAAGACTCAGCTATGGGAAGAAAGCTGGCAGTGGTCAATGGAAACATACTCTTTATATACTGAAGACCAGCCCCTGCATTATTCATGAACATCTTCTAGAGCCAACAAGAGGCTTACAAAAGAAGATCTGGAATGAATACTGTCTCTGCAGGTTGCATGCTTTTATAGACAGAATGCATACATTGACAATTCTGACTATTATTACATGTTTCAGCTTACAAAAATCAAGTGTAACAATAGAGAGATGCCTCCTGAACTTGGTCTGTTTGAACAGCCTCCCCAGCTTGGCCTCACCAGATGCACTGGATTAAAATTCCCAATACATCTAAAGTATGCCTGCTTTGGGATTTAGGGGTTTCATGCCAACTTGCATCTTACTCTAATATTCAAGAATGGTATTTGCAAGAGGTCATCTCACGTGCATCAGAAATGTAACTACTATAAACAAGAACCGTAGATGGGAGCTGCACATGGCACTACTGAAATCAACCCTATTTCAAAATTAAGAACAGATGCTTTTTGCCTATGCCTATTGATTTCACTCTGTGGAAGGTCAATGCTTGCTAGGCCAGTTATATTTCCTGCCCAAGCTTTGCAGAAAAATATGACACTGACAAGAGAGAAAGTTCATTTCTTTATTACAATCCACCAGCCAAATTCTAAGAACAGATTCACTTCAGTTCTTTTACCGCCAAACCTAGAGAAAAAGAGAAACACACATTGAAGAAGAGCAAAGAGACAATATTCTCATCATTTGTTTGTAAAACTATTATTTTTAACCATTTTCCAAAACACTAGTTGTCTAACTTTGAAAGGAGACCTCCCTGAGCAAGTGTAAGAGCATAATTTGCAGCCTCATAGCTAGAAAAGCAAGTAATCTGAAGAGTCATAGTTTTTAATTGGTGGCTTGATATAAATGTCACTGAACATCTATGTTCTTCAAAATGACATTTCTTTATTCTATCCAGCAGAGATGTTGGATTTGATGGCCTAAATGCAACCTTCTAGCTCCACAATATTCCTGCTACACAAGTGACATTTAGACATAGGGTTTTAAAAGCTTAACTTATTAGGCTGACATTTCATTTGTATCTGCTGCAAAACTCAAAACTCTCCCATCTGCCACATCCCTTGGTGGATATTCATTACATTGCTTTTCAGTCATTTCCCTTAAATCTGTTCTGTATTTTTAACCCCCCTCCCACCTTGTTGACAATTCTGAAACAATACTGTGCTCATACAAATTACGTATTATTTGGATGCATCTACTACAAACCTACTGCTTTCTGGGATCATTTCATTTCATTCAGTCCCCCTCTATTTTTAACACGAACTAAGCACCAATTTATTGTTTTCATTAAAACTGAATTATCCCTTAGAAGCAAATTTTCACTTTGATATCAATAAGGAAAATATATTTCTATTTGTTAAGCAAGCAGCACAGTAATTCAATTCACAATGCAAGGGATTTAAGTGATTAAATCTCACTAGCTTTGAAAGGATATGCTATACTCATTGACTGAAATCAATGGAAATTAAACTTCCTTAACTATAATTTTTCTTCTCAGAGGAAAAACTGTCCTTCTAAAAGGCAATGCCTAATTAATTCAACAGTATCAAGTAACTCCAGCCAGTTTACAGATTCAATTTTTATTGTAAAGTGTGTAACTGCCTTTCAATTTTAAGCTACTATACCTACAAATTAGGATTAATTTCAAATCAGTTTTAGGCACATAGTTTGGTTCTTGTTGAATGAAGAAAATGGCCTTTCAATTTATCAGTCACTAGTGAGTGACTAAATGTTCATTATATTCATAACATCTGACAGTTCCAGAAAACTGTTGGAAGATGTCATGCTGGAATTTGCAGTTTGTGTCAAAATACAGATAATGTTCAGACTGATTCTTCTACAGCCTCCCTAGAATTAAATCAAGAGATCCAGAACCAATGCCTGGATATGAAGCAAATCACCAAAGATTAACTCAGCTGTGACAGAGGCATTTTTATTTAGTAATGCTGACTTTGGAATAACAATTTAATCAATGCTGGATAAAATAGCAAATGTAGGTTCATAGCTCAGCAGTTTCTCTGCACTTGGCTTTGACCTCAGACATGAGCTGTAATTGGGAATGCCTTTATCCAGCTTAGGTCAGTAGAGAGAGGAGATGTGGTCAGAATAACTGATGCCTTAATACTCCACATCTGGAGGATTGCAATAAGCTGAAGTGTTTGAAATAACCTAGAATGCTATAGCCAGGTTCTTAAGAGAAATTCCATTTAGGAAAATAGGATTTACGTTATCTAAATTGTTTCAATTGTTTCCGGGACCAATTCAAACTGCTGGCAATGATGTTCAAAGTTCATTATCAACTAAAATATCTAAAGGGCCATTTTTCCTACCTATGACTGTTTTGCTGGCTTCCCCTTCCCACTTCTTGGGAAGGGGGATTAGTTGACATTAAAAGGAGGAACTTATAGCAGTTCTGCCAGGCTCTGGAATTTCATCTCCAGGTGGCTCTCACTTTCTAATCATCTACTAAGGACAAGTTAGGTGTGTGTGTGTGTGTGTGTGTGTGGCTCCCCATTTTCTTTGACCTGTTAAAATGAATGGATCACCTATGTATCCTCACTTCGATGTCACAGCATCCTTAAACACGTAAAGTTAACTCTTCATATAAGGCAGATTGATTTTATTTCTTCATATATTTATTTTCAGGAAGCCTGTAATCATTTTCTTTTTTTCAAAACTTGCCCAGTGCCCCAAATGTTCAGGGTTTCCCCACATGCAATACATAATAACTTAGTCATTTTAGATTTATAGTTTGCCTTCTATCCAGATGTTCAGAGCATCTTATATAGTATAAGAGCCGTGGTGGCACAATGGTTAGAATGCAGTACTGCAGGCTAACTCACTGCTCAATCCAGTTCAATCCTGACCGGCTCAAGGTTGACTCAGCCTTCCATCCTTCTGAGGTTGGTAAAATGAGGACCCAGCCATATGCTGACTCTGTAAATTGCTTAGAGAGGGCTGTAAAGTACTATGGGGCAGTATATAAGTCTAAGTGCAATTGCTATTCTGTGAGGCAGGATTGGCAAAAAGAGTGACCCAATGAGAATACCCATCATCTTATGAAAGAACAAATAGACAAAACTGTATACCTAAAAACCCACAATAAGGATCAACTGGCTAAAATGGGGACTATTTGCTTACTATTAATTTTCTCACATGTTGTACAATTCCACTTATAATTCAGTTACCTGGTGGCAGAGACTGCTTCAGTTTTTCAGCCTTTTCCTTATCTGTGATGACAAGAGTATACAGATATCGGCTGCAACGCACCTTGAACTTTACATTGTCTTTATTCTTCTTGATCTTAACAGCTGTGGTATAAAAATATTGGGGTTATCATTATGCATTGATTATACTAAGGAACAAACTGCCTAATAAGAAGCAGAATTTAGGGCAATTTTGAGACAGAATATTTTATTACATCCACTTTATCTCATGACAACAGTGACACTTGTGAAGTAGAACTAAGTTACCATCCTTTTTTAAAAAATGTTTTTCTTTAAGTACCTTACTGGAATAAGCTTGAAGCTAATACTTGTTACAGACTCATACATATCAAAAGTACATAAAAACAAGCCAAAAACTAGTTGCTGTGATTTTATTACTAATAACTAGCACTAACAACTTTACAGCAGAGGCTTACGGTGTTAAGAGAAAGTCTGTGAACCCTTTAAAATAATCTATAAACCTACAATACTGTGACCAGCAATGTGATATCAGCTTGACTTAAGACCTATTAGCAGATTTTTTTTACCCCAATGAATATGCACTACACCTTTAAGGAACATTCTGAGGCAACATTCACTATCTCAGAGAAAATATGCAAAACCTTAGGATAATTAGCTTTCTTAAAGAGTAACCTAAACTAACTGCTTCAGGAATACAATACACTGGGATACTACAAAGAACCCAGGGTGATGGCAAAGGATCTGCAGGCTATTCTTACAATGTCCACTGAAAGTATTCATAGGTCTTCCATAAGGAACTATTCAACAGGTTACTGCAATATTTTCTGTGGACAGAGGGGTCAAAAGTGGAACTTTGGGGGAAAAATTAGAAATGTTGTATTTTGAGAAAACATTTCCACAAACGATTCTCATCCCAACCAGCATGTCAGTTGCACTATCATGATTTGGGGCTGCTCTGCACTCTCGGAATCAAGAGGGAACAATGGAATCTGGATTGTACTGAGAAATTCTATAGGAGCCTATCAGCATATCTGCCTAAACTTAAGTGAATGTGGGTCATGCAGCACAACAATGATCCCAAGTACACAAGCATATCTACAACAGAATGGCTGAAGCAAAAAAAAAGCTTGCCCTTTGGAATGGCCAAATCAAAGTCCTGATTTTAACTGAAGTGAATTGTGGCATGACCCAAAGCCAGCAATTTCAGGTAAAGGTAAAGGTTTCCCCCTGTATCCGACTCTAGGGGGCAGTGTTCATCTCTGTTTCTTAGCAGAGGGAGCCAGTGTTGTCCAAAGACACTTTCCATAGTCATGTGGCCAGCATGACTATATGCCGAGGAACGCCGTTACCTTCCTACTACAGTGGTACCTATTCATCACCATTGAGTTGAAACAACTCTATAAAGAGGAAGAGGCCAAAATATCTCCAAGCTAATGCATAGGATTAACAGGGGCAGCAATCACTTTGCTGAAATCACTGCTGTTTCAGGAAACATCACGAGTTATTATGTACAGATTCACATACTTTTTCCAACAAGTCTTCAATTACGGATATTTCTAAAGGGCTCACAAGCTCGTATGCAGTTGTGCAGTACATTTCCAAATTTCAAAACCATTATGAAGAAAAGCTTTTATTCAAGCATAAAACAATTCCCAAACAGTTTCTAAAATCAAACATGCATTAAAAATGTTTAATGGCAATTTCTTAGCTGATTAGAATGCCCTAGAAATTTACCATGGTTAAGTAATGCCAATGAAGGGACTACAAACGTTATGGTTTTTAAATGACTCTAAATGATTCTAAATTAAAACTGCTTTGGAGAATGTTTCACTATTAAGCTTCCAGTCATTTACTTAATGATGTTTTTACACATGACAAAATATTCAGAGACATCACTTAAAAGTATGGGCAAAAAGAGCCATTGCTTTTAAAACATGGATGAAGGGAAAGAATGCATGACTAAGATATGGCTCTCCAAATACAGTATTTGGACAAGACCTGCGTTGCTATGGAGCATTTTAAAAAGTTGACAGTGCCCACAATTAATATTAAAGAATACCATTAGAACATACTAATCAAAATATATTTTCAGCATAAACTAAAATACAAGACTAAATCACACAACCAATATAATTAGTGAAAGAAAACGAAGAGCCGAAATTGGTACTCACATTTTGCATCTTTCCTCCTGGCAGTCAACAGAAAATCTTTGATCTCCTCAATTTTTCGAGGCTGTAATAAATACAAGAATCAACGTAAAGTCTGACATCTAGTACAATGTGAAAATATATTTTATTCCTGCAGCCCAAACAATTTTTCCTTTTCTGCCACGCCATTCTATCAAACAGAAAATCAAAACTTTATGAACTCATTTTTAGCAACAAGTAGTGTCGGAGCTTATAAGGAGGCTGACAGGAATGAATGTTAGTAATAAAGAATATTTATAGCTCAGAGCTGAAATGAGGGGTCCTTGGTGCTCTCTGAGCTTAGTTGTTTACTTGCAGGCGTTTTATTATCCCAACTAAAGAACATCATCAGGACTAGCACTGATGATGTTCCCTAGTTTGGATAATGAAATGTCTGCAAGTAAACAACCAAGCTCAGAGAGCACCAAGGACCCCTCAATGAATGTTAGACATAAACAACCCAGTGACTAGGAGAGCTTATTGGTATCTTAACTTATAAATTGTAACTTAGTGCAGGAGGAAAGAAATCTGGGAAACTCTTCACAATATTCTGCTTCACCTTAATGACTTTGCTAACAAACGAGGCCTGGAAATTCTTCTGAGTTTCCATATTTGCTCCTAATACTAGCATTAAAGACATCTTACTGCTGTCTATGTAATTCTTGCCTCTTAGTCTTGCTTGAGCTTTCTCACCTACAACTTCCAGAAATCATGTTCTGTCATCTGGACAAGCCTACTTCCACATCCCTTTTCTCCTGAAGAGAACACAGGGGATTGGTTGAATGCTGTTTGGAGCAATCCTGGCAGTTTTCCAATAAAAATGTCCATCATAAACTATTTTTAAGGCAAAGGTCATTTGGGAGAAAACAGGGTTGACAACTAAAGGTATCTTATCTTCAAACAGCAATGTCAAAAAACCCAGCCCATCCCCATGAAAAGACTGGCTGGGATCACCAATGGAACGTTTGTTGAAACTGCTACAAATCTCTTCAAGCTATAATCCTAACCCTTTCCTGTTGTTCCAGAATTGGAAAGGCTGATGGATTGACAGGCTTTGGTTAGTGTTTTATACCAGAGGTCCCCAACCTTTTGGGCACCAGGGATCGGTTCCGTGGAGAAAGATTTTTCCAAGGACCGGAGAGTGCGTGGTGTTGTGTGCTGCCTGCATCTCACAGATGGGGCTTTGCTTGTTTGTGTGGACCAGTTGCTGGCCTGGTACTGGTCCACGGACCGGGGGTTGGGGACTCCTGTTTTATACACCTAAGACTTTTTAGAAGCCTTTGTAATTCCAACCTTTCACCTAACTTGGAGTAAGTAAAGTGACAAAGATCAATCAGTGAAAGATTTTCATCTCCCTTTGCAAGTGGCACAAAACTTACCAAAATGAATGAATATTCTATCCTATTCTGATATCTACAAGCAACAGGTATATATATGCGTGTAAATATCTAGCTACAGCAAAAAGGAAGGTGGTTACATTATGCTTTTATCCAGCAAAGGTCTCAATCAAAAGCAGCATGTTTCAAAAAAGCTAGTACAGATAGTCCTCAACTTACAACATAATTGAGCAACAAAATTTTTTGTTGCTAAGCGAAACAGTTAAGTGCATTTTGCCCTATTTTACATTTCTTGCCACAGTTGTTAAGTGAATCTGGCTTCCCCGTTGACTTTGCTTGTGAGAAAGTTGCAAAAGAGGATCACATGACTGTGGGACACTGCAACTGTCATAAATATGAACCAGTTGCCAAGCAAACTGAATTTTGATCACATGACCATGGGGACCCTGCAACTGTTGTTGTGTGTGAAAAATGGTCATAAGTCACCTTTTTCAGTGCCGTTGTAACTTCAAATGGTCACGAAACGAATGGCTGTGTAAGTTGAGGACCACCTGTATTTTCACTGTTTGTCCCAAATACCAAACTGTGTTCTTCCAGTTTCTTCTCCCCTAGTGCTAGTATCCTTCATACACTTTCCTTACAGCAAACAGGGATGGCTTCTTTGAGGCTATGTTACCCCCTCTGGGCTCAGATACTAACAGGTTCAACTCTGGTTACTACACTGATGGGAAACTTCCAGGAAACACTACAGATACTAGCTAGATCGGTAAGTTGAAAAAATATCCTGGAAGGCGGCAATGGCTAGCCACTTCCATGGTTTATCTAGGATTACAGTACTAACAGCCAAGCTACATCTGAAAACTTACACTTATTTTAGTTGCTGTCCATTACTATTCTTCTAGAATGCCCCCACGTTTTGCTGCATTTAATATACTGAGTGGAAATAAAGAGAAATAAGATGAAATGATTTCTCTTACTTCATTTGCATTCAATATATTAAATTTAACTCAATGGAAAAATAAATAAAACTATGCCTTATTTGTTTAAAACGTGAACACGAAGTACGAGCACAGAACACATTTAAGCATTAGTGTAACATGAATGTTAGCCCTTCATCATTATCAAAATCCCCTTCACGGAAAAAAAAGCTTTCCCCCCCCCTCTGTATCTTTTTCCAACCGACTTCTTCAACTCTGGCATCATCAAAAGAACAACCGATTCACGAGTAGCCGCCACTTACCATGGCGAGGGCTTCTGGCCGCAGCTGCCTGCAGAACAGAAATCAAATCGTCAGTTAGCGAGCAATTGCCGGAATTGGCGGGGTGTGTGTGTTTCAATCGCCGACTTATTTTTCTCCCGCCCCACTTTTCCCCACTCCCTAAGCATCCACGGTCACACACTCGGCACCTTAACGCTCCTCCTCCACCCTCTTCCCAGCTGCCCCCACCTGGATGCGCCACGGATGCCAACGGATTGTAATCACTTCTTACCGAGAAGCTCGAAACAACAGCAACGCCACCCGAGAAAGAAAAGAGCAAGTACTTCCGCATCCGGGTTGTTAAACCTTGCTGGGAGCTTAAGCTACGGTTGCCGAGGAGGATCATAATAATAAGCGAGGCAAAACTAGCTCAAACCTGGCGACGTTGGAGTGGAAATGCATGAAACTTGTAAGCACTTTGTAGCTGGGTATCAGGGATGTAGTAAGCATTGTAGGTGTCAAATCAATCTTGTATGTAAATCTTGTATGTAAAAGAGAATTTGCTTACTTGTGAACTGTTCTTATCTGCGACCTTAGCGCAAAATGCCACACTATCAACAGCAGCAGCACAGATACAATTTGCAGCAGCAAGGATTAAGTGCATAAAATTAAGCAACCTCCACTGTGAAAATAAAAATAAATTCCTGCATTAGCCCTTATTCTTAAAAAGAGCAAAAGGTAATTGAGGAATCTGTGACACAGAGAGACCTATTTCTTTGTAGTTTAGAGACCAGGGGTCCCCAACCCCCGCTGCGGCATGCCAACAACCGGTCCGCACAAAGAAGGAAAGCCCCACCCACAGGATATAGGCAGCACACAAAACCATGCCCCCTCTGGTCTCTGGAAAAACCTCTCTCCACGTAACCGGTCCCTAGTGCTCAAAAGGTTGGGGACCTCTGGTTTAGACCAAACTTTAGAGGAGCAACTGAGGGAATCAGCAAGCAGTGCTCTAACAGCAGTGGGATCCAAGAAATTTTGATGGTGGCACTGCTTTAGAGGCACAGTAATTATGAGGGTTCTCTCTCCCTAGAGAAAAATGGGGAGCAACCAGATCCTTAAATCTATTGTAGGAAGTTTACATAATACACTGTAGAAAAGTGGTTTTCCACAGTAGTTTATACCCATTCTGAAAGGATTATGAAATAGAAGGTTGGAGAGTCTGCTGTCTTATGATGGAAAAATTATGCAGGCAGAAGGGTTTCTAAGAACCAGTCAGACATGATGTAGAGTTGAAGGAGATATCAGAATGTATTGAAAGAGCAGGGAAACTTGGGGAATAGAAGAAAACAATAGAGGACAAACGAATAGGACTGAGCATTCACTGAGGAATCTAGTCTGAGAAATAAAAGTGTTTAGCACGACGATTTGGCCTCCTATAAATTTGCACATTATGCATGCTATTTTATTATCTTCCACCCAGTTTATATTATGCTTTCTGTAGAATGGCAAAATACAAAATTCAGATGTTGTGGGAGCTTCATCACTGGAAGCTTTCAAGAAAAGACTGCACTGCCATCTGTCAGAAATGGTGTAGGGTCTCCTGCCTGAGCGGGGGTGGGGGTGGGGGTGGAGGGTTGGACTAGTTGAGTTACAAGGTCCCTTCCAACTCTTATTCTAATTCTAATTCTAATTCAAGGGTGTACAAATATATTTGGAGTGGGATAAAACTGTCTGAAGTCATTAGGCAGAACAAAAACCACAAAGGTAACATCAAGAACCAAGTAGCTATGGAAGAACACTGTGTGTGCACTAATTTCCAGGACCGATTCCAATTAGGTTGGAATGGATAAAGTAAAGGTGAAGGTTTCCCTTGTCCAGTCCTGTCCGACTGTAGGGGTCGGTGCTCTCCCTGTTTCTTAGCTGAGGGAGCCAGCGTTATCCTCAGAAATTTCTGTGGTCAGATGGCCAGCATGACTATATGTCAAAGGTGCCAGAATGCTGTTACCTTCCCACTGAAGTGATACCTATTTATCTACTTGCATTTGCATGCTTTCCAACTGCTAGGTGAACAGGAGCTGGGGCAGGTAACGGAACTTACCCTGTTGTGTGGTGCTCGGGTCTCGAACCCAGGCTGTAGACTTTCTAGCTGACGAACCCAGCATCTTAACCATTGGGCCATTGCGCCCCTTTGAGGTGAATATAATATGAATATTACATGCCTGGAAAAGGGACCTTTTTTTGAGGGGGGAGGAATGTTTTAGAAGAAAGCAAACCAGAGGCTTCGCCCTAGATATGAAGGAGGGAAAAATATTCTCTCCAACACCTACCCAGGCTTGAAAATGTAAGGCTTTTCTTCTCCACCCGAGTGCTTCTATATAATCCTACATTCATCTGTGATTGCCTTTCTGTAGAATAAAACTGACTAGAATAGATTGTTGCTAATATAATGTCTGAGTGCATTTAACCTTTTTCTTTTCTTTCTTAACTCATAATGCTTGATAACTAATAAAAGCTATATAGAGAGTAGAGAAATCAAACCTCTTCTCCCAAAACTACCTTTGTGCAGAATCCAACACAAACTATTATTATGAACATCAACCAAAGACCTCATTGTGGTTAGGTCCAGAATCCTTTACTTCCTGATTATAAGATACCTGAGCAAAACGTGACAGGAGCATATCACATTGCCTGATTGGGCAGAACCAAGGAATCTCAGAAAGAAAGAAATCCTGCATTCAACTCCCTGGCATTGAAGGGAATGGAAGATGGTGATTTCGAAAATGAGTCACATGTAAGTGCAGTTTTCTTTAACTTAGTGCTCTCCAGATTTGTTGGTTTTGGATTCCCAACTCCTAAATCAAAAATCGTGGAATATTTGTATCGTCTACAATAATTGTATACGTAGTCTTCATTTAGTGACTGCCTTGCTTAGCGACTATTTGCAGTTACGACAGAAATGAAAAAATAAATTTGCAAACAATCCTCACATTTATGACTTTCACAGGTCTGTAAAGCAAAGGAAAGCGGAAGTAAAATCGCAAGTACAGTCATGGTTTCACTCAACAACTGCTTCGCTTAATGACCAACCTGCTGATCCCAATTGTAGTTGCTAAAAAGCACTACCTACAATAGTAACATTCATGTGGCAAATTTCAAGTATGCAGAGTGGTTCACACATTTGATCTTGGCAATCCTGATTGAAGCTTAGCACAATCAACATAATTTTTCCCTAATTGCAGAAAGAGTTTAGGACTGACTTTCTGAAGAAACAGAGAAATTATTGCTGAAGTGAAATTTAAACTGGCAAGATCCCATTACATATTCTCGGCAGTTATAAACTCCCAGATCTCAGTGCTTAAATATAAATGGATATACTTGTGACTTGAATTCCTGAGAAAAATCAATATAGAACAGCATTCATGTTTTGCTCTATTGATTTATACAGTATCTATTATGTTAGCCTCCATATACATTACGTTGAAGTAGTAGTTGCATTTATTAAAATTTGCTAGAGCGATGGGCATCTTTAGGCCATCAGAAATGGCAATTGTTTCAGGAGGGGCCTCCTTAGATAAAATGGACACATGCCCCATCTTTACCTATCCACAGAGAAGCATGTTTCTGCCCATCAGTTCTTGTTGCACTGAGGTAGTAGTAAAAATACTTGGAATACTTGAGCTTATAGCCTTAGATATCTACTTTGTGCATCTTCATAATGGGGGATTTTTTTTTTTATTGCATGCCTTCAAGAATGATCTGTTGGAGGCTATCTGCCAATGGCAGTCTATCCCACCTCTTTTCCTCCTTGTACCATTGTCTCCCTTTCTGCCCAGGATTTAAGACAGAGGGCTTGTGTCAGAAACCTGAAGTGATAGCTTAGACAGGCCTTTTGAAATTAGATGATAGTCTACAGTCACTCACCTTTACTTTATGTAGGAGAAAGAGAGAATTAGGGCTAATGCAAAATCCCTGCATGTCCTTATTTTGTGTGCCTTTTTGTTCCTCATTTCCTTTAGCAGAGCCGTGGACGTAGTGATAAAAATAAAACACAAGGTGGCACCCTGAATACAGTTTTGAAATAAAGTGGGCAAGGAAGAAAAATGGAAATGAAAAACAATCTATCCCCAAAGGGAGACTAATCATAGTTGCAATCCAGTTTGGCTTGCACAGGAATCATGTTCACCTTAGGAATTGCTTATTAGCCTGTCATTAATCATTACATTGTGTACAACTACCTGGCATTTCATGGAACCAAGATCATCTGCCAGTAGCAATGGCCAGCCCACTCAGCAAGTTTAACCCTCAATAAGCTTAACTCACTGTATGTGAATAGATCACATTCTTCTGCCTTAAAAACTCTCCATTGTTCCCTCACTACTTTCCCCCCCTTTTGACTTATTGGAAAAAAGATAATCAAAATCAATCCATAGTGCTGCTTAATTCATAGGAGCCCTCCCTCTGTTATAGATACAAGATAATCCTCGACATAAGACTGGTTACTTAGCGTCCCTTCAAAGTTAAAAAAACAGAATTCCCCAGCTTTGAAGTTTTGATGGTCAGCCCCCCTGACCATCATGATTGCATTTTGGGTGCTTGGTAACCAGCCTGCATTTATGTCCATTTGCATCATCCTGCAGTTATGTGACCACAATTTACAATGCCTTTTGTTGGGAACCAGTGTTTCCTTCTGGTTTCTGGCAGAAAAGGCAGTTGGTTACAATGGATTTGCTTAATGAATTTTACAACCGCAAAAAAGATTGTAAAATTGGACTGGGTCACATGGTGACCTGCTTAACAGCTGCCTCGACCTATGACCCTATATCTGGAGCCAATCATGGTCGTAAGTCCAGGACTACCTATACAAATATTATGAAAGGCAATCTTTTCTTAGCAGCGTCTCTGACTATGAATAACCGCCTCCCCTATTACAACACTGTGAAGAATTCAAGATGAGCATTTGATTTTCACAGGCCTCCTAATTATTATCCGTGACCTAAAATGCAATTTTATGTTACCAACCTTAACTTTGCACCTTGCTTCAGGATTATTAGGGTGATAATGAATGTAAATGGGTAACACATTTATAAATTCAGATAATTTCCATTTTGAGTATATCTTTCTTATTACTGAAGTGTCTAAATTAGACCTCCCCCCCCTTCTCTGTCATCTTATAGATCTGGAACTAAAGCTGAGATACAGAGACTTCATAAGAATGATTTTTGTTGTTGTTTTGGAAACAACATCTTTCAACTCAAAGTGAATGCTGTTTAATATGATCTTTGTCATGAGAAGCAATCACAGCTTCTGGTGACATTTGGTAAAGTTTGAAGTTGTTTAGAAGTTAACAATCAATTTTATTTTGGTCACAGACCAGCATAGAACAAATAACAATTATGTAAAATAGAAATGAAAATAAAAAGTCATATTGATAGACTCAAATAAGGTAAAGATAAAATTATTAATGTAAAATTGCAGAGGTCATAAATTCACACGCAAATATAATCCTATAAAACGGCAATTGATTTTATATGAAATACTCTAAATGGTATGAATAACTATGATAGATAACTATGAAAGGGCATAAGAATGCTAAAATTTCTAAAGCACTAAGAGAATATAAATCTATGTTACCGTATATTAAGTTTAACATTTGCAGAAGGCCTGCTACGGTTTGTTGGGATTAAGACTGTAACGGTCCGCCAATTATAGCAAAGAAGTAGCAAAATAAAACATAGAGCAGTATGTGCATATTTAAAAGGAGAAGTGGAAAAACGGGGGTGGGGGGGGGAGGTGGAACAATGAAAGGGAAAAAAGGAAGAGAAATGTATTGAAGGATGAAAGTCTAGTTCAGAGTTCCCCAACCTTTTGGGCACCAGGGACCAGTTCTGTGGAGAAAGGTTTTTCTGCGGACCAGAGAGTGTGTGGTTTTGTGTGCTGCCTGCATCCCATGGATGGGACTTTGCTTGTTTGTGCGGACCGGTTGCGGGCATGCCGCGGCCCAGTACCGGTCCACGGACTGGGGGTTGGGGACCCATGGTCTAGTTAATAGACTTCAACTTCAACTCACTTGGAGGAGTTGTTTATGTTTAATCAGAGTTTTGACAGAGAACTAGAGAACCACATTTCTCGTAAATTTCTATTAAAAAAGCAACACAGCAACGCATAACCCATAGTTTCAATATCTCCCTCACCTCAAGGACAGAGCCACGACTCTTTCGGTATGCTATACAACCTTCCCTCTAAGAGACCAGAGTGGAGGACATTACAATGAGGAAAAATAAAAGATCTTTTGGTGTTTATAGAGGGGACAATATTGTAAAGGTAGTGTGCAGGAGGAAGACTTATTTTGTGGCTTCACTTAACATATGATGGAGCCTGGCTGAGGTCATTTTGGAGAGCCACATCTCTGGCACATTTCTTTGAAAGATGTGTTGGCCTGATCAAATGTCACTGGAATCAATACATTCTGGGAGAATCCACAATGGCTTCAGGCGGCACCAATAAATTTTTGCTAAGAAGACTGGGATTTGTCTGAAAAGTCAACAAAGCAAGACAACCTGAGTTGAACACTTTTATGAGCCAGTAACGTAACATGTGCTATTTGGGCATGATTTTTAATTGGAACAATTCCAGCTTCAGCTTGAAGGTTGAGTTAGGAACACAGTGAGGAACCAAGACCAGATTCCTTAGGAAGCTTTATTGTACAGCTTCTAAAAGGTTCTAGATTCTTATATGAACATACTTGGAGGCCCTAGGGCAGCTACAATATTGTTTTGGATTCAGATACTTTTAGTCCATCCACCAGGTATTGCTTCCTATCCTGTGAAAAACATCTTAATATGGTAGCTACACTTTTTCAACCTTTTGTTTTAGGGACTTAGAAGACTAATATTTGGCAAGGCTTGGACCAACTTAAGGCCTAACAGTGATGGATTATGTTCAGTGTGGAAGAATCTAGAATGTGCTTTTGTTTCAGATAGGGTGCTAGGAAGATTTGAGGAACATGTGCTGTCATCAACTTGGCTAGATCTAATCGAATTAGCTTGTTTTTAGTTCTTTCAGTTCCAGAGAATGTTGGAAGGAATTAATGCAGATGTGCTCCAGATTCTTTCTCTCCATCAGCAGGATAATTCTTATCAACAGAACAGACTGGATCAAATGTGGTTGTTCGAGGAGAAGCTGACAAAATAATGAGCTGTATCTGGCCAGAGGCTATAGGGAAAAATTCCTGAAAAAAATCCCTTAATCATGTACCTTCAGATCACGCGCTGGCACAAATGATCTAACAATAGTACAAATATAAAATCCTGTGGTTAATTGTGAGAAGGGTTGGGGTCTAAAATAACTGGGGGCTACTTTGAAATAAAGTATAGGTAGCCCGTGACTCATGAGCACAACTGGGACCAGAATTTCCATTGCCAGGCAAGGTTGTTGTCATGGTTGTTAATTGAATCACTCAGTCGTTGAGCAAATCCGGCTTCCCCATTTGACTTTGCTTGTCAGAAGCCATCTGGGAAAGTCGAAAATGGCAATCTTATGACCGCCCAGATGCTGCAACCCTCATAAATCACGATCATTGCCAAGCGCCTGAATTTTGATCATATGACCGTGGGGATGCTGCGACAGTTATGTGGGGACTAGCCTAAGACACATTTTTCAGTGCTGTTGTAACTTTGAATGGTCACTAAATGAATGGTTGTAAGTTGAGGACTACCTGCATGAATACTTAATTTGCCGTGATAATATAGACTCAAAAGCTGCTTGCAACCAAACAGTTGCATGGTACATGCGTATGTTATTATCACCACATTTTCCCACAGCGTGGTATTCTCTCCTATCTCTAAAAGACAGCATTGTGCCAAGTCAGTTGCCAATTTCATGCTAAACTGAAGGTAAGAAAAACAAAACACCACTTCGCAGATTTTGTTTAAGGGTTCCTGAATGATCTCTTGTTTCAGGCGTGCCAGGACACCTATGGATTAGCCCTAGGGCTGTTGATTGGTATAGTCTGAGTCAACACAACGATGGTTGCAGCCCCAGATGGCTGGTAGGTGGCATCAGGGACCTTTCTACTTGACCATTCCTGAAGCTAAACAGACTCCTTTCTATAATTACACTAGTGAAACTCCAAGCGGGAAGGGAGAATGCCACACTGTGTGACCTTGACTTGATTAAATCAAACTTAAACATCTTTCTAAAAACACTTTAACGCAAGTGAGAAAGATCCTGCTGAGTTTCAGCTAGGAGATGGAGATGGTATCTGACCTTTTCTGAGGCTCTAAAACTGTGACCACTTAGGCTACATCAGCAGAGGAAATGAGGACACTTCCTCACATCTAGGGGAATTATTTTGGAGAAAGGAAGCATCCATCTTTAGTCTAAGAGAGATAGCATCATCCCATCTATCAAAATGCGAAAGAGAGAGGGAACACGAGCTTCGGGAAAATGCACTAGCCCTTCTGAGAGCAAGGGATGTGTGTGTGTGTGGGGGGGGAGGCAGCCTATCGGCTTGTATATCTCTTGCATTATGTGGAGGTAGAAAGGAAATCGATAGAGCTGTCATGCCGTTAATGCATTTAGTATTGCAGACTCTCCAATCATGGCAATTGCCAGATGGATGTTTCAAATTTTTTTAAAGAAGGTGAAGGAGATAAGCACCTGACATGTTGTAAGGAAGTCAGGAAGAAGAGAAACTCTTGGGGAAAATAGAGATAATAAATCACAGTGACCTGAGCAAAATCTAGAACAAGTTACTGATGGAAAAGTCCCTTTAAATAAATAATCATTAAAAAAAATGTGTTAGCTTCACACGCACCAGGTTAAAGGGACATTTGTGTAATCTTCTTTCAGGGAGAGAATTCTATTTTACAACTAGGCCAAAGAGGAAGGAGGGACAATTCTGATCTGGGCAGGTTACACCTAGCATTCATTCTCTGTTCTTACAAAGTATAGGTTAGTCCAGAATGGACATAATATAAAAGTATGAATTGCTAATGCCATTTTGAAACAGTTTAATAAAGTCTCATCAGAAAGGCTGTGAGATCAACTCAAACCAAGGTTGATGTCTTAAGTTTCAGGTTGTGTGCCTAGAGCAGGGGTAGGCAACCTTGGCTCTTTTATGACTCATGGACTTCAACTCCCAGAATTCCTGAGCCAGCCATGCTGAGGGGAAAGGGAGAGTTTCCAAGCTGAGCCATGCTGGCTCAGGAATTCTGGGAGTTGAAGTCCACGAGTCATAAAAGAGGCAAGGTTGCCTACCCCTGGCCTAGAGGATATTCGCTCCTCTTCATCCACTCATCACTTTGTGTTTCTGGTGTATTTGTTTCCTTCTTAACTTTTTTTATTGTCTCTTTTGAATGGTGTATAATATGGTTTATTTCTATGTGTCTATTGATGGCTGATTTGTCTGAATGCCAAACTGCCAGAAATTCCCTAGCATTTTTAGACCAAACTAACTTCAAAAGCACTAGGGAATTCTTGGAAGCTTAGCATTCAAACCAGAACACATATTCTCCAGCAACCAACATTCAATAAGCAGGGGTTAATACCAGACAAACAATCAAGTAGAAAACAATACCCTAATCAAGATTTTAGCTTTGCTTTGTCTCAGTTTTTTTACTTTAGTTTTATAGGAATGCATGCTTCTCAGTAGAGAATAAACAGGATGAGATGAACAGCCTGTTATTGTTACTATATGGCATCAGACACAACAGGTCAAGGTAATTAAAACAGTGCCCATACATTCCAAAAGTAATTACTCGAACATCACTGCAATCTTCAAGGTGAGAAGATTTAAAAGACCTTTTAAAAAAATATAGTGGCTGGTTTAAAAGAAAGATTTCTCTCTCTTGGCATGGAGCCTGATAAGTAAACAAGTATTGAAACAAGCAAGTCATATGAATGATCACTGTTGGTCACCAAAATTTCAAAAGAACAATTGAATCCGCACTAAGCAGAGACAAACCATTTCAGAGGCTTCATAGGACAATGCACAGAACTGTAGATACTGAGACATCAATAGGTTTAATCATCTTTTCCCATTCAGAACGGGAGGGAATAAACGCTTTAAAGAAAGCTCGAATAAGAGGAGTCTCTTCTCCCATAGAAAAATAATTGTGTTGGAAAAACACTGTTACCTGACAATGCTGATCAGAACTTGGCTGGAGAAAGCAAAGCAGATGAGCTGGCTAAGTTTAAAGGCATCATAATGTAAGATGATCAGTAATGGCCAGATTCTGATAACAAGAGAGTAATTGCTGTGTGACTGAGAGAAGCTTTCAACTTTTCATATATAGGGCAGAGAAGAAAAAAACTGTTTACGTTGGTTGATTCCTGTGGCTCAGCTATTAAATGAGAAACAGCATCCTTTCCTTTAATTAAGTTGTGATGTTGGCAGCTTAACACTCAGGCTGGACATGCAAAGTTTTACCAATTCTAAATTGGCAAAGTGTCAGTCTCTTCTCCAACCAATCTGTCAGTCAACTGACCTGGAATATAATATATCACCTGTAGCATCCCAAATATAAGTAGCACTCATCCTGCTCTGGAAATCACCCAAATCACCCAATTATCCAAACACTTTCTCCAGGTCATTATATTTCTTTATTGAGAACAATCAGAATATCAGCCCTAAATTACCATAATTTCTGTTTCTGGATCTCCTTTTAGAGGACACGATACACAATTGTCTCTTTTCTTCTCTGAAATCAAGAATATGCAATATCACATTCATTGGACAATTCTTTTGATATCCATCAGGTTCTGTCCCCCACTTAATTTTATTTTTTAAAGGTATTTTAAATATTTATTTATTTAGCATAACGGCATATCATACATTGTCTAACACTATATGTTAACATTTCATCTAGATTAGTAGAACACAATAAAATATAAATGTTAAAAAGATCTATATTCAAATAGCAATGTCTAGGTAATAATGAAGATTCTGAGGATGAAGTGAAGATGTTACAAAGCAAAATCTTGTTTTCAGCATCTTTGAAAGAATGCCCTACATATGCCCCATAGATATTCTTAGAAAATAATGATGGTGGATGCCTTAGTCTGGTATTTTGGAAATTTGTCCACATGCCCAGCAAAAAAATAAATAAATAAGGGTGCAATTTTCTGGAAGCTGAAGAAAGCTTGAGGATTATACCAATTTCCTACCTATTAAATGAATTTTATGACAGTAACATTCACTAGGACAGCTAAGACCCATAATATGACCCCAAAATTCCAATACTGCTTATTTCCTGTTTTTTAAATGAAGAAATATCTGCATTCATCTTTTTCTCTAGGCTAAACTTGCAAATTACAGCCCAAATCTGAGCAAAGTGTACTTCCTATTGTAGATGGATTCTGATTCAAAGCTTACTTTAATGGTTGAATTTCCTTCCCCAGTGCTTTCATCTTTGCCAACCAGGGGGCAGTAGGAATTTAGCACAACACATCCAAAGGACATCAAGATGAACAAGACAATTAGGCCTTTTTTTAGGCTAGTGGTGGCAAGTTTGATCATTTAAGCATATTATCTACTGCAGGGGTCCTGAACCTTGGCAACTTTAAGACTTTAAGAATTCTGGGAGTTGAAGTCCACAAGTCTTAAAGTTGCCAAGGTTGAGGACCCCTGATCTACTGCATGTTTACAGCCTTCTTAAACCAAAACCTCACTATCTTATGATGAGAAAAAAGTGATTTAAAATGTATATATTGTAAACGTTCATCAGTAATAAAATAAAGGATGCGTAGTTTGAAATAAGTTGCCCACAAACTGAACTCAGAACTTGATGAGGATTCTTTTTCATGGCCTATTTAGTCATGACAACTGCCCCAACTGTTATTGATCACCAATGTTTAACTTTTGTTGAGATGTTTGACATAAAAAAAATCCTACATAGTCTCTCCCACAACATGGGGTGGTTGTGGATTTTTTTTTATTTTTATTTTTGTAAATCTTAGTTTCTTAGCTTTGGACCAAAGAGAAAATTAAAAACAGAGACTATATTTTGAAGCATAATCTCTGTAAAATAAAAGTATTTTGCCTTCCCTTTTTAAATATTATTTTCCATAGAAAACTTCAATAGCGTCGATATGAAGAAGCTTTAGAGAAAGGAAAAAAGAAGGAAAAAAAAAAGGACACCAGCCTTTCTGAACAGTATTGGAATAATTTTTTTTGGGGGGGGGACGTCTGCTGTCCTAAAAGAGTGATAATTTTAACTAAAATCCAATTCCAGACTGAGATTTGGATAAGGAAAGTTATTCAGCTGTCTTGTTCTTATGGAAGGCAATTGCATTTGATGTTCTGCAGTCAAAAGCTGATGTTAAATAAGATAGAGAAAATTGGATGATTCCCTGATGTTTATACTGGGGAAAGAGGTCATCAGTGCTGAATGATTACATTTTTGTCCACCGTTGTTTGAAGGAATCTCAGAACAAGCTACACGCAAGCTTTTTCTGGTTCCATTTGCGCAAACATCTTGTAGGGAGATTAGACAGAGAGGCTGTGATTACCAAAGAAATGTCAGGGCTGAGCAGAGATTTGTATATGGATTTAGATCAATTTATTATGATGATTAAAGAGCAATCCAAAATAGAACACATACATCCTTGAACATAAGACAAGATAACCAATATAGGAACTACCTCAGAATTTAATAAATCAGTTGCTAGGATGCACTATAATGCTAATTACCATATAAAATTTGCTTACTTTCTCAGAAACTGCTGAGTCATGATCTGACAAGAAAATTTGCCCATCCTTTTATAATAGGTAACCATTCTGGGTAAAAAATAGCTAGTGTGAAAGAATTTATGTATAGTAGGAATCAAAATATATATTTTGAATGCTTAGTTGCAGATATGGAACTCCCAATAATAATAAGTATCCTGGCCATTCTGACACTACTTATCTCCAGTGGCTGCTTAAGGATGAACAGGCTGTGATTATGGCGCAGGTGGCTAGATTCTGCACAGCAGCACTGGGGATTTGTCAGAAACGTAAATAAGATAAATATATTTGAAAATATTATTTTTAGATCATTAGATCATTAGATTTTAGATCATTAGATCATGTTCAGTGCATTTTTATATATGTATATATGTAAGTAGCGTACAATTGGGTATTTTACTATTTCTGGACATATCGCTGTAATAAACTGATTTGATTTGATTTGAAAATAAAGGGCAGGAGTGGGACTGACCTTGGGACAGAGTCCATTGGCTTGCCTGGCTGTCCCTTTCAGTTCCTGAGCTATCCCTGAGTACAGTTCACACTGGAGGAGGATGACATTGCTGGGCTCCAGACTGGTCAACCAGGATACACGGGCTATGAGGCTGTGCATGCTCCTAGCATGCACATATATGTAGCATGAAGAGATACTCTGGCCAGTGGCAGACTATACAGCTCAAACTAAAGGAATAGATGATAATTCTTTATTTCCTGCTCATCATACCATTGCATGACTTTTGGGAAGGCAAGCTATTCATGTGTTTTATAAAGATTCCTATGGAATTCCTGTGGATGGAGTAATTCACATAACCATCAAAAAAAAAAAAAGCCAGTGGAATCCAGGAATGTGTTTATACATGTGTGTGTATCATCGTGCTTAAATTTACATATAAATGATGGAAATATAAAAGAGTACCACTGTATGTTGACTTGGTTAGTGTGTTTCTTGGGAGTGGTGGTTTCTGAGCATGCTCTTGATTGCTGCTGATGTTCAGATTCAAAATACCTTCATATATGTTGTGGTTCTCTTTGTCTTCAAGGACATTCTGAAGGTCTACAATCTAAAGGACAAAAGATCATGCACATCAACTCAGCAGGCCACCATCAACCAATCCTTCCTTCTAAGTCACCGGTGTCCTTGTCCCATTGACCTTTCATTGCATCACCATGTGCCAGCCCCGTGTATGAGTTGCAGTACTCTGGATTCTACAGGTTTGTTATAATGCCATCAGCTTTCAGCAATTATGTCAAGTACAACATTTATAGTAATTAAGGCATAACAATCTCCACCATCATGCAGAAGGTTGGAAAATTATCATATATCATTATCAGTTTTTAAAGAGCACAGTTAAAATCTAAATACAATTCTGAAAGACCTCAGATTTCTTGGCCCCCTCAGATAAGTAGGCACTTGGATTATGGATCTAAGTACTATATTAACATCCATCCAGACTAGAGCTATATTGAAATTTGCCTTGCAATTTTTTTAAAAAAATATATGCTTCTCCTGGGGATGTTTCTGAGCCTATTTTATTAGAAGCAGCGGAAGTGTTTTATGGTTAAACACCTTTTCCAACACTCTGAAGCCTTCCTGGCAGCTCATACCTCCTCCCTGTCTAAAACAATCCAATGGAAAAAGCTCTCAGGAATATCTTTCATTGGGATTTAATTGGATATCTGGGAGCTGAACTTTGGAAATCCAAGGAGTCGGAGACCACTAGATAGCTGATTCTGGCACGTCTGCATTCACACATATCCCTTGGATACCTTGTACAGTGTCATACCTCTTGAATTTGACACCTGGAGTGGATCAGGGGGTTGAGCAGCAGCTGCAGGTTCCAGACTAGCACAACCACATAACCACCAGTCTACCCTGGTCCATCTCGGTCACTGCACTGCACTGTTGATTGCCAATAGTGTGTTGACATCAGCAACTCGACTCCACACTAACCACCAATCTTCTAAATACCCTCCTTGGTATCTTCAGCATGTAAGAGTCTCTTCCTGGTCACCCTCCGTCTTCAAGACACCAAAAAGCCTAACAAGAGCACTTTTAGTTGGGTTGGTTAAAATTCTTTGCAGACAATGTAACCCCCTTTTGGCCCAGGACAGACCATTTCCACAACCTTGCCTTTGGAAAGCCACTGCCTCGTAATTGAATAAGCACAAGAATAACATGCTTCTCCCATATGAATTTACCAAATGTTTTGTCTTCTTTAAGAGAGAAGAATCTGAGAAGCAGATGCTTGTTCATCATACTGAATAAGAACTGATAAAAAAAATTGCATTTTTTTTCCTACATAGCATCAATTCACAGTTTCCAAAAGGAATGAGGCCAGGACATAAAAAAACATCTGAGCTTTATTCTGGATTAAAAAACCCACATTTTCTGAATATGACCGTGATCTAATTCCTTAGTCTAAATTACCATGAATTTATGTACATCCTTGAATCATTGTGTGAGGCAGTCTTCTGAAAATATATCTCAACAAAGGTTCATCAAAGGATGAACATAATCAGACTTTTGATAAGTCTGGCAAAATATCTTTCTCTGAGATTTCCAGAAACCAACCTTCAAAGAATCTCAGTCTGCAATCCTACAGATGACAGATCACCAACATGGAACCATTGTGAAATGGCCAGTTCTGATTCCATCTGCCCTAGTCAGCATGGCCTCTGACTAGTCAATATCATTTAGAGAGCCAATGGCGCCAGGCTAGAAAGCAGGTGACCATGAGTTCAGGTCCTGCCTTAAGCCATTAAAACCAGCTGGGTGACTTTGGGTCAGTTACTCTCTCTCAGCCCAACCCAACTCATAGAATTGTTGTAGAAAAAATAGGAGGAGGAAGAAGTGTTGGATGTGTTTGCTGCTTTGAGTTATTTGTAAAAATAATAAAGGCGGGACACAAACAAACAAACAAACAAGTAAGTAAGTAAGTTAAGTAAGTAAGTAAGTAAATAAGTAAGTAAGTAAGTAAGTAAGTAAGTAAGTAAGTAAGTAAGTTAAGTAAGTAAGTAAGTAAGTAAGTAAGTAAATACCTAAATAAAATCATAGATTGCTCATCCCTTTGGGAAATACAATAAGCTCCACTGAAGTCAGTGGAATGAGGCCTGTTTGGTTTTATCTTAAGGGAGGAGTATTCAGCTTTTTCTGGGGTGAGGGATGTATTTGGTCTCTGAATAATATGCTGTAAGCTGACCTCCCCGAAGATACTGATGGGGCTAAGAGAAAGCTTAAAGTGTTTTCATTTACACTTAATTAAAATTACATATTATGAATATGGTTACCCTTTAATCACATACATATTCATTTTACTTTTTACACCATATTAAAAATGACATTAGTAAAACAAAAATTGGTGATATCTGGGGATAGCATGTAGCCTTTTCCACAGTCCTCTTACTATATAAAGTGTATTGTAATAGTCTTGTCTTGAGTAACAAAAGCACAAATGATAATTGGCAGGCAGATCCTCACTGGAGAGGAAGAGCTGCAGTTTCTCCTTAGAGGGTGTAATTTTGGCTACCAGGGCAACCTGACCAACTGGATCCAATGCAGATGTAAAAGCACCCAAAAACTGCAGACCTGAATCTGTCATCAACGGGATAAGGACTGCAGCAGCATGCTTAGAAAGATAGATTGGTACTGAACAATGATAATTATGACTGTGCACCCAGGGAGATGTTTATAACTCACTAAAATCTACCTTTTCTTATTGCTGTTGCAAGCCTATTAAATAAAACTGTTTAACATAGAACAAGGAATTACAGCTCCTTGGAGGCCTTTCCATTCTGTAGCTCATATGGCAGAAAGCCTGTGGATCTTGATGCCCATGTTTTCTTTCCTGGGGGGAGATGCAATGAGAAATCTCTCTAGCTAGTCAATGTCAACTCTTCAGAGCCTCAACTTAACTTCTGTTAAAAGTGCTTGTGGGCGTCTCATACATTTATGTATTTGTTTACATTCTTAAAGGTAAAAAAGGTAAAGGTTTTCTCTGACCAGTCATGTCCGACTCTACGGAGCAATGCTCATCTCTGTATCCTGGCTGAGGGAGCCAGCGTTGTTTGAGGACACTTCAATGGTCATGTGGACAGCATGACTATATACCGAGGTATACGGAATGCTATTACCTTACCACCGAAGTGGTACCTATTTATCTACTTGCATTTGCATACTTTCAAACTGT